>OZ024906.1:25134100-25519100 GCA_964017125.1 Flabesymbios commensalis | reverse complement strand
CAGTTGACTACACCTTTAAGATAATCTTGGTAAAACAGAACGACGTTTTTGGACGAGCTAAAGAGTAAATGGAAATGATGTGTTTTTTCCCGGGCAGTTATTTGGGGTTTGTGTGAGTAATATTGCGTATGTGTAGGCCTACCGTTTCAGACAAGTAATAGCTAGGGTCTAACGTTACTGTGTATGTGATAAAAACCGTCATGAAATATTGCATAGCCCCCCGTACCCGACGGCATAAATGGTGTACATGTGCACTGCAGTATACAACGGCCTAGTTATATGACGTCATACATTTGGGCCCAGTAGGCCTACTGGGGGGACATTACTAGCAGTAGTGAAAGGGTTAATCATAGATTAACCCTTTCACTACTGCCAGTAATGTCCTCCCAGGTACTGGGCCCAAATGTATTAAAAATGTATCACTGGTCAGTTAATATAACCACAGCTGACATCTAGTGAGTGAAAATATATAGTTTTCAGTTTATTCACCAGATGACCCCAATTATCATGTTTACCTGAGAATATCGAAGAGAAAATGGTTTGCGGAACATATAAATTCTTAAATAAAAGTTCTATTCACTGTTTTTCTTCAAAGTTATGAGCATATATTTATATTTTTTGTAATATCTATAAAGTTATGATAGTCATACTATTATTTTAATGTTCCAAATACACATTATTTAGCATGTTTGTAACGTTTATCCAGTATTTCTTCTATTATCGCCCATTCCATGCATCATGATGGCTGGCTGAAAGTTACTGAGTGTTAGTCACTTAGTTAGTCACTTAGTGTTAGACCTAACTACAAGTAGCCCTGAATAAACGGCTATTATTACGTAAAATTTTGTTTAACAGCTGGCCGTTAAACGCACCGTCAGATTAACTTGTATCGAATGTTTTTCTCCGATTTCTCAGTCAATTCTCAACCGACTTTCATGAAATTTTACAAAATCTATTTTCGAGTCGTGTGGCGACTACAAAAAACTCTACCGTGAAATTTTCATCGGAAAATATTGTATATCAAAAAAGTTAGACCATCTAGGGTTAATTCAGGGTTAAAATAAAAACAAACATTAACTTAACCAGTTTATTTGGTTTATAGAGAGACGTCGTAATCAAAAATTTACTACTACTACATGTCGAATGGTCTGACTTTTAAACTATATGCTATTTTTTAATGAAAATTTCACGGTAGTTGCAGCGTGACTCGAAAATAGTCCTTGCAAAATTTCATCAAAATCGGTTGAGAATTGATTGAGAAATCGGCGAAAAACATGCAATACAAGTCAATCTGACGGCGGGTATAAGGCTTAGTCTAAGAGATTTGGTTCAGGGAGGGGAATTAGCTTCATGACACCTGAATCCTTCAGCTTCAAGTAGAAATCTTCACCAGATTTTGGGGTTTGGGTGGAGTGGAAAACTGGACACTTTTTCAGGAGTCGAGAAGAGGGGGGTGTAGTGGAATTGGCTTCATGAGAACTGGATCTCTCACTTTCAAGAACCCTTTAACTGCTAAATTATTCAATTTTAATTTTCACTCATTTGAAGTTGTGTCTCGCTGACACGATCCACAACTTCAAGTGAGTGAAAATTATTCAGATTTGATAAAATAGAGGTCAACTATTTTCAAATCTTGTTGATTGGTGTCACTTTTTATTACCAACATCTTTAAAAACTGACAGGCAATGTGCTAATAAAAATTGTAAAGAAACAAATATGATCGGTACCGGTGGCTTAAGGGTCATTGTCAACTGTAACATGTTTAGGGGAGACTTGCCAATGTTGGATTCAATGTTCAATGAGAAAAACTTCAAAAGTTGATAAGCTTGTTAAAATCGCATATATATACCCGGTATACACTTTAGATATAATGGATCAATATCCGTACATGACTGACTGTAGGTATTTGCCACTTAATCATACGTATTACCAACGAATACCATCATTTAGCATGTTTAGTTGTACAAATAGCTTGCTACACTTATAGTAAATCATGTACGGTTAGCCACTGCCTAGATATATAAAAGACTGCAAGATAAAATTATTAAATAGCAAGAGATGCTAAGCCGATTTTCTATGTTCCTAGCTACATATCTATTTATGTCGATGTAGATAGACACATCTGTCTTTCAACAAATTTATGTACCTTCCGTATCCCAGCACATTAATGAGCATGCACTTATGTTTGAAAATGCACACTTAGTTTCCGAATACAAGGTGCATCAGTGCACAATTTTGGACCAGATTTCCAGTGTGGCAGAAGGACTCTCTCTTGTAGAAATGAGAGAGTTCTGTCCTACTTGGAAGAGTCCTGAGGGCTATGCGCACAAGCACAAACGTTTTATATGCTTTATTTAGATTTTTTTAATTGACAAATTATTCTGCTAACACTGTATGGGGACCATATTAATCAGTGCAAATTAACTTTGTATTTTGATGATATCTGAGATCAGGCTCCCCATATTACACTTACAGTATATTGATTTTTACTAAAACTAGTGGTGCACATAGTAATTTTTTATCATAAGTGCATATCCCGGTACATTAGTATTTGAATATGGTAAATGCATTCACTTTCCATGCTTTCTGTAGATCAAGCATATGTCAAAACAAAATACTTTTCTAATCAGTTTAATTGAGGCCTATCTTTACATGTTACAGTGCAATAACAAACTCACATTATACCCTTAACTATTCTGAGATAAAACATGTACAACAAGTTCAATCTTAAAATGTAGCATTGAAAGGTTCTACTGTCCATATCAAACATCCAATGTTGTATCAATTCTGGGCCACTATCTGCGACACTGGCACCGCATTGACACATCACTGGAAATATATATTTTAATTAATAAATGTAGAGGGTGCTTAAAGGGTGCAAGTTGGTCATGTGGCCTCTGACAAAGGGCCCCTATGGACTGGTCAAAATTCCTTTCATGGGGCTTTACCCCACATGTACATCATTAAACCCACATCGATCCACATAGTGGTCCAGAAAAGCCTGAATAAATCCTGAAGAACAGCTGTGAATTCTTAAAAAAAGTCATAGCATAAAACTTCAATAGCTAAGTATCATTGTGCCAAGGTTTGAAGTCGACTGGATAAAAACTCAAGGAGAAATAGCCTAGCGAAGCTTGACATTGTTCAACATAATGATCCACGACATCCTGGATAGTTCTGGAAAAACATGATGAATGACTTAGAAAAGTCATAGCACCCTACCTAATTACTCTGGGAATGTTGTGTCAAAATGTCAAGTTGAATTGATAAATATTGAGGGAAAAATAGCATCTGACAAAAAACCTGCACAGGATAATAAGTATAAAGAACCAAAGAAAATTCAATAGGTTCAGGCATAGCCCAAACATGATGAACAACAATATTTTTGTAAGTGCATGCATGTTTATGTGTTAGGATATGGTAAATGAATACCATTGACAATATAAGAAAACTAAACTAAACTGACAAAATAAGCAAAGAAATATTGATGTATAAAAAAATGTTTTCTTTGGCATATTATATTTCTACTGCTGTTTGTAAAGAATGAATTGACATAATATTGTCAGAAACTATGTGTACACTGGACCTTTGTTGCAAAATTTCTCAGTTCTTCCAAACAATTTCTGAATTGGGAACCTGTGTCTTTCATGTCTATTTGCACAAGTAAATTAAAAAAACTATTGACCTAACAAAGACAAATTTGTTCAGTATCGCATGGCAAAATACTATGCAATTCTGTCCATTTAATGATAATTGATTAGCAAAATATTTATACACATGTACGTCAAAGATACAAGGATGCAGAGCAAGTTACAACTTAGAGTTGAAAATTGCTAATCAATAATTTTAAACAAATTTTCCCTGCCTAAATGTGAATAAATATAGGATGTGTTTACACAGGCGTGTAAACACATCTGTGTTATCTTTCTTCAACTGTTAATGATCTGGTGTTTCAGATATCAATGATGTTTATGCGACAGAGGATGGTGACCTTGTTAGTGTGCATGAAACATAACATACAATACCAAGGAAACAGACATGTGTGGAGTTGCCCCAGATTTAAAACAAATCCTTTTTCTATAAATGACAATCAATCTTTCAATGTTTTCTGTGCATCTCGAAACTCTTCTCACCTTTCAAAAAATTGTGCAAGATCAATCAGTACGTTGCATAAAAGACGGGTAAAATTTGAAAAACAAGATCAGAGGAAAAGTATTCTGATACCTCTAATTAATAAATTATTACAACAAGCGGAGTATTTGTCCCTTGATGAGTGGGAGAACATTTGCAAAGACTTAAAAGAGCAAAAAATTATGGGATTTTTACCTGCTCTTCTGATGGGCACGATATCCACATTTGAAGATCCTGCAGCTTATACCATTGGTCAGTCACTGTATGAATACACAAGTAAGACTGTCTCTAAACCTAACATTGCCTTTTTGACTTCTCATATGGTTATGTGTTCAAATCATGGGCACAATGATGAAGCTCTAAGATCTTATAAAATACTCAGTGAACTTACTGATGTGTTTGATTCTGGAACTTGTGCTAGATTAATCTCTTCTTTCTCACAAATGGATAGTCACTGGAGGAAAAGCTTTGATTTTCTTGAAATGGCACGCTTTATACAATCAGAAAATTCACAACACTATAGCCCAATCATCTTAGCCGCCATGAGAAACCATGAGAAATCTCTAGCATTTGATTTGATAAAACAGCTCCAGATGATTGGATATATACCATGGGACGAAGTTTTCATTGAAGCACTCAATCAGGATAATGATTTTGTCTGGCGGATTCTTGCAAACATCAGAGATTATGGTTGGATCGTGTCTGAAAATGTTGGGGATCACATTTGCCAATGGTTCTCTCTGTAAGTTAATACTTTTAAATCAACAGAGGAAATTTAACAGAGTGGGGAAGTGTGCCTGAAGTCAACCGTTTTATCATGTGCAAAGGCAAACTCAACCTCACATCATTTAAAGTGTGAGTTGCAGTGGTGATATTATGCAACCTGTGATTGATATTTTGACTGAACTAACTAATTCAAATTTTCTCAAAAAATCAGAGATGTTGATTCATCAGTCAAACATTTACTATGATTGGACTAATAGAATTAATTTGGACAAAAACTTTTCAAGTGTCTTTAAATAACTGTAATAGATAGCCTACATGTATTATCATTCTGCGTTATCAAATAATTGTTCACATTCACACTTTCTCATCTTTTTGGTATTTTAGCATACATGTATTAGGCATACAGGTACATTGTATTTCTTTCTCCTGGTAGATATCGTTTTGTTAGACATCATTATTAGCCAAATTCACAACCATATGTCTTTGTTTATGGAAAAAGAGAACAATCTGTTTCAGCAATGAGAAGATGCACCATCAGAAGGCTCAAGTATCTCAAAGGTAGATATTTGTATATACATGTGTAAATAGTATGTAAAATACAATTAAAAATAGACCCGGTATGAGGTATACCAGACAGGTTTATTGTTGTTGTCAGACAATTATCATTTTTCTGCTCTGAGATAGACCACTGCTGTTCCTCGAAGTATTTGTGAGAATGTAAACAAGCTACAATTGTGAGAGTGCAATCTGGTTATGAGCGGCACTCATACCCAGGCCAGGTGTGGCACTCAAGCATTTAAGGTGTGACACTCACACATTGAACAGTGGCGGATCCAGAGGGGGGCGCAGCTGGCGCCCCCCCCCCCCGTTCATAGTCCCAAAAACAAAAAACGGCCACCGGATGCCTCTAGAGCATAATGCATAGGAGTGCCAGCTGTGGTGTGTATAATTTTTTGCAAACCCCCCCCCCCCCGTGTGTCAATTCCTGGATCTGCCACTGTTGAAAATGTGGCATTCCATGTCTATTTCTTATCATACGATATAAAGTTTTTTATATTATGTATTATGCATGTCATGTTATATGACATCATACTTAATTAAATTAGACTAAGGAAACCAGGGTAGGAATTTTTGGCTCTTCCAGGGGTCTCTTATTTGAGTGAAAATCCTGCATGCTGCACTTGCCATCAGTGTCAGCTATGGAGGTGTGTGAGTAGCATTTAGGTACAGGTACATGTATATGGAGATGTGCTCAGAGATCACTGATGCGGTACCATATTTTTTCAAATGTGCTACGGTAGCACTGCTACCATGGGTGGTGAGATTGTGCAGTATTTTTTCCACTAGGACTAGGCGTAATGCGGTTATGCGGTGCTGTGCTATTTGCAAGAGATAGCATATGTAGGGGTGTATAAGGTGTGGCTTCAGTTTTGGAAGTGAACCATATGGATTGTGGTGCCTCTCTTTAGAATGAGGTGCATGTATGTGTGGATACAAATTCTGGGTGATTGCCTGGCCAGTTGTATTCTCCAATGGCGTGGTTTTCTTATTCATTCTACACATGTTAGACTAAGAGTGCAGTATTTATTCTAATAAACGCCCTGGGTGCTAACTAGAATATCCCCCCTCAGTGGTGCATGTACTTGATAAAGGACTGCAGTGTAAGGCCTGGAGTGTACAATGCTGCGTATGGTACTGGGCACTATAAAGAACCCTTGAAGTCATTCGAAATAAGAGTAGGACATAGTCCCGGCTTCGGGCTTCCTTCTGTCGCGATATTGCCATGATTGTGCGGAAAGCGACGTAAAGCAATATTTATATATATACTCTACAGTGTTCTTTCAATTAGTTTCAAAACCAATAGCTCAGTAATCTGATGAAACACCTAGATACTCAAAACATTTTATTTCTTCTCCAGCATGGCTTTCGTCGAAATCACCCTTGCGAGTCTCAGCTTCTTTCCCTTTTCCAGGACCTAGCCAGTTGCAGAACACAAACACACATGCTTATCGTGGACATTTGAGGTGTTACTCTTGGGTGGATATTGAACTTCCTTTCCGCTAGATCACAGAGAGTAGTCCTGGGTGGGGCCTCGCCCTCTTTAGGAGAAACCTTAAGCCAGCATCCCAAACATTAAAAACACAAGCATAGCAGTCCCTAGTAAGGCCTCATCTGGAATATGCCGCCACGGTCTGGTGCCCACAAAAAGCTGAAAATGTAAACAAACTGGATACGGTTCAGAGGAGAGCTGCAAGATACACTTGCAACCGTTGGCACAACATAAGCAGTGTTAGCTGGTTAGTGAGATGATTGGTCACCATGGGTACGAGTCCCTTGCCGCCCGTCGTAACAACATGATGCTCCAAATGTTGTATCGTATATCTCGTACACCTGCACGGGAAGCCTGGAAGAGGTGGCTGACCATGTTCACAATAAAATAGTCTGTAATTAAATAAAAGTGTGGGATACAGAGTCTATAATCATTGGCATGCGTAAAGCTGTGCCCCAAAAATCCTGTGCGCGGACGATCGATTGCGCTGTGAATTACTGCGTCATTGATCAATTTTTTTATTATTATATTTGTTTATTACTCTATGGGTAAAACCAAAAATTGGGGTAACTTTGTAGCATCAAAAATGGCAGTGAGGGGATCATCAAAGATGAGGAAAACCACTTGATGGGTTTGGTGCACTTATCCCAATAGAGCATAAAAAAGTCACTGGCTGCGCTAGAAATTTTTTTTTTTGCTTTAAAAACGTCATTTTTAAAAAATTGCAACATTCCACTTACTACTCCGTTACCAAATCAAAACCATTTCAACATTGATGTTACTTTGTTTAGCTTGACATCACACTTTTAAACGTGATATCCTTATTGAAGCATAATACTACACAATCGTATCTCAAAACTGCTCAAATTTGACGGGATAAACAAAAATCCTTATTTCAACTCCGTTACCAAACCAAAAAATACTCAACTCCGTTACCAAATTCTTGGCTCGACATAAATATAAGCTGTATATTCTCTTTTCATAACATCGATCATAAATGAGTGCTCTATTTATGTAGGGATAACGAGCCATGTTTTAAAAGACTATATCATCAATCTTTATGACTATAAAACCCATAAAATTTGGTAATTCACTACTCCGTTCCCTTTTCTTGGTAACGGAGTAGAGTGGAACGGAGTAGTAAAATTAAAAGTATTCTTGGGATTAAAGCAGCCCCTTGGGATGACATCAATTTTCGTTTTTAATTCCGTACTGAAGTAGTGTATCCCACGGATCATGTTTTTATTTTTTTCAGAATTTTCTTATTTTTACAAATATTTTTAATCAACATTTCTATGAAACCAGAAATAACCCAAACAAACTATTTGTATACCTGAAGGACGATTGAGTGTTTTCACAGCATCGGGCCACTTGCTGTTGGCATCGGCCAAGCGTTGTGTGGACAATCAGTGCTGCAGGTGTGTCCTCCCGTGTCCTGACTATAAGAAACCAATTAGCGGCGAATGCTCTGATCTTACCGTCTGATACGTGGGAATATGTGATGGAGAGTGCTGAATATCGCTGACTTGTTTTGTTTACATTGCAATATACGACCTGGCAATACAACTATTTCACTCTTTTTCGGTGCTTTAAAATTGTTTTTTGACTTTTTCGTATTTTCAGTTAAGATCAGTAGGCTATATAGCTTTACATAAACTAATTTTTCAAAATTGACAACATTGAAAATGTCTCATCCCAAGGGGTCCCTTTAATAAAAATATATGGGCAATAATTCAAAGATATATCATACGGGTGGAAATAGTCCCCATAGCAACATGTTCTAGGCATGCAAGCATAAAACCAACTCGTTTTTAGACCCACAACGATAGGAACAGAGTAGTAAAAACAAAAGTATATTTTCTAACGTTTTGGTGATACCTGTTTGGAATAACTTGTTACTCAACTATATTAATTCTTTCAAGGTGAAAAACTGGTAGAAGGCCCTTCAGTGTGTCAAACTACACTTAATATAATTTTAGTTCATGATTATTCACTTGATGGGGCATGCTACAATGATGGTAACGGAGTAGAGTGCAAATGTGGGGACATGTATATTCATCAAAATTATATATATCGATATCAATTTTAGGTCGAATTTTGATCTTTGATTAGTTTAAGTGAACGATGTCTAGCCATGAAATGTAATTATTAGAATTATATTGTGTATTTGTATCCTACAGTGAATTTTCAAATAGTGTAATTTTCTCTGGGGACATGCCATTTTCCACGTTCTCATGACATAGAGCTCTTATAAAACCGTATATATATATAAAAAAATTACAAATAATCTACACATTAATTAGTAATAATGCTTAAACGTGAAGTTGAACCATTTATTCCTAATATTTTCATATTTAATTTAAAATGCGGACCTTTTAAGTCCTGGGGACACTAATTTTATGTAAAATTACCCCAATTTTTGGTTTTACCCCTATAGTCACAGATTTACATCTCATTGGAATAATGCCTTAACCTGGGGGTTTACAGGCGAATTTATCATCTAAATAGGGCTACCCTCACATTTTTCATGAAAATGTTGGTCTCAGCGTACCCTGACCACCAGCATAGAAAACCTAGCTAGCAAAAGCCACCCTGCACAGCGTGTTACGGGTTAGCAAGCATTCCATATCTGAACTGTAAGATGGAGTTCCGCCGGCGGCACGCAATCGATTTAACCCCTATTAACGCCCTTGTAATACATTTTAATTGCGTTTACCCAACTTATTGTCCTTTTATGAATCCACTCAGCTGATTTTGAAACATTCTGTCAGTTATTTATCGCGTGAGAGCATTTTCAAAACACCTCCGGGAAAATATTTAGGCCATCTTAACCATTCGTGATGCTGTGAGTATCTTACACTTCTGATACATGCTGCGTTCAAACCCGAAACAAGAACTAACTAAGAAAACCACAGCTTTTGCTATGCTGTCCAGCTCTGACGTTGAACAATGCTGTTCACGTCAAGCTTGGACTATTAAGAAAGACACGTGGGTTCCACCCGTGGAGGTATATTCCACTCAGCCCTTCAAAATAACCCCTATAATGCTCCCGTTCCTACCACGCCCACAAAAAAAAAGACAGGACACAGTAATGACTTGTACAACGTCGTGGGAACGCAGTAGAAACCGATTAGGACATGATATTGTCTCCATGGACGCGGAGGACGTGGAGGAGCATTGGGCATGTTAAAAATCTACGTAATGACGACGTAGTCGCGACGTAGTCGGACCAGAACGTAGGACGTAGTAACAACGGTATTGACGCAGTAACGACGTAACCTAAACCTTGTGGACTTAGACATTTTCGTCAAAGCGCAGTGAGATCGCAGAAACATCCACGAGACCAAGTAGTTTCACAGTAGCTTACAGTACGCTCTCGGCTCGCTTATTGCGTTCTCACTGCGACCCCAATTTGATCAGCAGTGCGATCTCAATGAGCTCCCACTGTGCTCTGTGCGCTCTCAACAAGCTTCAACCGCTCTCAGTGCGTCCTGTGTCGCTCTCACTCCGCCCTCACTACGCTCACAATACGCTGAGAACTCGATCACGTGTGCCTATGTCACAATTTCCACCTCAAAGTGAATCAAAATTCCAGACAATATCATTATATTTTCATTCACTGTATAACAATTCCCACCTCAAAGTTAAATAAAAACACACAATTCTATAAAAATCCAAGAGAAGTATCAAAATGATAGTTTCCAAGCAAACACGAAACATTGAACCAGTGCTGGCTTAATGTTGGGTCAACGTTTCGTGTTCGCTGGATTATGGGGCTTCCTTTTCAACACTTTTCCCGCTAAGTTATTTATTTTAATTCTTGACATAATGCATGTTACATTATTGATGTTACATAACTACTTAATACCCTGTGACCGCGATGTTATTTAATTCAAATGTTTATCCATTTGACGTCGTGTCTCGCTACTGCGACCCACAAATGGATGAAAATTACTGATATTTGTTTAATTTAAGACCAAACAATTGCAAATCTTGATGTTTGAATAGGCTTTTTAATTCCCAGTAACAGTGATTTGATCGGCGCGATTTGAAACGACTATAGTCGCGATTAGCGGTGAAAGGGTTAATAGTGGGCTGTAACATTTCCTACATAATTAACCTTGTGAACCCTTATAAGAGTGAGGTTGACCATATTAGCCTCACTTGTGTAGTCATTTAATAGAATTAAAATATGGCATAAATATTAATTATAATACATATCATAACTATTGAAACACTGATGTTTGTTGGGATTTGATACTTGTCACCATTTGATACTTGTCGCATAGTCATCTGGCAATCTTCATCCCTGGTTCGATAGTGTTCCGATAATTGGTGTCTTGCTTTGTGCATATTGGACCAAGTCCAGGGTTGGCAAAAACCCGGGTAATATTATTATTACCCGGCCCACCCGGGCAGTAATGGGCAATATGGATAAATACGGGTTTTAATGGGCAATAATGGTCCAAGTCTGGCAAGGAGGTCATGAAACATATCTGGAGGTACTCTCAGGAAGTTGAAGAAGGTTACTTGATCTTCGTGTCGTAGTTCAGGCATTAGCGGGTGATAGTGACCGAATTGGATCCTTCTCCACGTTTAAACTAGGTCGCCTCTTCCTTCTTTTCTCCCACTGATTTCTCCTTTTAAGGATGATGACAATGACCTGGTCATCCTGTGCCAGTTGTGCTTGTATATGTGCTAATTGCTCTACAATAAGAACATTCTGCATATCTGTGGACATAGGGAAGAATAGACAAAACTATTTGTCTTGATGAAGCTGTATTTATACCAATTGCGTGTATTTTGGTGTTGAGCGTGTGTCATATTAACAAAGCGCGTTACGAACGTATTACAAACGCATTGCAAACGTCGGGACAATGCTTTGGACGTATAGCGAGCGTCAAGGTCTCAGTGGCAGCGCAGTGAGGACGTAGAATGAGCGTGAATAAGCCTATCGAGCGCAGCAGAAGTGCAATAACAGCGCAATGAGAATGTGGAAGGCACGTGGTGAGAGCCCAATAAGCGAACAACAGTCGCAGGGGATAATATCTGCGCTCCCAAGTCGCTTCCATGCGTTGTTGTTACGTCCACGACATGCTCGTGGATTTCTAAATGCGCTACCGCGGCGACCGTAGTGCGTCATTACACCGCCTTCGTCAGAGCACCGAACCCCTACGCTTGTCTTGTGCATACTCAAAACAAACGTAGAGGTTTATCGCCCAAGGTAGCTCATGGCGACCCTACCTCGTCCTTGGCAGCTTTCACTGCGTCAGCAAGTCGTGTTGTTAGACCTTACTGCGCTGTGCCTCACGCTTGCATACTTTTCAGGTCGCAGTGGGAGCGCCAGGTGAGCGTAGGTTGGTGTGACAGGGGTATGCGGACGTTTTCACTACGTTCTCTCGAAGTCCACGGAGTTGTTACCAAGTTGTCACTACGTCAATTGAGACCAACCCCCGCTTCTACTATTACCACTGTACGCCCGTATCACGTTCTAGAAGACTACATTACGTCCTTATAACGTTTTAACGGTGCTTATTACGTCTTGGCCACGTCTGTATCAGGTTGTCACGGCGCTCACATAGCGGTCAGATAATCTAGTATAAATAATGGGTCTACTTCTTCAGACCATCACTTTCGATTACCATGTATCATTAAGATTATTACTGTATACATGTAGTATGGCTATTGCTGTAATAATTTCTAATGAATAAAATCACGATGAACTGTTATCAGTAAAATGAACAATAAATCTGGAAAAGACATATGTAAATTTCTTTACATAGGGAAGCCTAGTTATATTTTATAGTTATTCATGTATCTAAAATTTTTACTCGTCATGCTCATTGTAAAATAAAAATTGGAAAGTTTTTATTTTTGTTTGTTTTTATCAGATCTGTTCCGTAGCTGACATGTTAAAGTTAATTTTATATGAAATAGTGCAATATACGCAAATATACAGTATAATATTCTTACCCTAATATTTCTATCCGGAACTTCATCTAGTCTTTTCGTTCGCTCGACTTGTCGTTTGTTAATCGTTTTTTTGCGATTTAATCAGTTATTCAGTGGTTGGTAAATCCGTGAAATGAAATGAATGGGGTTTTAGGCAATCTTTGTGCACATATAGGCAAAAGTGAGCCGGGAGAACCTCCTGAGGATGGTGAGATGAATGAGGTGATACTGCCCTCCAGCCACAGGGTTTGAAATTCGGGTCCTGGCGGTCTGAGGCCAAGCACGCTACCTCTCGGTCAGGCAGGTTTCCCACAATATTGAATTATTACGAATGAGTGGGGGGGGGGGGATACATTTTGGTTCTATGAAATTTGAAGGCCAGCGGGGTGTTCGAATCGCAATCTCCGACTTTTTCGAGCAGGCAGCTTTAACTACTGCAACAAGGCCCCCGCCCTGGTAAATCCGTGAAATGTCTGTGTCAAGCGTAATTATTCTAGCACTTAATTATGAAAAAATATTTAAGCATGGTAGATGCGTGGTGAGCAGGTGGTGCGAAGTGGTTGTAGTAAGAACGTAGTGAAAAGGTAGTAAGACCGTGAAGGACGTGACCATGAACATGGTAAGGAGCTAGTGGGGACCTGTAGGACGCAGTGTAAACCATAGATAGGACGCAGTGAGGACACAGAAAGGACGTAGTAGTAGTAAATCATTGCTTTACGTCACTTTTCGGCACAAAAGGTCTTTTAAGTGACATTATAATACGATAAAAACGTTGCAGTCAATTAATGAGATGAATGATGTACAGATGATGATGTGAGGGTGGGGTGAGAGGGCATGGTGGGTTATTGAGAGCGTTTTCCTTCGCTCGCCCGATAAGGGGTTCTGGGCATGTCTAGGGGATATACCCCCAGACATGCCCAGACGGCCGGAGACTTGAGTTTCGCTGTACAATTTAATGATGAAACTCTTTGGCATTTTGCGCAGCTCCGCTATCCTCGGGTCGGATAGTCCCCAGAGTAACAATAGGAAGGATCACTCCCTCTGGGTAACTCCATTCATCCCACGTGAGAGACCTAATGTCAAACACGCTATTGCCGGTTATTTAAGGCTACCACAGCCTACATCAGCGCCAGCACTGATGCGGGTGCTGCATTGGCTCCGCTGTTGAGCGGAGGAGCCAGGGTACGCCACTGGCAATCCGCCCGAAGATTATAGCCAGATACGAGGAGGCTGCAGCTGCCCTTGGACAGAAAGGACGTAGTTTGAACTCGAAATCCGCTTATTTTACATTTTGACCACATCCGCACTCAGTTTTGCTTAGCACCAGCACATTTCATGTTCCGCCTTGCGCAGCGCAGCGCACCTATATACACAGCATATAATACTCCAAGTAAAGAAGAACAGTATTTTTTAATTGCACAGAATTGCCTGTGCACAGATGCCTAAGGTACATGTATATAAATAGGCCAACTGTGTGACAGACAGTTATAACATATATAGCAAATTATTTTTGAAGACTTTTTTGGAGATAAATGGAAAATATTACATATGTATTCTGATTATATATGTTACAAAATTGATAAATTTGTATACACTGTGAGATACACAGATTGTATTATAATTCACATGGAATGAAGATAGCCTGTGATTAAATTATTGAGTGGTTAAATGATTAAACGCATAAAAGTAGGGTGAGTTGATTCATTATTTGTATAACTTATGACAAGTGTTTTAATTTTGTTTTCCCTACAGGGGCCAATGTAGAAACTGTAACCAGCATCTGGAGCGACAATGGTCTGTTTCTCGGGAGCAGTTCAAACAGCTGAAAGAAACATTTTTAGAGAAATCTTTAAAGCGTGATGGCAACATCTTTCTAAGCATGTCTCCAGACGAATTTAACGAATTTGAAATGTTTCTAAAAAAACATGCCCCATTTGACATCATTTTAGATGGGCTTAAACATTTCACTAAAATTGGGAATCAACAATTCACCCCTTCAGAAAGCACAGATGGTAAATATATTAATATATATACAGTATAATCTCTTTTGAGCGGCCACCACTACTGCAAGCCAAATGTGGCCGATTGGGCAGTGGTGGCCGGACAAACATAAAAAAGTGTCAATTTTATACCACAGACATGTTTTTTATTCATAATCATCAGCTGACAATGCTGTGTTTTATTTAACTGTACTGGCAGGCGTCTAGAGACAGACTCGGCCATTTGCCGCCGCCCACAATGAAGTGTAATTATTGTAAGTATTATTATTTACGTTAAGCCGTTTTTTTTGTTACACCGTTTTTTAAATACAGCATCAATTTTGAAGCCACACTCAAGGGACTTTCAGAGTTTGAAGAATCGCTTGAGGCTGGCTTGCTTCAGCTTTGCAGTCTGTGTCAACCTCTGTAACTCTGCTTGAGTCTTGTTCAGAAGATCCAGAATTTCAACATTATGATTTATCAAGACGAAGAGTGTAGTTTCTCATGCCCAGCAGCTGCTCATTGAACTCTCTGGTTTGGGCTCTTCTTCATCCTCTTCATATTTCTGTGCTGGAATCTCCCCTCTTGCTTTTGCTTGTAACGCCTCTTCCAGTCATCTTCTAGTGTTTCTGTCGTCAGCATATTGTCGTCCATTGACCATTCAGCAAGAGTCATCCCATCCAATAGTGTCTCTTCTCCTGTATGATGCTGATCTTTTTCTACTGGCTCGTCCACAGATGAGGTATCAATGCTACATTTCTTAAATATTTCTGCATAGGAGGGTCGTGTGGCTCACCATGCCCGACGCATATCCCATAATATTGCGTCCAGCACAATAACTCTGTGTGGCCTCCCTGCACTATTTTATGTTCAGTAAGATGAACCGCATCATCCTTTTACTGTACTGCTGCTTCAGATTATGAATAACTCCAGCATCACAGGGCTGCAGCTTCGACGTAGTGTTGGGAGGCAAGAAAAATACCTTCACATTGGACATCTGTAACTCTAGAGGGGCGATGCAGTTGTCAATCAACATCAGGATGTTTTTGTCTTGATTTTTTGTTGTTGATTGATGTCAACCAGTCTCTGAATATGTTACTGTCATCCAAGCCTTCTTCTTGTTGGTGTAGATCACGCCTAAGCTAGAAAATTTAAAGCCTTGGAAAGCTCTAGGCTTTAATTTGTCGCCCATTGCACTGCATGCCACCAGTGCCATCATCCTGTTTTTTTGTCCGTTTTCCCACATATTTTTAGCCAGGGCTAATAAAACACTGGACATTACGCCAATGTTTCGTTAATATTGCTTCAACGTCTGCGATACTAGCCCAGCACCAGAACAACATTGGATCATGGTCTTGTCGAGATAGGTCTTGTGTTTGACGAGCCTGTATGCAACTTAATTTTCAAAATCTTAGAAAAGCTAGTAGCCAATCGGCTGAAAGCTCATATAAAAATAGCCATCTAATCCATTGCAATCAGCCTACAGAAAACATCATTCTACAGAATCGGCGCTATTGAAAGTACATAGCGATATCATTATTAGTATGGACAAGCAGGGTGAAGTTACAGCTCTGACCCTGCTTGACACCATTGACCATGCTACAGATAGACTCTCATTTTGGTATGGAATATCTCGGCAGGCTCAAGTTTGGTTTTCTCCTTATTTGAGTGTTTTTTTACCTTATACACCACATCTCTCAGTTTTGATATACACCACCGTCTTTATGCCAATAATCCTCAAATTTACATGTCTTTATCAGTTTCAACATTGTTTATTGGATGTGTGGGCTTGGATTACAGGGTCTAAGCTGAAGCTTAATCCTAGAAATACAGTATTTCTTCTCATTGGGTCCAAACTTCAGCGAGAAAAGAATCTTGAATAATTTCCCATGTTTAACATGTTTAAAGCGACTCCTCGAGATGAGAATTGTCAATTTTGAAAAAATATTTTATATCAAGCTATATAGCTTACTGATCTTGAATAAAATACAAAAACATAAAAATAGACTATGTTAAAGCACCGAAAAAGACGAGACTAGCTCTACTTCCAAGATGTAGACAAAAGCAGACGGCATGATCAAAGTAACCACACAGTTACACCATAGCTGCCGCCCTTAATTGGTCTGAGGTCTGCTCAACGCTGGGCCGACGGCACCAATGCTGTAGAAACATTCAACCATCTTTTAGCAAGAGTTCAGGTAAACAAATAGTTTGTTTAGGTTTCCCACTGATTCATAGAAATGTTGATAAAAAATATTTTTGAAAATCTAACAATTCTGAAATCATGAACTGTGGGATGGACTACTTCACTACAAAATTAAAAACTAAAATTAATGTCATCTCACGGAGCCGCTTTAATTCTAGGTCAAGACACAAATCCATCTGCATCAGGCAAAAACCTTGGTGTAGTACTCGACAGTAGCCTGAATTTCCGAAAACATATATCCCAAACATGTAGGTTATCCTTTTATTATATCCGTGACCTGCGTCGAATTCGAAAAAGTCTGTCCTTAACTCTTGCCAAACAAATTACAGTGGCAATGGTCAGTAGCAAAAGATTATTGTAACTCTTTCACAACATGCCGCTATATTACAACGCGTTCAGCATCAGAGCTGCCTTGTTAGAGTGGTAGCCAAGGCTCCACGTAATAATCATTCTATTCCTATTCTAAAACAACAATTACATTGGTTTAGTCTCAAGTTGTGCATTCATTTTAAAATATGCACAATAATTTTCCGATCTCTAAAGACAACCAACTTGCATCTCTGGCTGACTCACTTGCTCGGCCGAAATGCTCAGAATATATGTGCTCCACAATTCAAATAGATTTGTTGTTCCTCGTATAAGAACCAAGACTGGGTCAAGTGCTTTCTCTATATCTGGCCCAGCCTTATGTAACGCCCTGCCTGTGCTAAAACGTAATTCTCAAACAATTTTAACATTACGCTAATTACTTAAATATCACCTATTTGATCTGGCTTTCTCCTCGATAGCCCATCTCCCTCTTGACGAACCTGCTTTGTCCTCGACTATGACACAAGAGCATGCTATGTATTTGTGCGCCTCTGAGCTCGGTTCGGTGAAAATATGGACGCAATAGAAGTTTGATTGATTGATTGATTGATTGATTGATTGATTGATTGATTGACTGATTGATTGATTGATTGATTGATTGATTGATTGATTGATTGATTGATTGATTGATTGATTGATTGATTGATTGATTGATTGATTGATTGATTGATAGACTGATTGATTGATTGATTGATTGATTGATTGATTGATTGATTGATTGATTGATTGATTGATTGATTGATTGATTGATTGAGACTTGTGAAAGCTCTCACGCCTGATATATAACCCTCCCGCTTTTACCTGGATTAGGCCTATCCCATTTATTCGAATACTGATCACAGCTCGTATTAAAATAAGTGCAAAACATTGTACTTATAATAATGAAATATATTGTATTATTAATATTATATGTTTTACCTATCAATAATGATGTATTTTGCTTTATGTGTAAGAGCGCCACCATTCAATCTCCTAGTATATAATTAGTATATGGAATGATGTATGGACATTATGATTCGTATTGAAAAACAAGTCTAATTGCCTTTTTTGAGTTAGCATAGATTTTTAACACCGTAAAAGATGTGCCCGTCGTTTCTAGATAACACAGTAGAAAATAACAACGATGTGTCAAATAAATAACAACGATGGGCCAGCATCGTGAGCTGTTCACCCGGCATATTTATATCTATATATCACTTCATGCCAGCGATATAAGTTTCATAGTGTATTCTTCTAATATATCATTTAAGCTTCAATATTGATTATTATTCTTGTCCAGTGGTTAAATAATTTTTGTTATAGCTTCAGAAAGTAACAAAACACATCCATGGCAAATATTCTAAAATTCTTATCCTTGGGCGGAAACATATGAAGACATGGCCTAGAGCAGAAATGGACAGAATACAAGACATGGCTACTCTATATCTAGCCAATAGTATGTAAGTTGTATACAAGGCTTGTAGATGTGCTTGCTTGAAAATCTTGAAAGTGCTTGAAATATTGAAGATGGCCACCCCGGCTCTTTCTTACAAATCGACGTAAATGCTCCATGTAGGCCTACAGTCGTCAATATCCATCTGTTCTTCACAATTTTTTTGTGAACACTGATGGATTACCCTGGTTAAGACGCTGCCTCTTCATTGCTAATTGATGTAAATGCTCGACAGTCGCCAATTTCCATCCGATTTTCATCTAGACACTCTCTGATGGTTAACTCTTGTTAATTTCGAAAATTGGCTAATTTGCATACCCAAGATGGTCCCTTACAAATCAAAGTAAATGCTCTACAGTCGCAAATATTAATCTGATCTTCACGTTTTTTTCTGAACACTACCCTGGTTACTTTCGAAAAAAGAAGATAATTTGCATATTCAAGATGACCGCTAATGTGTTTGTATACATTCTTTGACCATTCTCTCGATGCTAATTTGCGTAGGCCTATATAAGATGTCACTTCTTTACAATTTGACATGTATTATTGTATATGTATTCAAAATGGCTACAACGATACTCAGCCTTGTCAAGCAATTTTAATTGTGGAAGACGGAGACTTTAATATTTGCCATGCAAAAATAACATCTAGTTATGCTGTGAAATAATTATATATTGTGAACACTTCTTCCAGACACCATTCTTCCTCAAATTGATGTTGCACTGCTTGAACTTGTTCTTAAAAATGTTCTAGTTGGCTTTGAAAGTCTTATATATACCATTGTCTCAATTTTTCCCAGACAGTAAGTTTTGTAGTGCTCTACAGCCCGCTTCCCTACTGTCGCTTTAATGAGAAATGCACTTAATCTGATACATGGTAAAGCCAATGAGGATTTTAACTTTCCCACGGTATCTGAGTTCAGTGAGGTGTAGAAAGGGGCACATGTTATTCTCTTTTGAATTGTGATGTTGCGTAGGCCTATATCTTAATATAATTTGATCTTATTCAACTGCTTACAGTTTGTCATTATATCACACATGAAGAAACAATCAGTCAGGCTTAAAAGCAAGAACTAAAGGGATAATTTTGTGTGATTCGCTGATCATTGATTTACGCCATATCAAGCCTTTTAGAAGAACCATTGTCGAATTTATGCCCCACATGGCTATTTTTAAAAGCATCCCAGATATTATTGGGATACTTGTAGTTTTGGGAATTATTCCGCCACCACGGCTTGGAAACTGGTCACTCAAAAAGCCTGCGAATGGGATATTTTCAGAGCCATTATTTTCTTACATTATTATTTAGTTGGTTGATATTTTTTTGATCCAATACAAATATGGGTGATGCGGAGGCTAGGAGTTGATGTATCCCAGCCGTAGTTACTACTACACATGATATGTTACAGAACAGAGGACGACACTCTGATGCTGTATGCTGCTCTATACAGTGGCCTAAATACATATATACTGACCTCAGATCAGCTGAGAGATCATCGTTTTCTGTTAGGATCGGAGCTGGCAGATATCTTTAAGGTTTGGCAACGTGGTCATCAAATAATGTTTCAAGGACTCGAAAGGAGGCGAGATGGAAACGACAAGTTAATTTTTAAGGTGAGACAACGAGATAATTGTATCTTTTTTTGGATAGATTTGCTGACTTTTACCTGAATTTAACAAAATTGTTGTATTAAGTAGTATTTTTAGCAATTATATGCTGATCTGTTGCATTCAAACTCATTAAAACTGCTCTCTATCCCTCTTCTCCCTATGTCGCGGCGTTACGCTGGGATCCGTCACATACGCGTCATGCATCACGCATCAAGCATCCGTCACACTTATTTTGTGAGCGCAAAAACTAAAAAAATAGTGGTCAAAATTGAAAAATTAAGTCACATTCATAACAAGTGAGTTTTTAAAGATGCTACCAAAATTTGAAATGGCCACGACATATCAACTTAATAATTTATCGTGTCAGAAATTATTCATATTTTACAATCACATTCCCGACAATGAGATGTGCCTTAAGTGTTTTTTTCAAGATTTTACTGAAATACAAAATGGCAGCCACAGGGCGACTTATTAACAATTTGCGGGCGCTCAAACCAAAAAAATCCACGTAAAATAGTAACATTTAGAATTAACTTTAACCAAAAATGTGGATAAGTTTTTTTTTCAAGAGTTCGCTGAAATTCAATATTACGACCATGGATTGACTTTGCATTTTTCTGGGGGCTCAAAAACTGATTTATTATATGGCGTGGGATACTATAGGACTACAGCAAGAATGTATTCTTGACTACAGGCATCTTGTTCAAAACAATAATTGACCAATTGTGAATAATTACTAATCTAGTTTTTAAAATGTATATCTTAAAGTTGTCAATTGCACCAGCAATGTCATCTTCACATAAATGTGCTTTAGAAAATGTCAAAGTGTATTTTAAAACCCAAAAGAGTTTAAGTTAGATGAGATGCTGACATAAACACATAGTTTATGGTGAATTGTGGATATAATTTTCAGATTGCTGTGCTATTTTTATCTTATAAACGTAATAAATTCAAGTATTTCATCCAAGATTCGGAAGAGGCATGGCCCCATGTATCATTGCAGGACCTAATCATGCACACCAGTTACCCGATTAGGCAAAAGCCCCTCCCCCATGCTTAGAACCTAGCTGCATCAGTTAAGTTTATAAAGACCTTCATCCGGCATTATATCCTAGTGAATGAGCGCGCCCAATTGTTTTACACAATCAGTCACAATAACCTGGATGGGTTAAATGCGGTATGACGATAGTTGACTATAGCTCAAAGGGGCATGGCACCTTCTAAATATTGGTAGGGCAACATGACGCTCATGAAGTGCAATATAGCACGGAGCCATGTTTAAAATGCCAAGATGAAACACTGAATTTATGTGCAGTCTAAATACATACAAGTTTGCCACCTATATTGTTCTGACATATTTGACAGACAGACGTGTGTTATATTGACAACAATAACTTATATGCGGATGTATACATTTTAAAAGATGGTTAGTTTAGTGAAAACCCATTCTTTTTAGAAATAAACACTAAATACCGCACTAGTTAAATTTAGTTAAGCTGCATTGCCATGATATGTTTCCCCCTCCAACATGGGTCACAACATCCTGTCAGAATTTTCTATTGCAGCTTAATTACAACTTTGACTATTATATTTTGTCAGAGGACTAGTATGCTCTTGGTTCACATTTTGAAAGGTTTATTTATTGCAGTGGCCAAATCTACACGAGGTGAGAGCACAGTCCACGAATAATTCCTGGCACATTCCATTTGAAGATGGAAGAGAGAGGTCTTCATATGGTCTGCCCAACAGCTGGTTATGTATTCAGAAGCAAACCAACACCCAGGACAGAAGACAATATAAACACCAGAGAGAACACTTTACAAGAAAAAATCGTTTTTCATGATAAAAATAAATTATGCACTGGTGTTTTCTACTTTTGTTAGAATTAAAAACTACATATCTTCGCTTATTCACATATGCAATGAATCGACAAAAAATTCAAAAGCGTCAATTGTCAATTCCACATGGAAACCACCAGAAATGCTAAAAAATATTTTTTATTTGGCTTTGTTTTACTATTATCTTGCATGGATAACATATCAAAGTAAATAGTTCTACAAAAAAACATACACCATTTTTTACCACCAGAATGGCTACACGCACGTGTATTTTGTCTTCTCCTCTTGCAAGACGTTAAACAACTTCTGTCAGCGAAAGTATGTTTTGTTAAAGTATATACATATATTCTTAATGTATTAATTATTTGAACTTTTTTTGTATTGACTTACAAGCCTATTGAAAAGAATGTGGCAATGTCCGAAATTTAGAAATGTGAAATCACCCAATGTGATCACGTAACGAGATTCTTGAAAAAAACGTATAATTTTATTGATTTGAAAATAAATTATATCTGTTTTTCTCCTTTCACGGGTCAATACAATAAAAAAAAAACCTTTGGACGTAGGCCTACTTTGCCCTAAGCATGTCTTCTAGAATAACGTTACGTTATCACATATTCTTCATCTCCAAACTAAAAATAGAAACATTATGTGATCACTCATTTCTGGTATGCTAAGCTGCACATATAATTAGGAATATTTTGACGAATTATTAGTATCCAGTACTACAAGTTAAATAACGTCATTGGAGCCTACCCAAAATACGCCACAATACACAAAATAAAATAAAAAAAGATTTACAAATATATATTGATCGAAATATTTGCACTTTTACTTGAAATATGTGAAATGAAATAGATAGCCAGAGATCACGTAACGAATTTTGCTGTGTGATGTGATATAAACCAAAGGCTTACAGAAACGTATAACGAAGACATTACTAAAATATATTGAATGGTTAGGCTGGTATACTCCATTCATATTGACACTAAAAAGATACTTCCCAAACTGATTACGTACCGTTAACAAAGATTTGATAGTTTTTTAGTTGCTCCAATTAATTATTATCAGGTAAATCGACCCTGCACCTAGATATAATGACTTTGGTTAGTTTATGTTTTTTATCAGGTAAGAAAAAATGGCAATATCGAACAATTCCGTGATAATGTATCTCCGTAATTCCTGATATGCCTTCTTCTGTTTGCAAGTGTTTTTGATTTGTATTTCTTTCGTCTTTAAGTGATTACTATACCTAACGGTGACCACGTGACGAATTTTGTCGATTCTGTTTTCGTTACAATGTAAAGATGCATGGGGTTACATTGAATGAACAAACCTCCAACATAATGCCCAAGTGATCTTTTTCGAAAAAAAAACCCCATATCAGATTATCTGAAACACAGAGAGCAGAAATATCAAACGCAGATAACCTTAAAAAAAACATTTCTATTTGGCGTGATCGCGTAACAGTAATTTTGTATGGTATATTGCATACATAAACGGGATATATAATAAATATTAATAGCCAAAGGGGCGGCCAAAAACCCACCAGGCCCTACACAGCGGTTCGTATTTTGGGACGTTGCGAACTTTTGCGACGGCCTCCATTGTATACTCATGGACACGTTAAAATATTTCGTATCCCAAAATTTTCAATACGCAAGATTGAAGATGTATAGCCTTCTGTCCACTTTTCGCTTCCTGAGCGTATCTTAGGAACTACTTGTCCGATTGTCTTCAATTTTTTCACACAACACCTCTAGGGGATCTAAATGTGCATTTTGGGGTAACTGTACGTTGACCTACTTTTGGTTTATTACTATGGCCTAATTAGATGTTTTGACATACACCTCATTTCCGGAGCATGTCTCTGAACCTACTGATGTGCGGTTTTAAGTAAGGATATGCTCGATCAAATTCAAAATGGCCGATTATCAGACATAATTAACTTCAATATTGGATGCACCTTTAAAATGTGTGACTTGATCACAATTTAAAATGACCGACTATCGGCTATTATTTACGTGTATATAACTGTTATCTGGCAAACCATAAATCAACCTTCAATATAAAGCAAAACGCATGGTTTCAGGGAGGGATGAAAAATTTCAACTTCGGCAATGACCGACTATCGGCCATTATTTACTTCAATATGCCTGATATCTGGCGAACCGTGACGAATAGCCAACTCATTTAGGCCCTACTATGAAACAAAATGTGCGGTTTCAGGGAGGGATATGCCCTGAAAAATAATATGTTAGGTTTCAGAGAATGTTGCACCCTGAAAAATGTCAACTCTATAAAATTCAAAAGGGATAACCATCGGTCATTATTTAAATACTAGACATCTGATATCTGAGAAAGCGCAGAAGATAGCAAAATATGAGGTTGCCGGTAGGGTAGGCCTATTCCCTGGAAAAAAATCAACTCAATAAAAATTCAAAATGGTGGACTTGCGCCATTATCGTCTCACCACACATAATACCCGTCCCATAGACTTACATGTATTATGACCCATACGCTCAGGCCTCCCAGCACTCCTACAATGGGGAAATGTAAATAACCCTATATATCATTTTAACCAGTTGTCTGTTCTCTTTCAAAAAGCAAAATAAAAAAGGTACGGGAATCTGCTTGCTTTTCTGCTATTTTAGCCTAGAATAAGCTTTTGCCCCACTCTCCCCCGGGCGACCTAGAAAAAAATGACCTCGTCTTTTAGAAGAACCTTGTTACAGCCAGCGCAAGGACTTCTGGTATATCTATCTTTTATAATTTCGATGCTTTTGCTACAACAAAACATCACAGAATCGATTTAAATTGGTATCAAAATGATATATCGGTAATAATCACCACAGGAGCTGCTGCAAAGAGCCACACTTTTAAAAAGAGACTAACTTTCTAACTTTATAATGACTTTATAATGATATGCGCGAATGAATTTATGTGGTGAGACCTTATTTACTTTAATATGCGTAATATCTGGCAAATCGTACCAGATAACTAAACCATTACAAAAAGAACAAATTATGAGGTTTCAGGGACGAATATCACCCTGAAAAAATTCAACTCATATTAATTTCAAAACATGCTGAATGTTTGATACGGAAAATCCGTATCCACCACAACCTGAGTCATACACGCCATAGTGGTTGTGTAATTTATTTAATGTGTGGTGAAAAATAAATGTTTTGAGCGAAAAAATATACCTGAGTGAGTCTATTATCTGCCCATCAGGTCCCTTTCCAGATTCGCCACACTGAATAGACTAGGTAGAATTTGAAAAAATGTTAATGGTGGAGGCATTTTGTGTTTACGGCTGGAAAACATGTGTTCTGTATGTATTAATATGTCCTAAATCCAAACATGGTGTTTGCCAGGCTGGATTTTGAGCGAATAATACTGTAATAGTAAATTCCAAAATGGCAGCCACCGAAATAACTAAAATCTATTAATTGTCATATCTTTGGTACCAAAAATGATTAAAACACAAATAAAAGATGTATTAGTACATTGTTAGACACAAGGAATCCATTGGTACCATTACTTAGTTGACAAGATGTAATTTAATTAACATATGAATCATATCTGAACTAAATTGGCTCGTTTTTCACTAATACGGTAATACAAACAAGAGATTATTTCAAACAATTAAAGATTATTTATCATTTTCATAATAGACACACCAATAACATACATGAGTTTAATATACTTTAATTTTATTTAAAAAATCAATAGCTTAATTCAATAACTCAAATATCAAGAAACAAAATTACTGATGTAAATGCTACTGTATACGTTACTGCGAGTGCTTGTGTAGTTTGTGAAAGTACTGCGAGTAGAACTTGTCTGAGACAAGGAATCCTGTTATACCATTACTTATTTGATAACATGTAAAAAAAAATAAACATAGGGGTCATATTTGAACTAAATTGAATCGTTATTTTTATAAACGATACAAACATGAGGACATTTTATGAACTATAAACACGTGTGCGTATCCATAAACCTCACAATCACTGTACAAATTATACACGATCCAGAAAACATGAGGCATACCCCATAATTAGGACAGCTTATGGTATATGCAAGTGCATAGTAATGTGCACATGCATGACGGGATAGCTTACAAGTAGGCTCACAAAACAATACTGTCAGTGTTCTTGATCCACACACATGCTACACAGCCAAGTTACATTATGGCAAATAGGTCCACCCAAAGCGAATTTATTGGATGGTATTAAGGTGTTGACTGAACGATAATTATGCATCCCAGATGTAATGAATGACCCGTTCGTCTCAAAATCAAATGCCTTCTTGGACTTCTTTCAATCAGCAGGTCAGCTCCATAAATGCAGAGCAAGCATTAGTGGGGTACATACGCAAAATTGCCAGCTCCAGCACATGAACTGGATAAACTGAACACTGTTGTCATGCGCGTGTAGCAGAGTCACTGCAGCAAGAACATGTTCTAACAGTCGATGAGGCATATCTAAAGCTGATGATCAGCGGATCGATACAAGGATGTATGAATGCCTAGCCTCGGTGGGCTGCATAATTATAGGAATGAACTTTCTTAGCATTGTTTGGCTACCACATGGATGAATGTGGCTTGTGTGAGCTGTGGATAGAATGTGATAGAATGTGAATGATCACCTGGATAGTGTTCATGACGAATTAAGAACAGAACTAGCTTCCATTGGAACTCCCTTTGACACTGACGACATTGCACAGATAATAATGTCCATACAATCGATGAAGAGGAAGATGATAATGATGATGATGACTACACACACAATGAGGCCACCACAGGTCAGAGGACAAAGGGTAACGGAGATGAAGGCATACTAGAAACATCACTTAAGCAGCACGGAGTGTTTCATAACAAATCACAATCCCCGCAGAATATGATAAACAAGAATGTTGTCATTGCTACGATTCAGGAATCGCTGCTTAGTGCAGAGAGTGAACACAGTATTAAAGCCCACATCCATATGAATAAGGCCGCAACAGTTGCTTCGCTTTATACAAGACCAGCAAAACACTATTAAGGTGGACAGAAACATATTGCTTAATATTTTACATAAGGCTTATGACTGACTATAGGGTATGGCATAAGGTCAGCTATAACAATTAGGATCCTGCAGTATGAGTTGATGTCGGTTTCACTATCACTTGCTAAAACCAGAGGCATCCTGCATTCAGCAAACTGTTAGCCGGCGTATTGACACAGGATGTAGCAACACCAACAACTGTTTCCCTTGATGGACCAAGCTGTCTATTGATTGATGCTCAAGCGCTGTTGAGGGCTCTTGCCAAACACCCAAATACCAAAACTTTTGAAGACTATGTAAGAACATTTGCCAATACTGTGTAAAAGATGGGGGCCACCATCATTGGGATTGATGCAACATTTGATTGTCATAGAAGCGAGTCCATCAAAGAAGGAAGAAGAACCAAACGTACGAAAGGTCCTTCTTCCGTCTGATTAATCTAGTTTCATGGTACTTGAAGACATCGCTTTCTGCTACCAACTACCTCATTGAGTACAGCCCAGCAGACAAAGTAATTGTGGTTGCTGGTGGATTCGTTGAAGCGACTACTGTCAAGTGGTCTGACCCAACTTTGTCAAGACTTGAAGCTGACCACGAGGAAGCGGACAGTCACACCTAATATTGTATAGTATTTATGCTTTCATGGAATCAATGGTGGTGTCAGTACGTGATACAGATATCCTTGTCCTACTGCAAATAGTATGCTTATCTCTATTAATTAAAGCAGGAACATCTAAACACCCCAGATATATCCCAGAGCATGACATTTGGAGAAAAATACCATTCGATACAATTTGCTGGTCACAATAAGAAAACAACATGTGTTCCACTAACATCACAACTATTTGACTGATTTTGGAAAGGGCCAATATTCAGAAGGTACAGCTAAATCTGTACCATATATGGAGTTCCTGATGGAAATATGTGTGATGAAGCCAGAGTGAAGCTGTTCTGTATGGGACAAGCACAGGAGAAACTACTGCGAACATCAGATGCAGCACAGTTACACATCAGGTGGCCCATTACCAATCAAGAGTGTGGAACCAAGCAAATTGCTCATCTCCAATTCTTTCAGTGGTAACCGATATGGGGTGGAAACGCACGGATAGTACCACACTTTCTTTCTCTCCCACCTATCACAAGAGCAAGCTCCAAAATCATGTCACGTGGTTTTACCAAGGGGTGCTTGAGCTGTAAAACCGAAAAGTCAATTGAACTCAATTATATTGAGGGAACCTTCTGCCTAAATTTAAACACTTTGATGGAAATCGTCCATGACAATTTTGTTCAACAAAAAAGTTGAGCGAAATTGTCATGTCCGATTTCGATTAAAGTATTTAAATTTAGGCAACAGGTCCCCTCAATATAATTGCATTCAATTGCCTTTTCTGGGTTTAGCTATATAAAGGTCTGCAGTTTCAGAAAAATGCGTTTGCCATGTATCTAGAAGGATGAATGCTGAAATATCACACAGGACAGTGATTAAGTTAAACAGGCACAAATAAGTTATCCTGCGCATTACTATACACTTGTATATACCATAAGCTGTCCTAATTATAGGATGTTTTCCCTTCCGAGATCGTGGATACTTTGTATAGCTGATTATGCGATTTATGGATACGCACACGCTTTTCTAGCGGTTAAGTGACCTCATCTTTGTATTCTTTATGAAAATTACGAACCAATTTAGTTCAAATATGACCCCTATGTTGATTTGTTTACATGTAATGTTCACATGTAATGGCATCACAGGACTCCTTGTCTCAGACATTGTCCTGATAAGTTCTACTCGCAGTATTTCCACAAACTACAATAACCCTCGCAGTAACATACAGTAGGATTTACATCAGTAATTTTGTTTCTTTATATTTGAGTTATTGAATCAGGCTATTGATTTTGTAAAAAATTAAAGTGCTTTAAACTGATGAATGTTATTGGTGTTTCTTTTATCAAATATCTGTTTAATTGTTTGAAATATTCGTTTTTTTATATTACCGTATTTATTAAAAACGAGCCAATCTAGTGCAAATATAGTTCCTATGTTAATTTGATTACATTTTATCAACTAAGTAATGGTATCAATGGATTCCTTGTGTCCAACAATGTATTAATACATGTTTCATTTGTGTTTTTATCATGGTCGGTTCTAAAGATATGACAATTAATAGATTTCAGTTGTTTCGGTGGCGGCCATTTTGGAATTTACCATTACATGATTAATCGTCGGAAATCCAGCCTGGCAAACACTATATTTGGATTTAGGAGATATTAATACATCTAGAAAACGTGTTTGCCAGCCGTAAACACAAAATGCCTCCATGACCTTTTATAAGCACATTTCTTCAGATTCTGCCTAGTCTAGAAAGCATTCAGGGTACCCTATCCGGCGCCGTAGGGCGCCTAACTGTCTCGCCAATCATAAATGCGTCCCGTTTTCGAACCCCGCTGTTCCCGTGTGGGGTTTTCAGTGAAACAGAATTGTTTCTCTCTTCTCAATGTGACTAGGCGATCACGTTAATGGCGGCCTCGTCGTGTTAAGGTTGAAACCAGTCTATCGACGTTAATTTCGCGCGGGGCCACGCGCTGCGCGCACCTCACATGAGCATTACTCTTTTTTTTTTTTTTAAACTACAATTCTTGGGGAAGGGGACGTGTGTGATGTTGGCTTGATGGGTTAGGATGTGACACTAATCTCAAACACTGGACCATCGTGATTAAAATAATTTGAAACAAACTATCGTGTTTTAACGGCGATGTTTCGAGAAAGTACGAGACTTGTCAGCCAATCATGCACGCTGCGGTGATGAGTGATTAGGTGAGAAACAACACTCGCGTTTTCACGGTGAGGTTGAGAGAAAATACAACTGAATCAACATATTTACGTTACTGCAGCCCCACTCCTATGTAGGCTACGTTGACCATGCTGCGCATGCGCGCGTGCCGTTGTATTGGGCGCCCTAACTCAGCGAATCACAACAACCCACCTACAAGAACCCTCAATCCATAGCGTACCAGCGGCGTCATAGATGGCCAGAGATACCCCCACGATCACTGTGGCGTAATGTGGGCCAACGTTGTCGCCATTTGTATAATATTGAGCCAGCCAGCGTTGGGCCGAAGTCTGTTGCTTGATAATAGTGGATGCAACAGACGAGACACGGATTATAATATCAAAATAGCGGAGTTAAGTGGGCGTGATTTGTAATATACTTGGACCATCATGCGTAACAATGTGACATTTAAATTTAATATCTCTACCAGTAGGCCAGAGGCTTAGTTAATAATGACTTTCACAAGATTTTGATTAACATGATTAAGTGTACACAACATTGGTACAGGCCTAGATCTATACGAATAGGTCTATATCTTGAAAGCTTCCATATCTTGACGGTAATAAACTTTCCAATTAAAGAGTATAATAGGCCTACAAGCGGTGAAATTTTATAGAATAGGCATGGATTCATTCTCATGAACGATTTAAAATTATCCTGATAATCAACCGTCAAGTCTTCCTGAAGAGTCTCATATAGGGCTTATCCCAGACAGGGTGGGCGTTTTCCCCTTTGTCTTGTTGCAAAAGCAAACACTGCAAGGCCATTTCGAAGAAACTATTCCATGACAGAGCGTATTTAATCCTCACGGAAATGTGCATTAATAACTATTGCTACTTGCTAATTGGTAGGCGCCCAATATACACCAACCGGGAACCGTAAGGGAACCTGTCGGTGCCCGCCCGAAATCGGTCACACACACCGCCCGAAATCTGTCACACAATCTGACATTACGACCTCCTATCGGATCCCGTAGGGGATACCTGCGAACACCGGGGCACCGACGTGGCCCTGGTAATGTTTTCATGGAAATAAGAACAAGTCTCTTTCGGTAGCCGACCAATCCGAAGCCTACGATATATCGTAACAAGAATAAGTGTCACATAATGAATTGATCTCGGTGTCTGTATTTCAGCAGCCATCGCAGTGCCAAACATTTCTAAATCTGTCACGGTTGTTTGGGTTTCACTCCCGTATGTAATTCTCCAAGATAACGTCAAATAATTTTAGTACGAAAGCATGCTCAATTTTTTTTGTCTCCAATTCTATTAGAGGTTTTAATTTCAAATTTATTATTTTATTTATAAGTAGGCCTATAAGCCTACAATTGTTGTATTCTTCTTATATAAATACATGTAAATATTATTTCTTTATTGACCGAACACAAATAATTAAGAGCTTTTATGTGTAAACAAAATTAACGGATCCCCTGAAGCGAAAAGGGTCGCCGCTGGTGTGCCATGTGTCAGATCCTATGTTTGAAATACAGAGGGTCTCCCTCTATAGGCCTATAGGCGATCGATGATCGCCGTGCGACAGATGTTTTCAACCATACAATCGATTTTAACATATCTGCGTTCTTTGTATAAGTGACATTTCAAAGACTGGGAACATGTATTCCTCTGCATCCTCCGTAATGGTGTTCCTTGTTCATAGACAATAGTACATACTTACTCAGAATATATCCGTTCCAAATTTTATTAAAAATTTTTTTAAGTTGTAGGACTTTTAGTCAACATTTATATCTGGATAGACCAGGCAGGTAGATTTATATAATATTCGGACGGGATGTAGCAGTGCAAGGTTGAAATGTTAACGTGCATGATCATGGTAATGTTTCTGGACATGGAGGGTCAATTTCTCTCAATCAATATTTTCCAAGTCTTTCATCAACATTATATGCAGCTGTGGGTTTTTCATTATACATTTTCACAGGGGCTCAGCCAGTATTTTCCGACAGTATATTCATGGGATTCAATTTGAACCCTTTAAAGATTTCATTTACCAGGATATCACAGCTGTGTCCATAAACAATAGTCATACATCTCTTAATAGCTAGAGTCTTAGCAGGTTTTATTCACTTCCAGCTAGAATTTAACAACTGATCCCAGCTGATATTTTTTACTAATCTTGATGATATTTCTCCCACAAAGTTTTTCTGAAACATTCCGTTGCTGATGTCTATGAATTACTATCGCAATTTCCCCTGGAAAAGGAGGGTTATTTAAAGTATCCACGTGAAATACGTCCGCTGAACTACAAACATTAATTAAAGTTTTAAATTTCTTGATATATTGTAGCATTTTCTTGAAAATTAAAACTACGTCATGAGATGTAAATATAGTCACTTAATAAAGTGACAGATTCAACCCTTTAATGCCGAGGTGACGATGTGTGACATGGTGATTAAAGGGTTCTGTCGGATTAATATTTAGTCAAGAGCGTGTATTTTACGGTTCCACCGTCAAAGGGTTACCTAGCGAAAAGGAGACGCTTAACCAATACAGCGTCAATACTGGTCGACCGCCTGCGACGCTGGTGAATATTAAAACAACACCAGCTCAACGTGTCGTGTTTGCTGATATACGGCTGATGATAATCCACTATGTCGATAGATCCATTACGAGAGCATTGAGTGTAGACATCAATGACGTGTCATGAAGTCACTGTATACATTACTTATCAGATAAGACTATAAGAAAAAGGAAACTGAGACAGTTACATTGCTAGCATGTACAAAGGAATTATTTTTTAGATTTATTATTATCTGTACTATTTCAAAACAAATCATACAATTTGAGTACACATATCTTGCTGGATTACATTTGAACAAAAAACTGCACCACCATGGCTGCCACCGAATTGAACAACAGTTCAAAATTGTACCACTATCTCGCTCTGTCTTTGCTGCTGATTTTGAGCAGCTTGTCAGAGATACAAGGGCTCAGTACCAGAGCATTGACATTTGAACTTCCAGACAATCAAGAAATCTGTTTTCACGAGCCTTTTGATAGAATGGAGAAGTACATCTTCGAATACAAGGTTGTACGGGGTGGAAAGCGTGATGTTGATGTCTATGTGTTGTCTCCTAATGGTAAGATCCTCTACAAAGAAGCTCGCAGTCAACAGGCTAAGTTTGAGTTCGAATCTTCTACTCTGGACGGCGATTTTACGTTCTGCTTCAGCAATAAATTCAGCGCTTTGACTCACAAGATAGTCTACTTTGAATTGACACCTGAGGATGAATCCTCTCTTGCCCTGGAGGCTGGAGATACCAGATCCACAGTACAGACCCAAGTAGAAGCATCTATGGAAAGAATACATCGCTCTCACTCCAAGGTATTGGCCTTACAGACACGCTACAGGCTGAGAGAGTCTAATGGCCGGTACCAGGCAGACATGCTTAACAGTGGCGTACAATTGTGGTCTCTAGGTCAGACCTTCTTCATTATATTGGCTGGGTTTGGACAGGTGATCGTTCTGAAAACATTCTTCACAGACAAGAAGCCTCTGACTCTTAAACCTCTGGCGGATTCTTCAGGCGTCAGTCAGAGCGTACCCCTGGCTGCTACTCCCATGCCAGAGACAACCAACGTCCTGTTACAAGGACAGGACTTGGAAGGTTTACCAAAAGTAACTCAATAGCTAGTGGCTTCTTTATTGATTTGATAATTTGTGCAATAACCTGAGTTTAAAAACTATTCCTAGCTTTTCACTATCGGGTTATTCGTACATAATATATTTTATATTATAATTTACAAAATGGCAGTATATAGTGATGAATAAAATTCAACTGATGTACAATATTTCTACATCTTATGTATATTAGTTTGATTTATTTATGTTAAAAAGGTAAATTAAATGTATTCGAGTAGATTTTAAGGAAAAAAACATATATCCATAATAGACGTGAGGTTTGTTTTAGAATGTAGTTTAAGCTTGCATTATTCTTCTTCAAAAGGCAGCGCGCTGCGCCTCAGGCGATTTTCTTGGCCCAGTTTATCCTGTATATGTATAGATATTTTTTAGACATTTAGTGGGTCATTTTCATATTTGGCAAGATTATCTCTAGCGCTTGTTTAGAGTTTTTGGGCTTTTTATATTTTTCTCTATTGGCCTCCATATTATTCAACTGCAAATCTCAATACTTTTGTGTCGTACAAACCATTGGTGAGCTCACATTATCGGGACCCCTTTTAAAATATATTTAAGAGATTTATGTAATTCTGGTGTAGTGGAAGCACAACTCGGGGAGGGGGGCACAACAATAACATATAAGTAATTAACTGAACATTTACAGCTGGTATTTATGATTTAGGTCATATTTTCACGGCCGAAGAAATGCATCAGATCTACAAAAAAGACATATAAATTTAATTCCTATGGTTGAAATCGTATGAAGCCGAAGGCATATATAAAACAAAACAAGGATATTTGATGTATGTATCTTTTTTGCATAAAATTGAAATACATGTACTTTGTTTGTCACAGTATTTCGTTTTAAGTGTAATACTGCAAACGGTACGTTTCATATTTTTTAATTGGAAAAAAGCTACACGGCATATCCTTGCATGGGTATTTTTACTTAGTTAATAGTATAATATATCCCACTTACTCTGGTGTATGGCATTCACAGATTGATCAATTAATTGCAAGTACAAATAGTTTTTAGGCACAACAGTAACAAATAAACCAAGTAATTGTTGTATTGTAAAATCTATTGTAGATAAGATATCATAAGTATAAAACATCGCACAACAAATTGAGATCACAAATTGCTTTTAAGCGTAATACTGTAGCGGTATGTCCGTTGTAATGCTATGTGGCGACTGCACATTTCGCATGAAATTAACTGAATATAGGTTAATTTCTCTGTTTATAATTATATATCTTCTCATATCACAGTTCGTTCAAATGCACAAAATTTGTATTATGGCTATTATCGTAATGATTGCAGGTGAATAACATGCTATTAACAAATAACCTTTTTTATATTAAACATAATATTATGTGACCCACGCTACACGGCAAGGGCTATGCTTTTTAATAAATGGTGATGGATTTCGGCCTGGTTCCTTTAAATTTCACCCTTTTCACGCCCGTATCTGTGGAAACTCAACATTTTGCACATATAGTAAAAAAATATTTCAGTTTAAAAAAGGGTGTGTTGAATTATGTAAATGTGCATTTATAAAAAACAATAAGTGATCCTGCCTACATATTTGTAATGTAGCACGTGCTTTCGTCGATAAATTATTAGGTGTGCATGTAAATGATATAGCATGTTGTGACTTCCAAACTATATTAACTCCCATGTTATTTTCACAGCGTAAATCAGATATAGATTGTTATATGTCTTAAAGATCGTATCACATAAGTTAAAGGACACATCAACACTGCACTAAATTTTCGAGCAATTGATTCCGCTCGTAACTATTTCTCTTATGACGCCAATTAGTGAAGCTTGTAAAGTCGATTGGTGAGATGCATATCATCCACATATCTGAAACAAAAAAGACGAATTTAACACTGAGCTTAGCCATTGTTAACCAAAGTTTTACTACAGCAGTCTGTCCGACGGTGGAGGATGTTCCAAAATGAAAGTTAGCTTTTTGGTATCCAGTCAGTCAATTCTCCAGGGATTGTCACGAAATTTTGCAACCATTATTATCTAGTCATTTGGCAACAACCCTGAAAATTTCGTGAAATTCCATTTAGTATTTCAAAAGTTAGACCATTTGACATGTAACGCAATTCTGAGAATAAACTGGAATGAAGTTAAATGGGTTTATACATGTTATAGAGGAGCGTCATAAATGGACATTTACTACATGTCAAATGGTCTAACTTTTGAACTATCCAATATTTTTTTAACAAATTTTCAGGATCGATGCCAAATGAGTAGAAAATAGGGTTTACAAAATTTCATGAAAATCGTTTGAGAATTGACTGACTGGATACCAAAAAGCTAACTTTGATTTTAAACCATTCCCCACCGTCGGACAGACCCGTATATATTTTACGTTTTGATGCGAGTTTCCTTCCAGATAGAATGTACCAGGCCTGATAAAATAGTCTGTGATGCATACCATTACCCAGATATACAAATAATTCAATTTTTTGTCATTGACGGTGCAAATTGAGTTACTTACAGCTATGTTTATATCGAGAAAATGTTTCTAAAAATCCCGTTATCGCTTACCTGGTCATTGGGCTGTTGATGTGAGGGAATTTCTGTAAATGGTTCGACGTCATAGAAGGGGGCCTGTTGTATCCGGTACCCCAGTTAGGTGGACGGGTTTTGCATGGTCTGCCACTAGAGGGCAACATCTGCCTGAGGGTGGACCACTCCTCGGACCTGGTGCTGGGATGTGATTGGTAGTTAAGACTACTTGTCTCCCTTGTGTACTCCCATGGTGAGAGTTCTCTTGGGTTGAGCCAGTGAGCTGGGGGTACCGGTAGTGTTTTCACGTCTACCGCCATGGGCTTATGGCGCGGTACCGGGGCTGTCACCCTCAGATCTGTAGGCGTGTACCTCTGAGTCACCCACACCATTCCCTCCTGACAAGATGGCTGCTGCTGATATTGATTCCCCCGCCAGTCTACACCATCTCGGACTCTACTGGCCAGGCTTGTGTATTTGTAAGTACCAAAGTTCCCCAAACAGCTAGCTGCCATGGTGAACAGAAAACAATGTCACTCAATCTCGCAGGAATCCAGAACTAAACAATCACCCTAGGTATCGTTCCAGTATGGGCCTATATAGCTACCAGCTCTGCCAGTCCGAGTGTCCCCAACGAGTCTTGAAGGTCTTACCTCTGCCAAAATCAACAGTCACTAACAACCTGAAAAAAACAAAGAGAGTAGTTTTACGATTCGTGTAGAGCATGACTAATTAACCCTTAAAACGCCAAAATCGGTCATTTAATTTTCACCCACAAAAAGTTGTCTATCGCTGCCGCGATCCACAACTTCCAGTCAGTGAAAATTGAACAATTGATAAATATGTGAATTGATTAAACAAGTATACCTAACTGCAAAATCGTCGCGTTAAATGTTCTATTCAAACACGTCATTAGCACCTATGGGTGAACAGACCTCTATATCGACACCAGTCTACAATATCTTCGCGTGTGGAAGTATCGAATGAATTATTAACGTCTCGCTGAACAGTGCTGTTTTACAAGTAGGAATACACGCGAGGCCATTTACACTGGGAACAATCGATTCCATGATGTAATCAGGTCCTGCAGACCGCTGCGAAGTTTTACGTGTCTTATTTCTCTTATAATGTGATTTGAGTTGTAATCGTGTGTTGAGCCGTCGAGTGAGTGAGTGAATGTTGCTCTACGTCGCTTTCTGCACGATCATGGCAATATTGCGACAGAAGGAAGCCCAAAGTCGGGACTGTGTAGGGCCTATGCCCTACTCTTATCGAATAACTTTTAGGATACTTTATAGTGCACAGTACCATAGACAGCAAAACAAAAATAGGCATCACTGCACACTCCAGGCATTTGAACAGATAAGATCTCTGTATTTGCACAACCCCAATGACGAACATCCGACCCGGCCGTTATTCGAATCCAGTAACTCTGAATTTCGAGCCACAACCGGACCGAATAAGCCATCGGGACCGGCCTTGTTTCCGTCGATAATGGAAAATAATCCATAACTATTCAAATGCACCTTTAATGAACACCCGTTTAGCGGTTTAAGTGTTAACCACGATTATTATCCATATATATAGTCAGATATTCACAAACGAATGGCCAGCAGCAGAGCGTGCATGGACATTTTGTGATTTACGCCCTGTGGCTGTGCTAGTCATATTTATAGTAATGAATGTAGGTGTTTAAAAGCTATATTGTGCGCTAGGGGGTATAATACTAGGGTCTGTTCAATTTGTTGGGGCAATGTTAGTTTGCAGAACTAGAGCACCACTAGTGTCATTTGTTCCCTCAGCCCCGCCTCAAGACTAAATATAACAACAACTATAATACGGATGGCATCATGCACAAGTGGTCTAACCTACATTTTGACGATTTTGAGAAAAAATCGCGCTGCAACATGAAGTACAGGATAAAACGAATAAATACAAATTAACACAAAAAGGTAACAAAATCAGTGACCAAATGGTCTAACCCTGAATGTGAAACTCGTATATTGATCAAGTTGTTGCTATCAAAAACATATAATTTCATTGTTTTTTTAATGTGGGTTAGCCCACTTGTGCATGATGCCATCCATACACGCTTTTATTATATTATTAACAATAATCTAGGGCATTGTCGCATATTTATATTCAAATGCGCGTGTGGGACGTAAATGTCAACTTGAGCCCCGCTAGTTGCATCGATAGAAGTAGTGGATGTCAATTTTTATTAAACTAAATTTTGATAATAATAGTAATAACATATAATTATGTTTAGTCGCAAAGAGCACTGTCATAATTTTAGGCCCTTTTTGTACGATTTGAACCCTACCGTGGCCTCTGCCATGGAATTGATTTAATTTATAAAATAATTATAACATATAATAGGCCTGCAATTAGAGGTCTATCTCAATTAAAACCTGTGATGCATTTACCGTTTTTTTCTACTCAACGAGTTTTTTTGCATGATGTATGGCAGGTGGTGCACTTTTAATGATAACTTGAAGGTTTAAAAAAACGTGATTAAAAATAATTATTTGGGTAATCACTAATTTAAAATTTACATTATTGTTTAGTCTTAGGCCCTATATTTAAGAATTCAAACTAATTGTTGCCTACTTGAAGTTTTAAGTTGAAATCAGAGAGATACAACTCACAATGGATGTAGGCCTATTTTGTCAATTATAAAATTACCGCTTTTTGGTTGAAATGTTAATATTTTTACTTAGTATGGCCTGAAATAATCAATATCGTAAAATAATTTCATAAATTTGCCCAAAAATAAATGGTCACTGGTGAGAGACACTGTCACTGTTTCAATCGTTACTTTATTTTTTATTGGGGAAAGTGCGTACATTTTGGAAAGATTATCTTTATTTTTTCACTAATAACTAAAGTGCGTAAGCAGTTCAGAATTCAATGAAAATTATAAAGAAATACTTGTTATCACTCACTCACTCACTCACTCACTCACTCACTCACTCACTCACTCACTCACTCACTCACTCACTCACTCACTCACTCACTCACTCACTCACTCACTCACTCACTCACTCACTCACTCACTCACTCACTCACACACTCACTCACTCACTCACTCACTCACTCACTCACTCACTCACTTTTCTTCAGAACTTATGTCACATTGATCTACATAGTATAAGATCTACATACGTATGCATAAGAGTAATATGGACAGAATGAAACTATTGCCTACTATGCCCTAAGACTAGTATAGGTAATACAATAATAATGAATAAATAATAATAGACTAGTAATAGTATAGACCCTAGATCACAGTAGGTTTGGGCCAATTTGGGCTATACGATGTAATAATATATTCACAGGCCTACCTTGTAATTTAATGCTCGCGACAGCTCACAGTATGGTTATCTGAAAGAGAAAAATAATTTCCTCAATTAAATCCCACTCAATGTCAATATATGACTATATCCTGCAATATTACATCAAGTAGCTCTTCAGATCAACGTTCATTGCATGGTCTCTGAACTTATGCCGGAGGGTGTCCTAGTATTCAGTATTGGCCACCACTGACATAATCATATGGCAAGCCAACCTTCCAAAAATATATTGATTGTTCATAAATATCTATGGATCGTTTGATCACAAAAAATAAAAATAAGTATAAGTAATTCAATAACCACTGATAACATATGTCAATAAATAATTTAATGTATTTGTAAATATTTATTTTAGTTGCATATCCATAGGCATAGTTCAGATTATTTTCAGCTTGGGGCGTCATTTATTTTATTTCTATATTAATCAATATATCTGCCATAATAGGAAAACAATAAATAATAAACAGTATCAGTATGACGTCATATAGGTCTAATGCGACTCAAACATTACCAATGTGCCTGAAGTAAAAGTATGTAAAATCTCCCTTTTAATTTCATTTCAATCAAGTAGGCCTACGTAGGGCCCTGTATTTGTAATTATCTGTTTGTATGACTTGCCATAGCGTCTGGCAGTGAAATTCTCCTAATCAGATCAGGATTTGCTTGGTTAACGCCGTTACTATTGACACAGAAGATACGCTCCCGTGACTAAGCTTTACTAAGCCACGCGGTGCCAATAACCTGCTAAATGCTAGGAATTTTTTTTCCACAACAGAAGGTATGCAATTCTGGAGTTGGTGTGTAGCGGACGAAAATCGACATGTAGGCCTACACAAAAATGACTCTAATTATGTAAAAGTGAATTAAGACATTATATCATTAAGAAATGGACCGGTAGTCAGTTTTAGTTTATTTTATATCAATTATTTACGGGCTCCACCAGTTAATTGTCTATATTCCTCTTTTGTCAACAAAATCATGGCATCAGGGTACTATATCTGTATATAGGCATAAATGACACGACGTGAGAAAATAGTCATTGACTACGACATACGACTACATGTGACTGGTTTTATTTGGAATCACGAAAATATTTGTATTTCGTGACTATAAACAACATTTCCTGGTCATGAAATATTAGCATGATTAGGCACAACAAACTAATTTGATGTTTCTAAATGTTGTTCTGAGACGATCCTTTTTTCAAGTTTGATATTTAAGTCCATATTGAAGAGGGGTCGTTTTGCTTCACTGAACCATAATACTTAGATTGGGGCGGTCCCCACTCCTGTGGACGCTGACCATGCTGTGCATGCGGGTGCGCCTACAATGTGGTCCTCACCTACTATAACCAGTACATTTATGTAGTGACTTAGCAACTTGAAACTCATATAGGCCTAATATATATTAACTTTTGAGACCATCTCAAGTCACGGCCCATGGACACGAAATAATATTAATTCGTGGGTATGAATGAATAAATAGCAATCTAGGCTACCTTTGTGCACATACTGGATAAACTGGGCCAGGATAACCGCTGGCTTGATAAATGATTGTGCCCCCCCCCCCCCTCCGCCTGTATTGATCAAAACGGAAAAAATGTTGCTATGCGTGGTAAACGGCTTGCCTTTAATTCGTAATGAATGAGTGAATATTGCTTTACGTCGCTTTCTGCACAATCATGACACTATCGCGACAGAAGGAAGCCCGAATTAGTCGGGACTATGCCCTGCTCTTATCGAATTACTTCAACGGTTCTATATAATGCGCAGTATATCATAGACAACACTGCACACTTCAGGCCTTTGAATAGTTTGGATCACTGTATATGCACAACCGCGATGACAAACATACGAAACGACCAATATTCTTGAATACAGGCTCTACATATTATGTTATTATTTTGAGTTTTTACCCCTCAGCCCGTTGGGCCCGAAGGGGTATTGTCGTTCCCTTCGTGCGCCGCCGTCTCCGCCGCCGCCGCCGCACACACTCTTTTGGCTACTACACCAACATGGTGCAACAGATTAAATTCATAATTCATACCAACATTCAACCACTCCCTGCACTTTTTTTTACCCAAGGTCAAGGTCAAGGTCAAAAAACTTGTTAACGCGATACCTTGAAAAATAATTATTGGATCTCTCCATTTTTTTACGTGAAGTTACCCATGAGAATGGAGATCACTTGATTAGATTTTCAGCTTTCCACCGATAATCAAAATGGCCGCCACCTGGCGACTAATTTTTTTTTTATGACTTAATTTTTTTTTCATAATTCCGTTGAAACCTCGTATATATAGGTTTTCAGGGTCTGCGAGGCTGTTGGCATTATCCGTTTTCGCGTGCAACCGAAAACGAGGCTATGGCGGCCATCTTTATTTTTAGTTACAAAATTCCTTGTAAACGCGATAACTTGAAAAATAATTATTGGATCTCTCCAATTTTGTATGTGATGTTGCCCAAGAGTATGGAGATGACCTGATTAGATTTTCAGCTTTTAACCGAAAATCAAAATGGCAGCCACCTGGCGATTAATTTTTTTTCTAAACTTTTTTTTCAGATTTCCCTCGAAACCTGGTATATATAGGTTTTCGGGGTCTGCGAGTCTATTGGCATTGTCCGTTTTAGTGTGCGACTGAAAACGAGGCTATGGCGGCCATCTTGATTTTTTAATTAAATAATTCCTTGTTAACGTGATAACTTGAAAAATAATTATTGGATCTCTCCATTTTTTTATGTAAGGTTACCCATTAGTATGGAGATGACTTGATTAGAATTTCAGCTTTCCACCGCTAATCAAAATGACCGCCTCCTGGCGGCTAATTTTTTTTAAAACTTTTTTTTCAGAATTCCCTCGAAACCTGGTATGTATATAGGTTTTTGTGGTCAGCAAGTCTATTAGTATTGTGAGTTTTCATGTAAGAATGAAAACGAGGCTGCGGCGGCCATTTTGGTTTTATCAATTTTAAAGAATGATTCAACTGCAAAACGCGCATGCCTGGGACGGTCAAGTGTAGACCAACAGTAGCCTATTGAGTACAGATTGACGGCATTAATATAGCCAATGAACTTATTACAAGATACTACTTAAACGGGACATTGATCCAATGCTGTTTTAATGTTAGGCCAACGTCTGCGACGCTGGCCCAACATTGAACCAACATTGAATAAATGTACAATGTTTGAGAGTGTTTGAGAGATGTCCTCCTGCCCAGCAAACACAAGACATTTGTATAACATTTATACAACGTCGGCCCAACGTCTTCGACGTTGGTCCAACATTGCATAAAGTCATACAAATGTTTCGTGTTTACTGGGCATGTAAATACAAGCTTGGGTCAAACAGTTTCAACATCCCGGCAGTAATACAGTCAGTTTGTTTGCAAGCCAGCGACCAAGTAGGGGTAAGGGCCAAGAGCTTTGAATTATAAACTCAGAGATGTCGCTCAAGTATATATGAACTTGCTGTGATTTGAGAACTTGCTCTTAATGAGGCTTTGGGTATGAAACGCATATTTAGTATTATTATGGAATAGGGACTTTGCCTACCCACGGGCACTATTGCCTTCTGGGGGACCCTTGTCCCGCGAATTTTAACAGTTGACTACACCTTTAATAAATCGTTCTCATTTTCAATTAATTGCCTTGAAACCTGGCATATATAGAGTCACTGCATGAGCCGAGGGGTATTTGAGTGCTTGTACGGTATTTTTTTAATTTTCTGATAATAGTTCTAGCAAGCGCGATTGATGACACATAACAAAGCTCTTCTGCAAAGCCAAAAGACAGTATCTGACATTTGGCTTTGCATGGAGGTCTAGTAGAGAATTTTTTTTAACTCGGGAATAAACAGTGGCTTAGAACTATAATTATCGTTATAAATGCCATGAACCAGGCCTCTTAACGTTTGCAAACGTGTAGACTGTGGCGTCGATGTATGTTATGTAGCGGCGATGGATTACCGACATTACCGTTAAGTATTATAACCCTTGCAGCGCCAATGATGACTTTAATCGTTTTAAATCTTCTTATTAGCGCATCAAATGACCGTAATAGTTGGTGGAATGTGTGTTTAGTCAGCAAGAATTTCAATTTTGGGGGGTTTTAAATTAAACAAACTTGGGCAATTTTTACCCACTTGGAATTGTGGGTCGCGGTAGCGAGACACAACTTCAGCGGGTGAAAATTTGCATTAAGCTAGGCTTGCGTTCAAAGGGTTAATACAAATAATATGATCCATCAAAACAAGGATGTTTTGAATTTTTTTTTGGTGCAATAATCAAATTCATTTATTTATGCTAAAAGTACATTTGACATCAATTGCAATGTTATAAATAATGGAAAGGAGACCGGCAAAATACTTTTGAAAATCCGCTTCCATGCAGGTCACCCTAGAATACAGTAGCCTAAGTATGGTTCTGAAAAAAACTGCATGCGTCATGGGGAGGATAGATATATAGATAGATAGAAATACAGCCGCTCAGGATATAATAACACTAACTGTTATAAAGTTAGGTATGTCAGGTATCGGGTGGAGGGAAATGCGGAAAAAATACGAGTATGTCTTAACTTGAATTGGCTACAATCGGATAATTTTCGTTCATTACATAGGGTGGGAATATATTACCTATTATATACAGCAACTCCGCGACGCTCAGAGGGTGAGAATTGGTTAGCAATTCAGCTCATGCAAAGTGAACACAAATTTGATGAAACACACGTGTTGTTAAAGAGTGCATAAAACAGTGTTATACTTAACTTGATATATTGACCAATCCTGTAATATATAAGCACTTTATATCCCTCTAGAGATTAAGGATGATATGTCGACAATAAGCCTAAAATGCGCTGCTCCTAACATTAAGTTTATTATAATACCCTCGGTGTAGGATAATACCCATCACACATAGGCTTATTGCACACAGGCAATATACAGCAACTCCGCGACGCTCAGAGGGTGAGAATTGGTTAGCAATTCAGCTCATGCAAAGTGAACACAAATTTGATGAAACACACGTGTTGTTAAAGAGTGCATAAAACAGTGTTATACTTAACTTGATATATTGACCAATCCTGTAATATATAAGCACTTTATATCCCTCTAGAGATTAAGGATGATATGTCGACAATAAGCCTAAAATGCGCTGCTCCTAACATTAAGTTTATTATAATACCCTCGGTGTAGGATAATACCCATCACACATAGGCTTATTGCACACAGGCTTATTGAAAAATGCCAACCGTGAAATGTATTATGTATCGGCCGCCCAGGGCTACACAATTAACCACCGCAGTGGCTTAGTTTGTAGTATATGGTGCATTATGAATCTAAATACAACATCACCCTGACCTAGCGGTCATATCAGCAATAGGCCTACGGTTAGACCATCATTAATGTCAGGTTTTAAAGAAGAATAAAAATCCAATATGTCAATATTTAATTATCGGGCTCAGGCAACAGCATAATTAAATATGCAAGCACAAAATTTCAAATGAGTGAAACTTACCGATATATTACAATTATTGAGGAGGGTCTATGTCAATGTGTAAATAACATAAATAATACAAGACTAATTAGTTTACGCAAAAGCAGCGATTTTCTGATGCTGACTGCGTTGATTAGCATTCTAAGATTTGCTACACGCACACTAATAATTCAGTGTACGAGCGACACAATCCACGTGACTGTGCATATCACAGACATACATTAAATGCTATTGGTTCGTGGTGCATACATATAGGCCTACCGTTACAGTGCTGTTTAAAGGCCCGTGCATTATAATAAATAATTAACAGGAGGCCAGGCGACCACCATAATCCCCCGCCCGTGTGATAGTCAATTTTCAGGGTGCATGCTTTCCTAAAACTCTCACATTCTGTTTTACACTAGTGGTCTGCTAATATCTAGCACAGTTTGCCATATATATTACTTATATTAAATCAATGATGGTCACAAGTCATCCATTTTTTAATTTGATCACGATGACATCTCCCAATATTAGGGCCTATAGCCATATTAAAGTCAATAATGGCATCAATTCGGCCATTTTGCATTTCATCGATAATTTTGCTTTATAGTTATGGTCTATGGCTACCTGGCACGGTTTTCCAGATATTACGCATATCATAGTCAATAACGGTCACAAGTCGGCCTTTTTGAATTTAATTGAGTTGATTTTTTTCTGAAACCGCACATTTTATGATATTGTTATGGTCTAGCTATATATCTGGCACGTTTTGCCAGATACCAGGCATATTAGAGTTAATTATGGCCGATAGTCGGCCATTTTGATTTTAATCTTGTTGAAATTTTTCATATACGACCACTTGCGACATTTCCGACCAATTCCGACTATTTGCGACCATTTGCGAATGTGGTCAGAATATCTCTTTTGCGATGCTTTTTTTGTCATAACTAATGGTCAGCAGTCACACAGAATGTTGTGCTGGCTTAGTTGTGTTTTTCCAATGTTGGGCCGGCATTTTTATTGCCGCGCCAACGTTGGCGGAATGTTGGCTCAATGCGTGTGTTTAACTATTGCCAGTAAGATATGTGTCCATTGACACCTCAGGGGGTGGAATTTCAGTCATTTTGACGTTATTTTCAGCCTTCAAAGCAAAAATGTACTCTAATATTTTGAAATAAATAGTGTTAAAAGGTGACATATGTCAAACCATCGGACATTACTGGTATTTACACCTTCGGCGTTCACAAGCATTTAGCACAAAAGTTTGACGAATTTAATTACACATCCAATTGGAAATGAAAATTTTCAAAAAAGCTGAATAGGCAACAAAAATCAGAATGTGAAAATGTTGAAAAATAAAGACGCTACTCTCGCTAGGAGAATGACCTGGCAGGTACATCATTGAACCAACATTGGCCCATATAAAGCTACAAAGCCAAAAAGTAGTATCTGCTGACTTGTAAATAAGCAGATACTGCCTTCTGGCTTTGCACGGCAGTATATTGGTCTGGAAAATCTTGGATAAATCCGGAGTGACATGATGGATGACTTTCCAAAACTGTAGGAGAAGTAGGCCAGCAAAAAAATCCGTTGAAAAATAAGTAGACATGCTTCTGAGTTAGAGGAATAATTTGAGCCTAAATCCTTATAATAGAAATAGCATGTGTTTGCCCGGGCGTGATGGTTATTTGAGACCTTCTCTCTGAGATTTGAGCTGGACCACTCTGAGCTGGACTAGCTGCGCCTTGTGCCTCAAACAACTCTGGTCCAGCTCAAATCTGACGACTCGGCCGTCAGATAACCATGACACCCTCGAGACACTATTGTTATATTATTCCATTCATTTTCAAAGACATGGCATAACACAGAAATTGTTACAATTGTTTCAATTTACATGTGCTGGATGTTTTCATCAAGTCCAAAATTTTTATAAAAATTGGATGCATTGTAAGGTCTATATTGGCCTACATGTAGGTCTATCTATTTTTGATGTCATTTACGATCAGGTGGTATTTTCCATTAATTAAAAAAAAACTTTATTCATTTTTGAACAGATATGTCGGCTACATGTGTGTAAGTGTATTGCCATGCCTACCCCCACTCTCGAAATCTTAAAAAAATAGCAAATGCTTTTCTAAAATTAAATATGTCTAACGTTACCATTTTTTTTTTAATTGACGGTTTAAAAAGACACATAACCCGAAAATGTTTCACATAGCGCAGGTGTAAATGAGTACCTGGCAAAAGAGGTTGCAATGTGTCTTGGTTTTTTGTAGCAACAGAAAGGGTATAAATTAATTGTAGATCGATGGTTATTGTTTTTGTATTGTGCTTATCAAATGCTTATCAAATTTTAAAATACTAGTAATTACCTCCGCCAGGAAGGTTATGTTGCTGGTCTTGTTGGCTGGTATGTCTGTATGTCTTCTGTCCACCGGATTACTTAAAAAGTAATGAACGGATTTACATGAAATGTTTAGCAGAAGTGTGCCTTGGACCAAGGAAAAATCGATTAGATTTTGGGGAATGATACGGATTAAGATCCGGATCACACACGGATTTGCAGGAAAATTTTACCAGGGGTGTGTCTCGGGCCAAGCACCAATCCGTTAATTTTTTGGGGATGATCCGGATCCAGGATAATTAATTTCGGCAGAGGTTTGCAGTCTCGGACTGGCTCACTGTCTAACGTTAGTTAGCAATGTTTTTGTACAGACGGTTTTCTTTTAGGTGTAATATAGAAATAGGCAAATCTGAAACAAAAATATAAATTTTGTCGAGACTGCCGGTATCGTTGACCGTGACAAAAACATTGTTTCAACCTTTATTAAACCCATATCAATGCTTTTAAATCCATTTTGATGTTAAACAATTTCCTGTAAATTTGTAGCACTACAGTAAGCTACTTCTATCAAATAGCAAAAAATGTAGGCCCCTAATGTACTCACAATTGATGTAAAGTGGTGTCACCAACAAGGTAATGTGGTGCACTGAGCTCACGCCTTGCTGGCCCCATTCTTTTGTTTGGGGTATTCATATAAATATATGGTATTTTTATAGCGGTGGCCCAGTTAATAGTGCGATACGTTGACCAGGTGACGGGTTAACATTGGGAGGCTGTGGGTAGACGCTTGTATTGTGGTCGATATAACAAAAAAAATGCAATAGAATTGTTTGCTTTTTCACAATCCTTTGTAGAATCACCTACTAAATGACATTCAAAAAATCTCACAAAGCTGAGGCTACACTGTAATATAATATTCCCAAGTAGATTCGGCATGCACCTTATGGAAAAACGCATGGAAATCGCTACAACATTGGTTGACCTAGGAAACGTGAGATTTGTTGCCGAAGCGGCACCACTTCTCCATTAATTTCTTACTGTTCTCCACTTCTACAATCGGAGTGCTTGTTCGTTCACCCATGTAGGGTGATGTAGGCAGTTCATAAGCAGATTTTCTTTGCACATCATATAATAACACTCTGTAAAAGTGTCATGTTATAAAGTGGTAAACGCCTCCAAGAACATTTTTGAACATTTTTGTTTTCTGGCAGGCGCGTGGGCCCTGGTGTAGTGGTTAACGCTGCCTGTCTGTCACGCCGGCGCTCACTGGTTTGTATCTCGCTCTGTTATTGAGATATCAAAAATCTCTCCCGCTTATTCAGATTCAGTATTGTGGGGAGCCTCTGTGACCGGGAGATAGCATGTTCGACCTCAAACTTAGGGCTAGAACTTCGAATCCTGTGTCTGAAGGGAAGTATCATCAGATTCATTTCGCCATCATCAAGAGGTTCTCGTGGTCCAATTCAGCCTGTATGTGCACACAAGTGCCATCAAGCTATTATCATTCATTCATTCATTCATTTATTCATTCATTCATTCATTCATTCATTCATTCATTCATTCATTCATTCATTCATTCATTCATTCATGCATCCATTCCTGACAGGAAATGTTTTTACTATTAACATTGTCCTTGGGAGTGTATCAACTTGAATGTCATTTTCATTTATGTAATTTAAGTTTAGTGTTAGGGATATGTAAACATAAGCGAAAAGACAGCATTAGATGCATTTCAATTTGACTTCTAATTTATTATTCTAAGTAGTAATTAGCTTATCTAATGTTAGTAGGCCTATGTCATCGCGCACTGCTATGGCTATTTACACGATAGACTATACTGTAACTTGAGACTGGAGTCATGACATTGAAAGGTCAGGTGAAAACAACCAGGGCTGAAGTCAAGAGTAGGATGCGATCGATGTCACCTGACCATGATATGTAGACATAATGTTGATTACCATTTCAAATCATCATCGTAATACCTCACAAAACAAGCAGAAGATCCATTAGCAGCATCCTTGTTTGCTTTTTAACTCATTGGGATAATATACCATATTATGAAAAGCTAATAAAAAATCTATAAATGAAATTTGAAGACTTTTTTTTCAAAAAGCACCAACACGATTGAAGTTCAAATGATCTAAATCTATTCAAATTGTAACTATATGTTTAAATATGTTGAAGAATCCTCATTAGTGATATTGTAGATGTTTTGAGATAATCTCGTTATAGAAATAATTATTAAAAGAATGACCCCTTGTGTACCACAGAACAGCACACTAGGCCCATTATTTGCCACTTCAATTAGATTCTGATTTATTAGACACCATAGGAATATTTTTAAGGCCTCATCAATGCTGTTATCTACTGAATAGCATAAATATTATGAAAAGCTGGTCTTTAGAAAGACATTAAATATAACTACCCTTTTCCTGCAAAATCACAAAAATATAAATGTTTATATATTAACAATTTCCTTATCTAAGGAATATTGATTGCTCAAATAAGTAATACAAAATCCCGATTAGCTTTACAATATGCGCATTGAAATAATGCATATTACATACAAAATATATGAAAAAATAGAAATTAACTCTTTGTGTACCTCCTCTATACGCTAGATAGAGATTAGAGTGGTGCAAGATGACAGAGAGGGAACTTTCCGTGTCCCTCCTATATCCTCTAGATAAGAGATTAGAGTGGTGCAAGATGGCATAAAGAAAACTTTCCGTCCTCCTCCTATATAAATTAGATAGATATTAGAGTGGTGTAAGATGACATAAAGGGAACATTCTATGTTCCCTGCACTAGATAGAGATTAGAGGGGTGTAAGATGGCACAAAGAGAATTTTTCATATTCCTCTTGCGCTAGATACAGATTAGAGTAGTGCAAGATGCCATAAAGGGAACTTTCTATGTTCCTCCTACGCTATAGATAGAGATTAGAGTGGTGTAAGACGGCACAAAGCGAACTGTCCGTGTTCCTCCTACGCTAGATAGAGATTACAGTGGTGCGAGATGACAGAACGGGAACATTCCGTGTCCCTTCTATGTACTCTAGATAGAGATTACAGTGGTGCAAGATAGCATAAAGGGAACTTTCCGTGTTCGTCGTATACTAGATAAGATATTACAATGGTGCAAGATGGCATAAAGGGAACTGTCCTTATTCCTCCTACACCAGATAGAGATAAGAGTTGTGGAAGATGCCTTAAAGGGAGCTTTCCGTGTTCCTCCTATATAATCTAGATAGCGATTAGAGTGGTGCAACATGGCATAAAGGGAGCTTTTCGTGTTTTTCCTACACTAGATACGATATTAGAGTGGTGCTAGATGACATTAAGGGAACGTTCCGTGTTCCTCCTACACTATAGATAGAGATTAGAGTGTTGGAAGATGGCACGAAGGGAACTTGCCAACCACGTTGATAGATAAAAAAAATATTTTAAAGTCGAAACTACCTGTATCAAATATATAACCGGTACTTGAGTTTTCAAGAAACATGGTTGGTCAATGCTTTCTGGCCGTCAGTTTGATAATTTTCTATAAAATTGCGCTACATGCATTGAATGTGCATTATTGCTTGGGCATGTGATCATATACATTGACTGCAGTACTTGCATAAATGTTTTCTGAATTTGTATAAATGTTTTCTGAACTTGCATTACTGTTTTCAATCGTACTTATATAAATGTTTTCTGAACTTTCACAAATGTTTTCAATCGTACTTGCACAAATGTTTTAAAGCGTACTTGTATAAATGATTTCTGAAGTTGCATAAGTGTTTTCTAAACTTGCATAAATGTTTTCAGAACTTGCATTAATGTTGATGTCACATGTGGGCCACCGTACCTATGAATGTCATAAATAACTAACTGTAATATACATCTAAGGTCTGATTGGATGATTAACGTTGAATAAGGCATATAATTAATAACGAGGGGTGTTATCAAACCTATAGCTTTTCATGTGTGATATGATTATAATATGATTATAAAATGTCATATTTACTTTGAAAAAAGTATATATATTTTTATCTCAGTAAAATGAAAGTATGTATTCACATATATTGATATTAGTTTTATTACACAAACTGTTTGTGAAAACCGATCGCTAAATTAATTATATTGGTGAGTAAAATATTATAACTCACACACAATGTCACATTTACTTTTAATTATAATATGTATTTTTTCATATCAGTAAAATGAAATTATGTATTCACATATATTGTTAGCACCTTTATTTCACGAACTAGTATGGAAACAGATTGGAAAACAGATTTTTATAAAAAAGTAATTCGAACTCGAAAAAAATTGGAATTGGAATTAAAAAAGCGAAATTGCCCCCAGGTCTTTTTTCTTTTTATGGACAAGCATTGCTGAGATTAAATGCATGTGATAATACAGGCCTAGCTATTCCAGGGAGGGTCTCCACATTGATCGTTAGTACATGACATAGCATCCTGTACAGTAGTTGTCTCCTATGATGTGGTTATAATATGGGACTAATAAAAAGATATTATTTGACTGGTATAGAGTATGAGACACCGATAGGAGGAGCATAGCTGAAGGCTAGAGGTTTCCTGTATGTTGTTTAACTCTGAAGCCTGCCTGCCTGCCTGCCTGTCTGCTTGTCTGCCTGTCTGCCTGCCTGCCTGTGGCACTTAGCGCCCTCCTCTCCAAATAGGCTTCCATGTGGTAATTCTCATTATACCACAGTAGAGACAATTGACAACTTGAAATGTCAAATTAATTACACTAATTGTTTATTATCATAATTAAACGCCTCATTCATTCACAAGCTTCCTTTTTTACCCATTTGACAAAGAGTGCTTGTGTGCAGAGTGAAGATGTACGATTTTATATTTAGACTGTTATTTATCTGGACAAGTATAATATGGAGATTAAATACATGTGATAATACAGGCCTAGCTATTCCAGGGCCTCTACATGGATCGTTAGTACATGACATAGCATCCTGTACAGTACATGTAAGCAATCAACAGCCAACCACAGTCGATGGGTTGACGCAAATAATAGTTTGTCTGAGATTCCGACTAAGAAACTGTGATGTTAGATTTACTGATGATTTCATCACATCTCGACTAGTGGATTCTACTAGGACACATTACTGTGGCATTATGAGGTCACCACTACCACCTCACACGACACCACTGAATAGTGGTGTGCATGTAAAAAACACAATAGTTTATTGGATGGGATATTTTGTCAAAATACACGTAATCTATTTTCACATGCCATGGACCAGAAAATGTCAAAATCATGGTATGGTTGTGACTGGAGATAAATCAAAACTTTTTTGTGGCAGTATTCTCCCTTGGCATTTTATCTCAACAAGAAAAATATTGGAAGTATTATTTTATGGAAAAGTTAGGTATTTTTACAACGCAAGGGTAAACATATATTTCCATATTACCAATAAACAGAAAGATCAAATGCAACTTGCTATATGTGGTATATTTAAAATTCATTATTGGTATCATGTTAAACGGAAGGATCTTGTCCCGTTTTTAAATATAGTTGGAATGCCTTCTCAAAAAATTTGGTTTCATATCGCTGCATTCTATGAAATTTTAAAGAATATAGTGGTAAGGGACGGACCGGGTGAAAAATCTCCTGTCATAGTTGCCGCCATGAAACCCGCCCCTTACAACTATTTGGAGGCGAAATATATATCTTCTGCATTTCACATTTTTGTTCGTCATCTAGTAAACGAAAACATAATAGCCCACTTCAAAGCTCAAGATACTTTCAGGACAGTTGAGGTCAAAATGCTTCTGAACAAAAAAAACATTGATTTTAAATTTGATAAGCGTTCAAAATCAAACGTGGTATGGATACAGTGGTATATGCCAGGTGATCAACTTTTTGCTCCTGTGTTGGAAATATATAGCTTTAAATTTGAAGGACCATCTTTTATTCAGAGTGATATTAGTCACGGCTGTCAATATGGTGGCGTTTTCTTCACACCACTGGATTCATTGACTAACATAGAAACTACTGAGTTCACCTCCATTTGTAATCAGCCAGGTGTTACAACCCCTCATTTCATCACGACGTCTAGTTCAGGTGTGATGTTAACAGGCATTGCATTTCGTGGTTACACCTCTTGGCATCTAAAAGGAGCTCTTATACAGTATAACACATGTAAATATAAATCATTAGTAAAACACCAGGTACCACAAAGCGTTTATATTGTTGTGTCGTCACTATGCGAAAAAATATATGCCAGGCCACTTTCGTCATATATAATTACTTCTCCCTTATATCAGCATCTGACTCTGTTGCCTTCCGATTTATTTATTTCACTTTTGAACAATGCTGAACATTCATTGCATTTTAAAGAAAATATTTCTGCTCAAACTTGTAAACTTAAATTATTGTTGAGTACAGCTGATGGGGAATCACTGACATTGAGCCACGTTTTTAGCAAACTATCTAGCACATTTCATTTTCACTCAATGCAAAAAATACTCAACGTCACTATGCATATCCGTAGCTGTCCGATGCATGTGTACATACTGAATATACAACAATACATTTGCCCAGGACACAGAATGGCAGGAATCAACTCAACCGCCATTGAGCCCGGATGCTGGACCTATTTCAACGCCAGGACAATTGCGAAATTTATCATTTTTTCATCAAAGGAAAAAGGACATATAAGAGTATCTTACTTTATGTGTCCCCAAAAATGTCACACAGCTCAAGTGCATCTGAAATTTATATCCCGAGGTCAAAACCACACAACATTTATGTACACAAAACGCACATGGACTTTAAAAGATGAGGTGAATATATACTTTTCTGATATGATCTATCCGTTTGTTGTTGAGGTCCATTCTAAAATGTTTTGTCAAGGCATGGGATGTCTTGTGAAAATAGAAATGCCTCAACATCCATCTGACAGCAAACAAATCGAGCAACAGGTCACCCCTTCTCAAGCTTTATTGTACAGGACAGAAAGGTAGAAAGGTTTTACAGAATGAGAATTTCATTACATTTCTAGGCAGTTAAAAAGTTAATTCTCTCCTTACTTTAATGTTATGAATTAATTTTACTTTTGCTATAATTATGAATTTCACTTGAAAAAAGGAACGATTATATATCATATTTATAATTACAAATTATTATTAGTAATAATTCTTTATATATTCATCAGCTGTGTTTATTATTAAATCCACTTTTTTATTTTGATGTTTTCAGAAAAACAACATGGCTGAGGGCAGAAAAGGACTGCCAAGATCATAACGGACATCTTCTTTCTCTGCCGAATATACAGTCATATGATATATTTATACGTGCAAACTGGGACATAGGGTCATTGATGTTCATTGGATTCAGATTAAATGTATGTTACACAAATAAACCCTTTTACCACCCTTTTATTCTTCGCCCCTTGAGCGTTTATATTAAATTACGTCAGTTTAAAATATCCCCGATTTTTATGAGCTAAAGTACTTTGTTCTACGGTACTTTATCTTATTAAGCAGCCCTCGCGGAGGCGGGCTGCATACTGTATTCCCCATATCATCAAACATTAAATTACTATGGCCACTAACGAAGAAATGCTCGTTAGCGCATTTCAGAAAAAAAGTTGCCATCAGATCTTCTTTTAATTTGGCAAATATGTTCAGCTATGTCAGCCAATGACCTGATTAACTTTTGGGATCAAACAATTTCAAAATGTTTAGCGACCATTTTGAATTTTGTAATATTTACTTAACTCAACAAATGCAAAACGACTGGACCATGAATAAAAAACAAAATGTAATGTCTCACACAAGGATAACCCATGACAAATTTCACAATAAAAAATACAAAATGGCTGCCAGTCGGCCATTTTTTTTTTTTTTTTTTTTTTTAATTACTAGGGCCACTAACAAAAAAATACTTGTTAGCGCGTTTTTAGGAAAAAGTTTCCAGCAGATATTATTTGGCAAATATACACAGCAATCTCAGCCAATGACCTGGTTAACTTTTGGAGCAAACAATTTTAAATTAGTGTTCGAGCGATAAGGGATGGCTGCTTTCGTGTTCGTTTCCGAACAACTCTTTTTAGTTATTCAAATGGACCACCTAAATTTTACAACATGAATGCTTAAACACTGCAGCATCCACATGACAACGCTCAGCTGAGCGGCAAAACGCCGATGCTGTCAATAACCTTATTAATATGATCATAATATTCACATGGGTACTCTGGCGCTTAGCTGTTTGCCTGAGCGGTGGGCGCTGACTTATTAGAAAATATTTAATTCGAGGTGAGCGACGGAGCGCCAGGACAGCACTGTAATCAATGGAAATTTCGGTAAGTGCATAATATTCGGTCAACCAACATGCATGCGACATCAAAGTGTCGCGATGTCGTCGTCCCGCATTTGGCGCTCTGCTGTTTCAATAGTAATAGATGGGGTATTATAGTCACGCAGTTGGGAGGTGGTGGGAGGCGCCTCCTCCTCTCTCACCGCCTCCCACCACCTTCCACATTATGAGGCCCACCTCCCACCATAATATGAGGCCCACCTCCCACCACATAACGAGGTTGTAATTTGGTCGCTAATAATCCTACCCCTTAAACCGCAGAGACCGGGAATAAAATCCACATAACCACCACATAACAAGGTTGTAATTTGGTCGCTAATAATTCTACCCCTTAAACCGGAAATAAAATCCGATGATATAAGTTTTATAATGTCAGCGGGAGCCGACGGAGATAAGGGAGTCAGCTTAATTTAATGTGTGAGGCGCCTCCCACCTCCTCCCACCTGCGTAACTATAATACCCCTTCCTTTACTGCTCGCTTCAACTCAGCGTTGACATGTGAATGCTGCTTTAAACAGTAATGATGCCTTGTGATGATATATAATATTCATCTGTTCGACACGCACTTTATAAATTGTTTCGGCTAATGTTTTGCCGCTTACATTAGTTGTGTTATAAGCTATATTAAAAACTATGTTTACAGGGATGGACATCTGAATGGACGGATTCTTCCAAAGTAATTTTCACTGACTGGGCATCAGATTATAAAAGCATATCGTCTCTTGATTATGAAGAAGTATACTGGTTTGGCGACAAAAAAATAAGTTTGTTAGAAATAAATGAGCGACGACAGCTTGGTAATAAATATTTTTCTAGAAATATTTCACATGTTCCAGATGGTTTGCAGAAAGAGGGACAAGTTAGACTTGAAAAAGATAAAGCTTGCACCGCAGTTGTTTTGCGGGAAGATAAAATACCTCATAAGTGGCTTCCAGTCCCTTGTAATAAAACCATGAACACCAGTTATATATGCAAGATAAATATACTGGGAAACCAAAGTTCAAACGTTGCTAAAAATTGGTTTGATGTAAAAAATTCAATCAAATCAATTTTGCATTGTGCCATTGGGTTTCTTGTTGGGAAAAGCTGTTTTACTATTAGCTTTGTTACAAATAATCTTACCTTTGCCGAGGCAGATACATTATGTGTACAACAAAAAGGCAAATTGCTAGAACTTAATCCAAATTTTAAAATAGATAGCGATCTCGTTAAAATCAGTCTACAACCTTTGTTTTGGAACCTTCGGCGGAATTTAGTCTTCTATCCTAATGACACTTTTGACGAAAATGTATTGAATGCATTTGAACTTATAAAACTTGATGTTGATCCTCAAAAAAGATTTTCATTGAATAAAAATGACAATGATAAAGAATTTATTCTAAATATACTTGCACAAAATATATTAAGAAGCATTAAAGGCTCCAGGATTGTTGAATTTGCGACGGAGGTCATACGAGGAAGCAATGCGGGATTCACTATATGGACACAAGTCATAGACAGAAATGCAACGGATTGTTACTACGTTTATTTGAATTTTCAAACGTTTTTTGAAAAACAATTGACCAATTATTTGTACAATTGGTCAATTCAATATATACCTTGCTCATCAAGCTTGAGTGCATCCCATTTGATCTGCGAGCATGAACCCAAAGTAATTAAAGAAAAGTGCAAACTTCATCATATGACCTGCAGCGCAGGAAGTTGTGTTTCTTCGCACATGGCGTGTGATGGTTTTAATGATTGTCCAAGAGGGACCAACCGAACTGTCTGTGAACAAACGAAACAACTTCAAACAAATGGGAGTGAATGGGATTTATGTCTGACTGGTAACATATGTTCTTGTGGTGCTTATAATACAATGTCAGCAGATATAATATGTGATGGAATATCACACTGTAATGGCAGCAGAGACGAGAAACTATGTCCTATCATAGACAAACCATTCAGACAATACGTTCTCTTTTCAAAAACGTTCAAAAACGACTCCGATGCAGTACTTCAATGCAAAGATGGTGGTTTCTACCCATTTAGCAGTCATTGTCACTATACCGTGAACTTTGTGTTCGGCTGTATGGACGCCTCCAATCTACACGTTTGCGAAAAGTGGGAATGCGAAGACAAATTTAAATGTCACAATAGTTATTGTATTGATTATGAGCGGGTCTGCGACGGAATTGCCGATTGCTTATTGAGTGATGATGAGGATGTGCGCCTATGTGCTAATCTAGTTTGCCCTGGTAGGTTCAGGTGTCGAGCAGAGAAACGGTGTTTAAAAATGGACTTAATATGTGATGGACAGAGGGACTGTTTCCACACAGCTGATGATGAGATCTCGTGCGAAGATTGCCCAACAAGCTGTACTTGCCAAGGCACTAACGTGAAATGCAATGACTTAAAACAGGACATTTTAAAATCAATTTTATTTTCAACATCTCTTACCATCTATAGTTTTTTTCATGTAGACCTCACCCTTAATATTTTTCTTGATATGGAAATTCTCAATTCTTTGGACATCTCTAATTTGAGTCTTCTAAGAGTGAATATATACCCCGAGATCAAGAAAAAAAATACGAGAATGAGATATATCAATATGAGTGAAAACAACTTGGAAATATTTGAAATGGATTTATTTGGATTATTTCCAAGCATTGTTTTATTAGATTTATCGCACAATGCAATGCTGTATGCACGTTTAGTAAGCTACAAAGCAAGAGGCCAACATTTGGAAATTATTCTGTTGAGAAACAATAGAATGAGTACCGTTCCACATATTTTTTTGAAACTATTACCTAACCTTGTGTTTTTAGATATCAGCGGTAACCCGATTGTCCATCTTCATAAAGGTATTATAAAAATGTTAACAGAGCTGAAAAATCTAAGTGTACTTAAACCATTATTATGTTGTTTTGTTCCCAAAGAAACAAAGTGTGTACCACAGGATGAAACTAGAAAGTCAATACCATATTGTGCTAACTTATTAACATTCCAGCAGATTCTAGTTTTCGGTATAACATGTGTTGGTTTATTTTGGGGGAATTTCATTGCTATTGCTAGAAAATACTACACAACATATAATCGTTCTATTAACAGTTACTTTATTTTTCAAACTTCAGTTCTTGTATGTAATCTACTGACTTCGTTGTATTTATGTAGTGTAATCATTTCGAGTTATATAATGTCTACAAAGTATTACGTTTATGTTGTTAGGTGGCAGAGGGGAGCTATGTGTCAAATTTTACAATATGTCTCATTTCTATCATTAGGACAGTCACTATTTACATTTGCCATGAGAGCTTTCTCCTCATTTTGGTTGGTATATAAGCCACTGAAAAATCAGTTCAACCCTTTAAAATCATTCAACAAAAATGTAAGCATTATTTGGATACTTAATATCTTGTTTAGTGCTGGTCTCTCTTGGGTTTATAGCCAAGAGAAAAAAATCATTCATATGGAAAGTACTATTCACTTTAATGAATTATGCAATTCTTTCACAATTTATAATAATGGAGTGACATCTAGCAGGTTGGCTATTTTAGTTATTCAGGTGATATATGTTATTTTAATTTTGGGCCATAATATTTTGTTTTACTTTACATACTTATTAGCTGTCAAAAGTCGTGCTTTAGCAGGAATCACTAGTAACAATGGGAAATTATTCTATAACATATTGTCAGAAATACTCATTTTACAAGTAACATACGTTCCTTATTTGTTATATTTGATAAGTATGCACTTTTCGGACGTTGATAGTTTTATCAATAATTCCGTAAATTTGATATTGATCTGCACAACTTGTATCAGTCACACTTGTTTGACGATTTCCCGAATTATTGTAAAGAGGCATTTTATTCATGCCTATTCTTGACTTTCTATCAAGCTGTCCAAAGGGCCGTTCACGAAGATAAATTGTAGCTGAATGTATTTAACTGGAGTACACAAAATAATTTTTATTTCTTTATTTTTAGAAAAGCTGAGAATTTTTTGCATCATTTCAAGCAAACCTTTTCTGTGTGTAAACTTAAATCTCTACAGCCTGAAAATCTTTATATAATGGGCCGCTGTTTTAAAGGTAGACATTCAAGTGCCATTGTGTATGTATGTGTAATTTTATATTAATACTTAATATATATAGGTCCCTATATATCATAACGTTAACAAAAGTATGAAATATATTGAAAATTGTTTCTATTTCTATATTTCATGCAAAATGATTAATAACATAACAAAAATCGTTTCATGTGACTGAATTGACAAAATAGTGATTACGGGTTTTTTAGCCCGCCTTTTAATTTTAATTAAAAAAGGTGGGCTATTGCAATTGAAGTTCGGCGTCGTCGGCGTCGGCGTCGGCGTTAACATTTACTTGTGGGCGCGATAACTTGAAAAGTTTTTCATGTTTCCTTCCCAAATTTGTTTTGCATGTTACTAATGACCACTTCTCGGACAAGTTCAATAATGGCTGAAAAAAATTTCAAAATGGCCGACTTATTGCGATTTTTCACCTTTTACGTCAATAATTTGACCTTGTGGGCGCGATAACTTGAAAAGTTTTTCACGTATCCTTTTCAAATTTGTTATGCATGTTACTAATGACCAGTTCTCGGACAAGTTCAATAATGGCCGAAAAAAATAAAAAAAATGGCCGATTTATTGCGATTTTTCACATTTTACGTCAATAATTTGACCTTGTGGGCGCGATAACTTGAAACGTTTTTCACATATCCTTTTCAAATTTGTTATGCATGTTACTAATGACCAGTTCTCGGACAAGTTCAATAATGGCCGAAAAAAAAAAAAATGGCCGATTTATTGCGATTTTTCTCATTTTACGTCAATAATTTGACCCTGTGGGCGCGATAACTTGAAAAGTTTTTCACATATTCTCTTCAAATTTGTTATGTATGTTACTTATAAGTAGTTCTTGGACAAGTTCAATAATGGCTGAAAAAAAAAAAAAAAATGGCCGATTTATTGTGATTTTTCTCATTTTACGTCAATAATTTGACCTTGTGGGCGCGATAACTTGAAAAGTTTTTCACATATCCTCTTCAAATTTGTTATGCATGTTACTAATAAGTAGTTCTTGGACAAGTTTAATAATGGCTGAAAAAAAATCAAAATGGCCGATTTATTGCAATTTTTCTCATTTTACGTCAATAATTTGACCTTGTAGGCACGATAACTTCAACATTTTCAGAAGTATCCTCTTCAAGTTTGTTATGCATGTTACTAATAAGCAGTTCTTGGACAAGCTCAATAATGGCCGGTAAAAAAATCAAAATGGTCGACTTATTGCGATTTTTCACATTTATTTTACGTCCATAATTTGACCTTGTGGGCGCGATAACTTGAAAAGCGGCTGGTTTAACATACCATTTATATCTTGCGTTGTTATTTACGTGATGACATTCGTCTTTACTTTCTTTATCATAATTCGGCGGCGGGCTATTATCGAGTGTGCTCTTGTTTTAATTGTAATTATTTTCAAGGATTTACGGGGCTATAGCCTACCTATGGCAGATTAATCACCAATGATGCTGTTCTGAGGTATGCCTGAAAAAATAACACAGAAATGTGTATGTTTTAACTACTGATGTGGCGGTGCTAGATGTTTTGAATTTTACAGCAATTAATTTTCAAATCAATTTTATTTTACATACATACGATTAATAGAAAATGCAAATGAGATCCGCATAATGCTTTTGAAAAGCCGCTTCCATGCAAACCACCCTTTAATACTGTAAATAATGATTCTGGAAAAACCTGCATGCGTCGCGGGAAAAATGGATAGATATAAAGACGGCCTTTCATAATGTAGTAACATTAATGATAGTTACCAGGCGGAGGGAGAATAATGCGAGTATAGTCTTTGTATCAACACACAAAAAAAGACACAAATTAATTATAGCAAGAACGTTAAAACTAGCGGACTGCGGAGACATAAAATATAATAATACCATCTTATATAATGACCTTCACTGACATCAAAAATATTCAAAAGGGACATCCAAGTGCACCGTGTATTACTAAACAGCAATTTCTGAACACATATAGCAATTTGGTATTAAACATATTGAGTTATATTCATTTACAAGTAAACATTTGAGATATACTAAAAATCCTTTTCGCTATCAGTTTTAATTTTATCTGTTATAATGCTGCTGTATTTATTTAAAATATCTGACATACAAAAACGCATGCATTTTTGGGCAAATACAGGTTTTACTTGTGTAGTTGTTTAGTTTATGTTTTACTCGTGCTGTTCATTTTTTGTCTGATGTTATGATGGTAGGTCACTGGTTGTAAGAGTGAAGACATGTTAATGAAATAGGCAGGTAAATTCTTATTTATCAGGTCATAGCAAAAGTTTAATAATTGAAGAATAAACATATATCGTCAATGTCAAGCACATTTAACTTCTTAAAGAGGGGCTCGCTGTGACAAAGGGGGCCACTCGCACGTTTGATTCGCATGGCTTTATTCTGCAATTTTAAAATTATTCCCTGGTTGAAACCCCCAGACCATAAGACCATTAAGTTATATGTGGTTTAATCAGCGCATTATATATGGGTAAAATAATTTCAGAAGGAACTTTGTGTTTATATAATTAAAAAAAAAATAGAAACTATTTTGTTTATTTGTGAATCCCATTTTAAATGCTCATGTATTTTTAACTCTAAAAAAATAAATTTGTCAGCAAATTCTATTTTGATTTTCTCAATCTCTGTATTCGGTAGATTGACTTGTGTTCGGGGCATGTGGAATGCCATAATTTTTTATGTTCATTAATAATTTGTTTATACTCCAATGTGGAGTATAAAGTTGAATATTCTCCATAACTTAAATCATCTTATTAAACAGTTCACTGGTGTAGTATAAATCATTTATATAAATGATAAATAGATAATGAAGCTAGGGGGGCCCAATATAGACCCTTTTGTGGATATATGATACACACCAGACTTAGCTTTATCAATATAAGAAACATGTTGGGTTCCATTTTGTAAATAGTGTTAAAAGGCTTTTTCAAGGTCTTGTGTGATTCTGTCAATTAGTTCAATCGATGGTAACTCAGTAGAATGACCAGCCCTAAAACCATACTGACTCTCATATAAAAATGTATGTTCATTTAAATATGTAGGCCTGTGGCAACGGCGACACGCTGATACCGTCTCCTCGACTGAATTCGTTTGGGCCGGTTTCGTTCCGGGCGGAATCGGGGGTTGATGAACACCCGCTTCCGCCTAGCCTTGAGCCGCGCTGAAAGCCCGCCATTCTCGTCCATTCCAATCTGACTCGTCTTTGGAGACGGATGTCTACTAGTCCGCCACTCGTCCAACCGGCCAATATGGCTTGGTCGTCACTCTCTGTCGCGGGGTAGCACATCGTTATTTGACACTGTCTGTGAACATCAATAAAGAATGAAAGAAAGAAATCATCCTTGTTAGGAACTTCAATTTATCAACTCCTGCTGACCAGGCAGGACTTAGAGAATATAAGATTGGGTTCGAATAATTTTCCCTGCACCATGTTGCCAAAAAATGGTAACCCATGTTGCCCAACAATGGTAACCCCGACGTTTGGTGCGAGCACGCACCCTTCTGATCAGCACTCTTCAACGTCAGACTATTTCATTAATAATCTGCAATTTTGTGGTCACCACGACAATAATGGAGTCCACCAATCTGGAGTAAGATTAATTCTTTCAGCCCATTATTAAACGAAGAATAGTTTTTAAATCGTAGGGGATATTAAATAAACCATCATGTTATAAGGGTAAGTAAGGATTTCGGGTCTCATGTACAATAAATGTCTGCCGCCGAATTTACAGCAAAGTAATATTGCACAGCCACTGGCTATGGACGATGCACAGGTCTGCTATTATCATCAAAGATTCGATGATAAGGCGCGCTCGTGCAGAGACCCCTGCGCTTTTGCCCAAACTGTTAAGCCAGCGCAAAGTGGCAACTCTTATGTCTGGCGAGCCGGAGTTATCTCCTTCTAGGCTATTATACGTCGCAGACAAACGAAATAAATGTAACTACTCGATTAATACGGGGGCAGCTGTCAGTGTTTTACCTCGGTCTTGTGCTAATGGGACTGCGGACACTGATATTTTACCTTTAGTTCCAGCTAACAACTTGATGATTACAACCTACGGTACATGTAAATGAACAGTTGATGTGGGACTGAAAAAGGAATACTCGTGGACATTTATTGTCGCAAACATCAAGCAACCAATATTAGGAGCTGATTTTTTAATACATTACAATCGATTTACAAGGTAGATGCTTGAGAGACATGAGAACCGGATTGGCTATACAGGCCACCTTATCTTTGATTAAGCCGTTGTCACTCAATCGTATAGACAGTATTCATAACGAGTACACAGAACTACTTAATCAGTTCCCGGAACTGACCCGTTTTACCGCGAAGGGAAAGACCGTAAAACATGGCATTACACATAAAATCGTGACCAAAGGATACCCTGTTTTTGCGCGACCACAAAGGCTCGCACCGGATAAATGGGTTACCGCAAAACGCGAGTTCGGCGAAATGATAAAATTAGGCGTTATCAAGCCTAGCGACAGCGAATGGTCATCAGCGCTTCACATGATTCCTAAAAAGAATGGTGACTGGAGGCCATGTGGAGATTATAGGAGTTTAAATGCTCAGATGGTGCATGATAGTTCCACATATACAAGATTTTACACAGCGTTTGGCTGGGTCCAAAGTTTTCTCTGAAATAGACCTAGTGCGGAGGTATTACCAGATTCCTGTCGAACCGTCCGACGTGCATTAAACCGCGGCTACAACGCCTTTCGGCCTTTTAAATTTTACTCTGTCATTTGGTTTACAAAATTCCGGTCAAACGTTCCAACGATTAATAGACCACACTACACGAGGACTCGATTTCGTTTTCGTATACTTGGACGTAAGCCCCGATCATAAGACCCACAGGAAACATTTACAATTTTTTTTTAAAAGACTTGCCGAATACGGAATTATAATAGGTCTGGAGAAATGCCAATTTGGAACGACTGAACTGAGTTTTTTAGGGCAATGTTACGTTTGCTCTGAGGGAATCTCCCCCTCACCCACCGCTGTGGAAACGATAGTAAATTTCATTAAACCGGAGAAGCAGAGAAAACTGCGCAGATACTTGGGCATGGTAAATTATTACCATCGATTTATTCTCCACTGTGCGAAGAAATTGACACCTTTGAACAATTTACTGACGGAAGCCAATGAAGGACAGACCAGGTTATCGCCCAAGTCCAATTTCGACCTACATTGGACCGAGAGTGCAAAGTTAGCATTTATTGAATCAATGCAAATGCTGGCGAACGCGACTTAATTAATTCATCCAAATCCGTCTCCACCATTAAATATCACGTGTGACGCTAGTGATTTCGCCGTCGGCGGAGTGTTGCAGCAGTGTATCGATAACGTTTGGCAACCTCTGTCGTTTTTCAGTAAAAAATTATCACCAACAGAGATACGTTATAGTGCATTTGATCGAGAGCTTTTGGCGGTTTATGCTATGATCAGACATTTCACACATGACTTGGAATAACGTTAATTTTTCGTCAATACCGATCATAAGCCTTTGACTTATGTAATGAACTCATATCACGCGGTTGTAGCACCTGATGATATATATGACGGACCCAGCTGCACGCATCACATAAATAATTTGTAAATATAAATTCCGTCAGACCTGGCATTACTAAATCACACAATATGTAAATTAATGAGACGTTTTATAGTGTAAATCTAGTGACTACATTGAAAATGTATAGTTAAATAGCTAAGTCAGTTGGACGAGACAATATGAGTTTCGGCATGATCGTTTTAAGTGACATTTGCTAAGAGGATCGGAAATACATAAACTCAGATAGTTTGGACATTGCCGCACTCATCGACGTCCGTAACACCCCACACTGTAAATTCACTACGACACTCTGACTAGTCATGTTATGTTGTTAAATTTTTTTATATAAACGTACGATTCAGTGCTACCCGGATGGTCTCGTAGATTAGCCGTACTTTAACGATTTCTGCCTGTCACCCTAACCACAAGCATAGTTTTTAGATACATGTTGTCACTTAGCCCAGGGGTAATGTGGCGACAGTGACACGCTGATACCGTCTCCTCGGCTGAATTCGCTTGGGCCGGTTTTGGGTCGGGCGGAATCGGGGGTTGATGAACACCCGATTCCACCTAGCCTTGGAGATGGTAGAACGGCATCGTATCAATGTAGGGTCTAAGCAACGTAGGTTGTGTGCTATATTCAGATGGTATAACGATTGGGCCAACACTGTGACCTTCATCATAAATCCAGTGCTCGACAAACTTTAAACAAAACATATTGTCGTAAAAAATTTAATCTGTGGGTCGTTCTGTAGCAGTAATGTGACACAAAGTGGACTGTGAAACCTGCATGAAGTAAATTTGTCATCATCAGTTCAGGTACAATGTTAATGTGTTGAAACAATCAGTTACAAAATCTTCAAACCAAAACTGTCGAGTGATATAATTAAAGAACTCATACAGCTAGACGTGTCATATCTTAATGCAGGTGAGGGTATGGAAAAACATATGTTGATTGGTCTAACCATTTTTGGGATATAATACAATCAGACTTTTTTCGCTCTGAATTCTAAGTTAGGTTATTTTATTTCAGGTGCTTGTTTGAACGACCACAGTATTTCAAATATGTCAAATGTCATCCCCTTAGTTCTATGTTGCATCTCCTCCTCTCCTCCGACGGCCGGGAATGGTGGTCCATGTTAAAGACGTTCACAATTTCTGGTGGTTGGAGAGTATAGGGATAGATGCACATATACGACTATAACAGATTCGGTAGAAAACGATTTACCAACGTTTTTTACTGAATCATTTCAGTAAGAAAATGAACGCTATTTCGTGCCGTTACCTTGAAAGGATAATGCGGCAAAAAACAAACTGTTAAGCAATTACCATAGTGCTGCCCTCTGATTTCAAAATTTAAAACGGAGATTGGCGTGTGTTGAAGATCCAACAATTTGTGGAACTCGGCAGTTTATCTATTATTCAACAAGTTGATTTGAATGATAAAACTTACGAATTGCCAGTTTTTTACTTACCACATCATCCTGTGGTACGATAATCGAGCCTAACCACCAATTCATGTATGACCTGTATTCGATGCATCTGCCACCGGAACGAATGTCACTTATTGATCGTATGAATTCATTCCCAGGCCCGAATTTGTTACACCTATTACGGGAGGTGCTAACGAAATTTCGCAGATGGCGATACGCATATCCCGCCGATATCACCAAGGCATTTCTCCAAGTAGGGGTACAAGAACAAGATCAAAATTTTTATCGTTTTCTTTTATAATAGAGGGGTGACTAAGCTCACCAGAGTGCTCTTCTGCAACTCTGCTAGTCAGTTATTTTTAAATGCGACCATTAAGCTTCATCTGAAGAAGTATGATAAAACTGACCCAACCGTGACTGAATTAAAACACAATTTGTTAGGTTATGGTACATATTTGACATTTATATGATTTGTGAAAAGTTCTTAGATTTTGTGCAGCAAGAGTGTTGACTCTTGCAAAGGAATATATAAAGTCTTTCTATATTCCTTGCTCTTGGCGAGTATGTATGTTTATTCAGTGTGGGAATACCAACTTGACAAAGACAGACTTATTGTTTCCACACTAACCCTGCCAAGACAGACTTATTGTTTCCACACTAACCCTGCCAGTTCTGAGCCTGTTTCGACCTATTGCATGGGACCCCAGTCTAGCAAGACACACGTGCCCTGTGCTCGACACCCCCCAGAACAAGACATCAAAGCTAACAGTTGATTGCCGGCAATCGCCCTGCAAAATCTGGCGTGAGAGCAAGAACTTGCCCAGTGAAGTTCCGATGTTGTGACAGCGTCAATGCATAATATGGCCCGACGTTGATGCATCACTGGTTCCTTGACATCTGCAAAGTGTGATGTGTACTGCTCATCATAAAATAATAGAGTGTACAACTGGATTATACTGTCAAATGTTGATACATCTTATTAAACGTCAAGTAATTAGAGCCTAAAACGGGGGGGGGGGGGGGGTGGGTTATATCAACTAATATATTAAAAACAATTCACGTGGTGCCTAAACTCTATCCTTGTGGTTTTGTATCGATGTACCCCCCCCCCCCCCTAATTATATACTTATCAACGAAAATTTACGGGAAATATGAAGTGTCATTTCGAAAAATGATACCTAATTTCGCAATTAAATGTCTTCATTTCAAATTAAGAAAATAATTCAGAACGTTATTTGTGTCTCTATTTATGGTCAAATATTTATGCTATGATATACATAAATTAGAAATGTTAGGTTAACATGTATGGCAATAAAAACTATATTTGTTCTACTTGTATCACTTTCACAATTTCACGCCGAGTTTGTAATTTATGGGAGGGACCGACAGTTTGGAGCCGCATGGAGAGGGGGTGCTCAAATAGGTTGAAAAGGCCACATCGCATTCAGGGGTTGAGTGGAACGAATACCTCTTAAGACTGCATGATGGGGGATTACCTGCTATTTTGTTGATGTGACATATCTTGACCATACATAGTGTTTGCAATACGTGCTCTCTTTTCCATAAAACGTGCCAAGTCAGAAAATAGAGGTTCTGTTCTATTATCTGGTCAGCACGAACAACTCACTTTGTTTTAGGTGCATTATAATATTAATTGTAAGTCTTTTTGCAATTCTTACAAGGTTTTTTATATTTATTCGAGTCTGATGTGTAGGCTAACCCATTTGTGTGAGTGTCAAGAGACAATTCCCCATATTAGTTGCCGCAATACACTTGCGGCACTCAGTCGAATTATGAAGACACTTGTGCACTGGTTCTAACAGAGGATTTAGCATAATAATGATAACGCAATTTAGTAACAACAAATTAAATTAGATTTTCTCAGGGGCAAAGCTTGCGTCTCCAACCACCCCACATAGATTTGGCAGCCAAAATACATCAATTATAGAGAAGCACTCGCCATTTTTAATAAGAAATCTTTTGATTTGACATGTCTTATCAACATATGATGCCCATCATTTTGCTTTATAGTATTAAATGGTAGGCCTACAGCTAATCATTTTGGTGATATTAACCTAAAGTGTATTTATGCCAAAACTGAACATTTTGTGTCTAGCAATGTTCTAGCCAACTTGCTAGTTAACTTGCTCCGTTTGCGTTGTATTTAGCCAAATCCACAATGTTGTTGTATATTAATAGAAAAGCTTAATTTAGTCATTTTGATGACATTAACCGAAATGAGTACAATATTTCCTAAAATAATAAAAAACGTAAAAAATGTGATGTTTTTATGGTCAGAATCACACCAAAATTTAATCACGTATGACCACGTACGTAATGTAGGCCTACGTGCTTCCTTGTAAGAAAACATGGAACAAATCGGTGAAGTGGTTCAAGCTCTTCACTTGAGAGTAACATGGTCTCACAACCTCAAATGCTAGTCCCGTTGAAATACATGTAAACTGTCTCAATTCCACAGGCCGATTTTACCATTTTTCGTCCTCTCAACCACATATAGTGTCACATATCAGGATAAGGCTTGAAATGTCCTTGTTAAAAAATAGGTCCTCTGTGGGCATGATGATTAGACAGAGTTTGAGTTACGCCCAGCTAACAGGTAAAAGTGTCACCACAGTTCAAATTGGAATAAAATCTGTACCCTTTTCACAGACCACACACATCATTTTATTACACGTAGGCCTACTGTGCCCCTTGATTTCTTATTTCGAACATGCATGCATGTCTAAAATAAGAAATACGGGGATTTCGTCTCTATATCTCGCTTAGCTGGAAAATAAGCGGCACAAAAATTAAAAAAAACCTTTTGCAGTTTAAGTCTACGGATATGTTTACATCATGGTCATAGATATTAAGAACTCAATTTATAATTAGATCTACCGATTTTTTGATGATTTTAGCCTGATTGTGTCGCTTTAAGTGCCTTGCCATGCAAGGACACAAACATAGAAACAATGTCCCGCCGTTGAGAGATGAGAAACATGATATATAAAAAACCTGTGAGAGATGAATAAAATTTGGATGCAAATATTCATTTTAAGTGTGATTTATAGGGAACAGACAAAATGGCAAAATAATTTAGGCCTAGACTATATAGACTATAGCCTAGTTGTCACCGAAGCCAGGGAAAAAAGCGGTTTGCGAAAATGTCGAAATAATTATATTTTCAAAACAACTGTAGAATAGGACCCTAGGCCTCTATGCCTAATAAAAAAATCCGTATGATAACTCTGTAAAAGGGCAAGCCTGCATCATAGGAAGCATTTTCATTTATGGTCGCCATTGCCATTGGCCCAAGATGTCGCCAAGACATCATAACTAAGCACGTGTCTTTGTTTACATGCTGTCAAGGAAAGGGTTTGTTCGGCCTTGAACTTTGACCGTGACCCGCGGCCTCGTTCAGAACGCATCTGCCATTTTCGTCGTCGGCACAGAAATGATTTCCTGAGTTATAAAACCTGTATTCACGCCTGAATTATAAAGTTTTGTTAATTCTAAGTGTCGCATTAGGTAAACAACATAATGGCGGATTCTAATAGTGAAGCTCAGCGGTGTCCTTGTGGATTTTGGGGGTAAGAAATTGCCAATTTATGTCTTGCAACGCATGTTGATTTTTGGCACATCAGATTTCAAGGATTTGTCGTCGTTCTCTCAGTCTTGGCGTCTTGCATGTCTTGTGTTGTTCTTACTAGGCCCCTATCGACGACAGCAACGTAATACTCGGGCTCTAGGCTACTGGCTCTAGTCTAGGTCCTGGTCTAGGGTGAAAACGTCCACATTTGGTTTCTAGAGCTAGGCCTATATCTAGGCCTATAGTATATATAGTCTACTCGCCGTCAAATTAAAAATGATCAACCAGGATTGCATGATTTTCGGCGATTGCTCCGTCAATTTTGAACCGATTTCCTTGAAATTTTGCAGAGGCCATTTTCTATTAAAATCCCAACAGGGGGGTAATTTTCGCAAAATAATATTTAATATTTCAAAAGTTAGACCATTTGCCATGTAATAAAATTCTAAAAATAGTTTAATGGGGTTAAAGAGGAACGTCGTAATTTCAATTCATTACATGTCAAATGGTCTAACTTTTAAAATACGCTATATAATTTTACGAAATTTTCAGGGCTGTTAGGATTTGAATAGAAAATGGCCTTTGCAAAATTTGAAGAAAATCGGTTTAGAATTGACGGAGAAATCGCCGAAAATCATGCGATCCTGGTTAATTTGACGGCGAGTATAGGTATGTTACAAAGTCCACATTTTACGACGTCATATTCTCCCCATTTTTCGGTCGCGCGATTTCGGTCGTTTTTGCGGGACACTTCATTCTTTTTAGCTTATTTGACAAGCTTATCAATGTCCGATTGCTTAGAAATTTACACACGGCATACCATAAGATTACGTCATCACAGCCTTGTTCCGATCTTTCCTATAAAATCAAATTAGACCGAGTTATCAGACGTTGAAGTTTATAGTCAAATTTGTTTAACAAATTCCCCTAGTGTGCGCATCAAACACTTTGAGTTTTTTACATAAAATAAAAGATTAATCTTTTTCTGCATTTAACTAAAAAAAATTAGAAGTGCAGCTCACAGAGCAAATTTTTTACAAGACATTTAGCAACTCCACTGCTGGTGGTGTTTCTGAGCCGACCGTCGCGGGACCGCAATGAAATTACGACGTTAATAATTTGCGCTTGCTTATATTATCGCCCAGCGGTTTAAGCATGTTAACGCTGTTTGCAGATCATTCACTGCGCAACCGGTAACATATTGATTTCGCTGTGTTAGTCCCGACTGTTATTGATCATATTCTGGTCATGCCTATAGCCTAGGCCTGCACTAAGACTAGGACTAGGAAATATGTGAAATTATTGATTGTTAATTTTAATCAACCATTCACTCTATAGCTTGTATTTGTAGACTAATAATTAGGTAATTAGGCTTAGTCTAGACACATGAGTAGACAGACTTGTCAACACTTGTCATGCTGCTTGAAGTTATTTTAGACTTGAACAAAATTTTGCTCAGCTTTTACAAATGGATAAAGGTGAATCTAAAATCATGAATTCGAACCCAGATTTATATATTGGTGATCATAATGATGCTTTGCCTTCACAGTCTTGTAATTTGCATAATGGTCATGTTGTCCAAATGTAGGCCTACATTCTGCAACAAAGTCAATCATGCATGGGACAGATATCTTGAAACTCCAATAGCCTTTGCGAGCGCAGCGAGCTGCTGCAAGCCGATATAGCGCTAGGCTGTGGGCTGATATATCACTACTGAAAGTTTAAACTCATGCTGCTGGATATCGCAAGATGTACCATTTATTAACAAAACTCAACAAAAGATGGATGTATACAAGAAGAGAAACTAAAAAAATTCAACAACCCAGTTAAAGTTATCTCAAAAATTAAAAAGAAAAGTAAAACAATATGATAATTTAAAACAGAAAACTTAACCACTTTTCATAGCATGCAGCTTGCAAACAAGGATTTCCAGAAAATGAGATCAGAGAATTAAAATTAAAATTCTTCAGGCCAATTTAGAGGAAGTAAATTTAATGAACGATGCAGAATTCTGGATTACAAGTGTACAACTCAAAATGATTTAATTGTTATTGCAGAACTTTAAAATAATCAAGTTATAAATATCAAAGTTCCATGGGAAAACCTTTCCTTTTAAAGTGCATATCAGCTTATTTATGATTGCATCATGAATCAGGTACCGGTACAGCGTTCGAAATAAGTGGGTTCTGTTCCTCGGGACAACCAAAGTCTGACACGGATAACTATATTTACCTACCATAATCCATATTATCCCTAATAAACGCGGAGACGAAGTTGGGAGCGCGATTCTTATATGCACTTAAATGTTATTCTGTATTTCACGGCCGCAATCGGCCGCGGCGCCGTCAATAACACTGATTAAGCCAGGCGACATTGGTGAGCGCTCAATGCACGTGCAAGCCCCCATCCCCTCTCACGCCGCCACTCGTGAACGCTCATAGCAGATGTCACTGGTGTGTTAATACAGGCTGCAACCTTATGCAGCCAAGGCCCGCTATATAGAGGACGCGTTCGATGACGCAATTACCATCGCATTTTATCTTGGAATGTTCTTATTTAGGCACGACGATATCTAAATATGGCATTTGTTTCTAGATACATTAGAAAATTAGAAATGTGTCTGCGATATGCTGTATTCATGAATGCTTTAAAAAGACGAAAGCCTTACTGATTAAATTTACATACTTGTAATTTCACACAGTGTGTAGGTCTGAGAATGTCTGCCCGTCTCGATGACGTCATCTACTCTTGCCGACTTTAGCCCGCCATTGATCAAATGGTGGTATATCATCTCTGCAGGGACATCGTGTATACATATGTGTGCTAACATTTGTTCCATGCTGTAACACCAATAATGGGCCAATGCCATGGTTGGATCGTCTGATTTTAAGCATGTTTCAAGTCCTGTGTCTCGGCGCTACTATAGTAGAACAAGATCCATACCTCATATATTTGGATGACCCGTGGACAACAACTGCTAACGTTCAAAACATCAGGTAGCACTATAAACAGGGGCAGACGTTTTTCATGTTATCAGAGGCTTCAAATCTTACTTTAATAGTGCTTAGACGTCACATGGCGTCGCATTATACGCCAGGAATATAACAGGGGCGCTTGTAAATCTGGATATTCTGTGAAACTCAATGACCTCGACCTCCTTTGTTTTCACCGAGCTGACTAATACAATGAAGTATGGGGGAGGGTTCTTATATAACCTTGTTTTCACCGAGTGACGTCACTGCGTTTCACAGAATGAAGTATGGGGGAGGGGGTGTTATATAACCTTGTTTTCACTGAGTGACGACACTGCGTTTCACAGAGTTATTGGATATTATAAGTTGTTTAAGACAGTGTTAGTAGGGGAACTTTTTTACATTATCGAATACAGATCAAGTGTACGGCAACGACTATGTTGTCATAATTTTTTCGCGGACAACCTTCATTCATTGCGGACTACCAAAAAGTGACCAAAGGTTGTCCACAGGACAACCTGTCTTTCACACCTTATCGTGAACGCTGCGGTACCCAGCAAAAATGTTCATTATGTCTTTTCCCGATTTTTTTTGTAGATGGAACTATCAAAACAAATATATCCAAGTAGGTCAGTAGTTGAAAATATGCCAGGAGAACTCAGTGTGATTTCGGAATTGCAGGTACTGCAAGTTATCTTTTAACATAAAAATAATACACTAGGTTTTGTGATCCAACTACAGAAGAAGGGGTACCGAATGGTACATATTAACAGCATGTCAGCATCCACATAACAACTGAAACTCAGTGCATTATACTTGCTGTTGGTGAATCGTAGGCACTTGAAATATTTGTGTCAATATCATGGCATCCGAGTTTTTTTGTCGTTTTTACACAGTTGGCTGTGGAGATAAAATGGCGGTCAGTGTGACTGAGCCTCGCACAGTAAATGAGTTAGACGGCCCAGTCATACCGGGTAGCAAAATGCACACTTAGAGCAAAAATAGTACACATCCAAAAACTTCTTAGTGAGAATCATTGAATAGGAAATGAAAACTTTTTGTCCCACAAATAACAGCCGGATGTGACCGAAATGTAGAGAATATGACGTTGCTATTAAGTGGTGTTTTAACATACATTTTGAATGGGTATGATGTAACTGTTACAAGAAATAGAACACTTCTGATCTCATTATTTTGTGATTGTCTGGAAAGAGCTTATCAATACATTTACAACGGTGAAAGAATTATGTTCCTAGGTGGTATAGTCATTGAGTTATATAGATTTGAAAAAAAATATTTATCCCGATTTTGTTCCTTTATTATGCAAATTTATGCTAATTAGTCTCATCCAAATTTATATATTCAATAAAGTATTCTATTTTTTTTTTTTCACTAAATATTATAAAGTCATATGATAATATAAGTTTACATTAGTTAAGCCTATAGGTATACACCTGTCATAATTTGCATTTATCAATATTTCAAAAAATATGGAAAACAGGCCAATAATTACCATAATTAGCATAATTTATGCAAATTAGGCAGTTTTTAGTACATTCTGATGAATATTGGTAACCAACTAAAAAATGAATATTGCATTGACCAGTCTTAAAAAAATATAGCAATATCTGAGAAAAATAGACAATTTGTGTTGAATAATGCATGAAAATAGATAATTTATGCAAATTTAGGCTAATTAGCATGATCCAGTTGTATTAAATGCATGGTTAATTGTTCTGTTTAATATTTCTCATTTGTTTGAAGCTATATGCAGGGATATGTGCATTATAATATTTAAAGAAATGAAAATAATTTGCATAAATATATCAAATAACATTGATTACCGGCTGATTAGTAATACGCGATATTTGCATAAATTATGCTAATTAGGTGATTTTTTAGCTGAAAATTCAAAAATAATAATTCCAACATAAAAATAAATATAGTGTCTAATTGTACTGGAAATGTTATGGCAATATCTCTAAAATCAAATAAGTTATGTTCAAAAATAAGTCTAAAAAAAAATAATTTATGTATTTGGGTCACAATTTGTTTAGTTAAATATTGGGCGGGGGCCCTAGGGTAGTGGTTAGCACCGCTGCCTTTCCCGCCAGAGTTCGGGGTTCGGTTCCCGGTCTCGGCGATTTGAAAGAAACAAAAATGTTTCTTCCCCATCCACGTGTAAAAGTCAGTATTGTGGGGGGCCTCCGTGACCGAGAGGTAGCGTGCTCGGCCTCAGACCGCCAGGGCTCGAATTTCGAATCCTGTGTCTGGAGGACAGTGTCATCTCAATCATCTCACCATCCTCAGGAGGTTGTCCTGGCCCAGTTTAGCCTATATGTGCACAAAGGTGGCCTAAAGCCCGATTCATTTCATTTATTTAGTTAAACTATTATATTACAATTATTACAAAAATAGCGATAATTTGTATCCTTAAAATCCACATAACTCGGTGAGTATACCACCTAGGAGCATAATTCTTTCACCATTGCAATGGTATTGATAAGCTCTTTCCAGGAAATTACAAAAGAATAAAATCTGAGGTTTTTTTATTTTTTTTGTAACATACCTGACTAACGTTAGGCTGGCCATGACAAAAATGGAAATTTAACCATATTATATAGACTCTAGGACTAGGCCTATACAAAATAAACTCCTCAGGTGTATAGAACTCACTGAGCTGATAAAAACACTTTTTGAATTTTTAAAATCGACTGGATAGTCTTCGAGATATTGATACTTTTATACCCAAAAAAGGAACCCCCTTTCTGGCCAATCACAGGTTTTGACAAAATACGCTTTCTTAGCCTTTCTTGTCACTTCAGAGCTCTATGAAATCGTTTTAAAAAAATAGATAGTCTTTGATTCAAGTAACATTTAAGCTAAAGTACACCATATTTATTGAAAAATAAGAACATTATGATTAAAATGCTCAATAAAAAAAGTTATAGCCCTTCAAAATCCTGAGATTGCATGTTTTAAAGGCTAATTTTGGATGCGTCCGGGTGATTTTTTGGTAAATCCTCCAACTTGACAGGGATATAATCTGAAAAATATTACTAATGTGATTGAATTGAAGTGATTTTCTGTTAACAAAAAATCACAGGCTAGATTAATTACAAAATAACATTTGTCATCAATTATGCCAGCAAATTTTTTCCTAACTGGACTGAAAAGTCATTATCTTTAAATTTTAACAAAATGTCTGAAAAAACCCGTCATAAAAATAGTGAGTTTTCAGTATTTTACTCATATTTCAAGAAAAAACATAGGAATCATGCATTATCACTTAAATTTTAAAAATTCTGGTCTTTTCCCTCACTATGATCTATTCAACTTATTTTTTTGTTGCTTTCTAGAAACTCCGTTGAAAATGACTGTTTTTTTTTCAAAAACGCCCGACATGCCTTAAATGTCGTGAAAAATCTAAAATCAGTCTATTTCATCGCAAGATTTTTCAGTGCTAAATGGCCTTAATAGATAAGGCATAAAAAAAAATATTGTTTGTTTCCGATTTCCGACCGACCCTATCAAAACATGTGCGACCCAAATTTATTTTATGGATTTCCAAAAAAAAAAAAAAAAAAAAAAAAAATTTTTTTTTTTTTAGGAAATCAATAAGTTCAGGGATGAGTTACCGACTGTAGTCAAAGTAACTCTGAAAAACATTACGAAAAGGAGAGTGGGGTCAAAAAGTGTAAAAAAAAAAAAATCGTTATATAATGTACAGATAAGACATGCATGAAAGTGAATTTGGCACCAAATAAAATAAAATAAAATTCTTACCTACCGATTGGTTGAAGTGACAAAAAATAAAATAAAAAATAAAATAAAATAAATTTCCTACCTACCCACTGGTTAAACTGACAACAAATCGGAAACACACATATATTTTGTTTTGGCCTAATGGTAAAAGTTTACTTGTAGGTTGCAATAATCAATAAAGTATCTTTATTATGTATAACAATGAAAAAACAATTATAATTGGGAAGTCAAGATCATGAAATCTGCAAAAAAAGTGAGAAAAAAACCCATTTTATTTTTGGTAATTTTTCAGTATTTTGTCCATATTTTCGTGAAAAATCATCACACAGCAGGTTCCTCACAGAAAAAAAAATCATCCGGTCGTTCTCACAAAAATCTTAACTTAGCGCGCGAGCAGCGTAATAATATGTTTACTGTTGCGCGCGCTGTTATCACACTCTCTAGTATTGCCAGCTCCGCCAGCGTCGTGCCAGTGCCGGCTCAGCGCTGTTAGCGTGACATAACACTGTGACCTAACACTCACTTGCTGTCAGCTCTGCTTCCCAACAAACACGAGACATCTACCAAATGTTGGTCCAATGCTGGGCCAGCGTCGTAGAAGGTGGACCAACATTGGGTGGATGTCTCGTGTCTGCTGGGACATCTATGTTATTTAGCATACAGCCCATGACGGGTGGCCAAGAGAAAGGGGGGTTATGGGGGGGGGGGGTAGCACTTGTATGTGTACACACCAGTCTTACACGGACACGCTGATCGCTAAACCAACACAGTATGACACCAGAGGGATGACACTGGCGACAGGAGTATTGGCTAATCTACCAGCTGGATAACAGCCGGATGTGACCTATTACATGCTGGTCGGCATAAAATTCATCCGGTCGGGTTGCCGGCATTTCCGGCATTGTGGGGAACCCTGCACAGTATCACTCAAATTTCAGAAATTTAGGTCATTATCTTGAACATGATATATTTTGCTTATTTTTTGGAAGAATTCTAAATTCTAGAACAAAATGCCTATTTTTTAGCCCAAAAATGAGATAAACTTAAAATGGCCACCATTGGAATCACCCAAGAAATGAAAATTGGTCAATTTCAACTTTCACGTATTCAATGCAAAACCACAGTAATACCTCATTTTTTAAATATTTATTTTTTATACACTTTTTTTTATATATCTGCAAAGCTGCTAGAAAAAATATGTTGAAATAATAATCCTAGAGCTGTTTGTATATGGAGTGTTTTTTGCTTTTTTGTGCCTATCAAGTCAGCAGGTACACCGCTTTGGCCACCCTACTAACGTTACACTTACTACATCACTGTTCACAAAAAGTGATTTTCATCATTTTGATGTCGTTTTTTGCATGATTTATCTACATTTGTGAGACGCTGCAATAAAATACATATTTTTTTTTTTTTTTTTTTTTTTTCACTATTAGGGGGAGAACGTCTAATTTCGGCCACCTTAGCAGGCTTAGGCTTTGCCTTTAGCCCTGAATACAAGGCTATTCCGCCCGAGCTATATAGCCTTGATGCCAGCTATTGAGAAAACCCTGGCTTCTGCCTTGTGCGCGCCTTACTGTGTATAGTGAGGCAGCGATTCGATGTGTTGTCGCTGCTCACTATACACGCATACAGCTGAAACCCAGGATATACTCAATAGGTGGATTCAAGGCTATGTAGCTCGGGCGGAATAGTCTTGTATTCAGGGCTACTTTGCTTTTGTTTTCAATATTAGAGTACAGGGATAGAACTTAGCTATTTTTTTACTAGTGAGCAGGACTATTAAAACCTTAATTTTACTAGTCCGGCAGATGTTTTACTAGTCCTGAAATATACATTTACATAATGTTACCTCTCTCTTCGTTTTATCGTAAATACGGCCCCCTCTCTCTCTTGTCTTTAATCATATCTTAATTCCTATCAAGCTTTTCTGAGCGTTTCGGGGCCATATAGCCCCAGTCAAATAGCGAAGCCTGATCTTATTATTGCCTTGAGCTATGGAATCGTTTTCTACTAAAAAATAATTACAAGTTTATCGTGAGCAATGAAGCGTGTGAGTACACACCAAAAACTAGACAAGGTAAGGGACTAAATAGATCAGTCTGTGAGCTGCATTCATTTCTAGGCTGTGAAACAGTGGGGACACTGAGGGGGGGAATAAAATACATAGGAATATTTTATTATGCCGTTGAAAAAAAAAAGCGCAACAAGAGCTTTCACAATGTTAGCTCGATGTTTATAAAATATCAAATTTATAGACATATATATAGACTTAGTTTGAAATAAAATGAAAAGTGCAGTTGTGACAATTCATGATTCTGGAGCCTCGAATTCCAGATGGCCACACCGCGGTAAAGTGAATCCCTCCATTAATTTTACTGACCTGGTATATGGACAACAACCCAGCACACATTCATGAGGCATTCACTCAATGCTGTTTCAATGTTGGCCCAACGTCTTTATTGCTGGCCCAACATTGAAACAGCATTGAGTGAATACCCCTGTTTAGTGCGAAGGCAGGGTCAATTAGTGCTGGTTGACGGCCTGCATGCAGGTAAAGCCAGTCAGTGTGTCAGTGGTACACACAGCTAAGGTAACACATTCACCCACTGGTGTTTTAATGCTCATATTTACCCATTATTAGCTCCCGTCGTCACCGCAGGTGAGACGGAGGGAGCTATGGATTCTACCTCCAGTTTTTTTTGGCCTCTTCTTTTGCCTATAACTTTGTAAGAAAATAAGCTAGGATAACAATTTTTGGTATGTGGGTTACTTCCAGGTGGCTAATGGACACGTTAAAATATTTTAAATCTGAATTCAATACGCAAGGTCGCAGAGGAGAAAATGATGATGTTACGGCGTTGGGCCGTCCGTAAACAATTTGTTTCCGGAGCATATCTCTGAAAGTACTTGTCCGATTGTCTTCAAATTTCACACACAACACCCCTAGGGGGTCTAGTTGTGCCTTTTGGGGTATTTGAACTTCGACCTACTTCTGGTTCAGAACTATGACCTATTTAGACGTTTTGACGCGCACTTCGTTTCCGGAGCAGATCTCGGAAAAGTACTGGGCTGATGACAGTCATATTGCACATACATGTTCTCTAAGGTCCCTAGTTGTGCCTTTTCAGGTTTTTGGACCTTGACCTTGAAGTTGACCCAGCACTTTGACCTAATTTATAACATCGGTAAATCCGACTGAAAGATTTTGCGGAATATCATGAAAACCGCTCAAGATAGCTACACCATTACTATAAAACAAATTGTGAGGTTTCAGGAGAGGATGCATCTTGAAAAATTTCAAGTCGATAAAATTAAAAATGGCCGCCTATCGGCCATTTTTCACCTCGACAGGCCTGATATTGCGGAATATCATGAAAACCGCTCAAGATAGCTACACCATTAATATCAAATAAATTGTAAGGTTTCATGAGAGGATGCATCTTGAAAAATTTGAAGTTGATAAAATTCAAAATGGCCGCCTATCAGCCATTATTCACCTCGACAGGCCTGATATTGTGGAATATCATAAAAACCGCTCAAGATATCTACACCATTACTATAAAACAAATTGTAAGGCTTCAGGAGAGGATGCATTTTGAGAAAATTCAACTCGTCCAAGTTCAAAATGGCCGCCAATCGTCCATTATTCACTTTCACATGGCCGTTATTTGGTAAACCGTGCTAGATGGCTAGACCATTACTATAAAACAAAATGTGTGATTTCAGGAGAGGATGCATCTTGAAAAAATTCGACTAGATAAAATTGAAAATGGCCGCTTATCGTCCATTATTCACTTTCACATGGCCGTTATTTGGTCAACCGTGCTAGATGGCTAGACTTTACTGTAAAACGAAATGTGAGATTTCAGATGAGGATGCATCTTGAAAAAAATTGACTTGATCAAATTTAAAATGGGCGCCTTTTCGTCCATTATTCATTTTCACATAGCTGATATTTGGTAACCCGTGCTAGATGGCTAGACCATTACCTGATTAAGTTATAAAACAAAGTGTGAGTTTTCGGGGGAGGATGCACCCTGAAAATTTTTAACTTACGAATTCAAAATGGCCGACAATCAGCATTATTTACCTCGATAGGCCTGATATCAGGTAAACCGTGCTAGATAGCTAGACCATTACTATAAGGTCTCACCACCCCAAATGCCAGTCCCATTGAAACACATGTAAACTTCCCCAATTCCGCAGGCCCATTTCACCACTTTTAAACCTATTAGATATTTAGTGTGACATATCAGGATTAATCTTGAGATGTCCTTGTTCGAAAACAGGCCCGCTATGGGTATGCTTACCAGACAGATTTTGAGCTACACCCCCTAGCGTGTAAAAAGATCACTACTATTCAAATTCGGCTAATATCTGTACTCCCTTTCACAGAACAGACCCACATCATTCTAACCCACTGTATCCCTGCGAGATTATCATCAAACAGTTATATCTCATATCCTTGACAAAGACGATAACGTGTGCTTATTAAATATTCACAAAATTATGACTTCTATATATTTTATTTTGTTTCACTAGAGGTTGGAACAGCCGCATTAAAACTATTTTGTGTGATGATTCCATCATTAGTAGACACCTCCCTGGATTTCGGCCTATTTAGGGTGGTGAGACCATAAAACAAAATGTGACGTTTCGAGAGAGGATGCCTTTTAAAAACTTCCGACTCAATCGCATTCAAAATGGCCGCCTATCGGCCACTATTTACTTTCACATTGCTGATATTTGGTAAACCATGTAAGATAGCTGGACCATTACTATAAAACAAAATGTGAGATTACAAGAGGATGCATCTTGAAAAAAATTGACTAATCAAATTCAAAATGGCCGCCTATCGGCCATTATTCACTTTCACATAGCCGGTTTTTGGTAACCGTACTAGATGGCTAGACCATTACAGTAGATCCTGTCACCAACGACCTTGCTTCTGCCAGACAAAAAAAGTCGTTGGTGGCAGAAAGTCGCTGGTCAAAGGAATGGGTTTTTGCTGTAAAATTTGCATGTGCGGCTCGTTCAATGTCTGGCTAATGACGGCGACATTCACCCACCATTGACTGGTAGTCACTGTGGATCAAAGCACGCGGTTGCGGCAACATTTCAATGCCTGTTGTAATATCACTGATTATGTCGGTCTATTCTGAATGGCTGCTAGCTACGCTAATCACGCTAACGGAGCACACGCTATATAAGCCTAGGTAGTTTCTGACCCTTTACAGACACGAGGCGTAGTATATATTCACATTAAATGTGTCACTAGACTGCTAAGGACAGGTAATGTAGCCCTATTTTAAGCGCTACAGTTATGTTCATGTTACATCTGCTCACTAGGTCTAATAGATTGAAATCGTTTTTACACGATCGTTGGGGTCAAATTTAGTCAAATCGTGATATAATTGAATCGTGTTATACATGACAGAATTGATCATATAATGATAAAAAATTATCATAGTGGTCATTGCATGTCGCTGGACCAACGGTAAACCACCATTGATTCAACGTCTTGTGTCTGCTGGGTATATGTGGACGGACCACGCTGATATAGGACGTTGGCTACATGTGAATAAACACGCGTGGACGGCTCATTAAGGCAGTGTATTGTATTAAAGTGATTGGGGGATTATTTATCAACCATATGTATAACATATATAACATTAGTACAACGCCGGCCCAACGTCTTCGACGTTGGTTCATCAATGTACATATGTACATTGATGGACCAACGTTGAAGATGTTGGGCCGACGTTGTACCAATGTTATACAAATGTTGTTTTTGCCGGGTATGTCATGTTATGTCCCGACACGATGTTCAGATGTTGTTCTAATGTTGGCCAACCCTGCATCAACGTCTCGTGCCAGCTGTATAGTCAGCAAGTAAACATGAGCCATTGACCAATTATTGTTTTAATGCGGGCCGACGTAGAAGACAGTGGGCCAACATTAAAACAACATTGGTTCAACGTCTTGTGTTTGCTAGTCAGTGACGGGGCGTCTCATGTCTGGTGAGGGGTGTACTGTTGACTGACAGGCTGTGTAGGCCTATAGCGTGATTATGACGGCGCTGCTCTTGTCTACCAGCCAACACACAACTGAATAACAGTTGACATTTAGTGTGCTATAGACAATATTATTTGTATAATTAATCATGGCGTATCTTCTTATTACATTCCCTGACCAGTTTAATACGATTGTATTTTAAAACATGCAAAATAAGCGAGCATTAAATTGATTCATAGGGCATATCTTTAGTTGATCAATGGACATGAAGGGTTGGATGATTTCCTACAGGCGCGCGAGGTGATATTGCTGTGCAGTAACATCTACGGTCTGAGATAGATAGACCTCTTGCGACAACAGCCTGATCTTCCAGCGTTATACCTCTCTGTTAACCATGATATCCACACAGTCAGATCTGACTGTGCAGTGGTTTGCTCATGAATGTTTCCAAAAGTTGTATGACGAAAAAAGTTGAGGTCGTCCGACACAAGTAATATAATGACCTTCTGCCAGATATTCGAGGTCGCAAGTCGCGTTAGACAGAAAGTCGTTGATCACAGGTCGTTAACTATCAGACTATAGAAAGATGATTCGTGCAAGAAAAAAAAGTCGTTGGAGACAAAAGGTCGTTGATGACAGGGTCGTTGATGACAGGATCTACTGTACTATAAAACAAAATGTGAGATTTCAGGAGAGGATGCATCTTGAAAAATTTCGACTTGATCAAATTCAAAATAGCCTCATATCGGCCATTATTAACTTTCACATGGGCGATATTTGGTAAACCGTGCTAGATGGCTAGACCATTACTATAGAATGAAATGTGAGATTTCAGCTGGGGATGCATCTTGAAAAATTCTGACTCGATCAAATTCAAAATGGCCCCCTATCGGCCATTATTTACTTTCACATGCCCAATATTTTGCAAACTGTGTTAGATGTTAGTCCATTACTATAAAACAAAATTTGAGGTTTCGGGGGAGGATGCACCCTAAGTTTTTAACTAATTTATATCGAATTCAAAATGACCGTAAATCAGCTATTAGTTAACTCGATTGGCCTGATATCGGGTAAACCGTGCCAGATAGGTAGACCATTACTGGGATACTGATTAGGATCATTAATTTCAATGGAGGTTTGCAATCTCTGACAGACTGTCTAGTTCTTATCTTACTCTTAGACTGGGCTTCTTAGACCTAGTTGTCTTGCGTCTTGATTTTTGACCTAGACTAGGACTACATTAATAACCCTATACAAAATTGCTTAAATAAAATTATAATTCGGAGCGGGAGCTCCTGGACTTATGTAGTCTTGTTGTTTTAAGTTTGCGACATCCTTACAGACTGTGGACCAACATTAATTAGCCCATCATCACGTCATGACGTTCCCTGTGTTGGCTGGGAATTAACTGTGCCTGTGACGACGACCCAGAGCCGTGAAGTGCTGGGCCACCTTCTTGTCTTCTGTAGCTGTCTTGTCGTCTGTAGCCACCTTCTCTTATATCGCCTCAACACTGACACGGCATCGTGTCGGTTCTGATAAAACCCCCTCCCCCAACACGACTGTGTTGGCCCAGTGAACACAAGACCCAACGTTGATTTGATGTTGGTCCACCCTGTACCACGTTGGCTCAACATCTAATCAATGTTGGGTTAACAGCTTGTTGTTTGTTTGGGTACAAGCGTATGCTGAGACAACGGCCGCTGTAGTATTAATACTGCTAGGCCTACTGCACGATCAATTGCATATCCCCCTCTAAGGATAAATGGAATCACTGAGGCACCGTTTTTTACTAGACCGGTGGACGCAGCTATTTTTTCTAGTGTTGGGACTAGCGGACTACCCTTAATTTCGAACCCTGGAGTTGGTAGATTCACTGAATTTTAAAATTGTCCAATAAAATTATGCTGAGCCTTTTTTCATAACTGCCGACATGCTAAAAGAAATATTTGACCACATTCCACAGTCTTCACTGAGTAAGAAAAATGCTGTGCTAGATCAAAATCTAAGCTAAATTATAAAAACGTCCAAAATATGGCACCTCAATATGGTAAATTGTTATGGGGGTAATGTTTTCGAAACATCACCCAGACACTTTAAGCGGCTGAAGAAAACTACCGAGATGATGCCGCTGTTGAGAGTTTTCTCCACGAGGGGGTCATGGAAGAAGAAAATTTTTGATGGATTCTCATCCTTATAGCCATGAAACTTCCATTTTCACCCTCGCTGCGCCCCATGAGGGAGTGCAGGGTAGGTAAACAAAACTTTACCCAGGTTTTACCATGGGCAAACTAGTGCAGCCCTTCCCAGGTATCTCATTTCTTTGAGATTTCCACATTGTTCTGTCCAAACAGTCTTAATGATGTCCTCCAAAACTTCCTCATTGGGCAGTGGACATAGTCTATTTTCATTTTTTTGCATTTTCTTACAAAAATTGAAAGAATGGCACATGTGTAAAAAAATTATCAGAAGGGTTCATAGCATGCCTGTTCCACTTACCTCTTCAAGCATTTGTTGCAGCTATCATGACGGGACGAGAGCTGGCATCATTTTTCGTAATTGCGAGAAATCTAATGATGTGAACCAGCCTTTTTTTTGTAACTGCCGACATGCTAAAAGAAATATTCCACATTCCACAGTTTTCAGTGAGCTAGAAAAATGCTGTGCTAGATCAAAATCTGAGAGAATTATAAAAACATCCAAAAACTGTGACCTTAATTTTGCAAATTCTGGCATGGATACAGAAGCCAAGAGTAAAACATCACTAAGACACTTGAACTTTTTGAAGCAGCTGAATAAAACTACTGAGATGTGCTATCTGTAGATGTTAGGTTTCAAGATACATCATGGCACCCAATGAGTGCCCCGCAATTTACAGAGCAAATATACCACATAACAATCAGAAATTTAGGCATAGCCTCTAGCCCTAGCTTAACCCTTTCAGGCCTGAATTTACCATTGTCATCTTCATCCACTACAAGCAGCTGTTGCAATTCTCGACTTGTAGTGGATAAAAATGACTTGAAGTGAGTGAAAAATTTAAGAGAATGGCCATGTATTGGTAAAACAGTTCCATGGAAATTTCCCTTCTAAAACTCCTAAGCTGTAGAAAAATTAAATCTGTTTTCAGGGATGTGAAATGATGCTTTGATGCATCGTGAGGACCTAAAGGGTTAAGATTATTGACTGTAAATCGAATTTGCCCTAAGTTCTGAACAAAACAAAAGTCACTTTACAAAACATGTGACAACGTGAAAAAACTGCGCATGTGTCCTAAATGGAAGACACACGACTAACCGATAATATTAATTTCAAGTTTAAAGTACTTCATTGTTGATATTTTATTATTCTCATCAATATATGCAATGATTTAGGCTGCCGGCCGAAATTGTGAACCCGTTCGAAATTGCATATTACACTACCCCTATTAGGTAGATTCAATAAATAAAATTGTCTAATAAAATTATGCTCTCTGAAACGGTGTGAATCGTTGGTGGAATTTGAAGTTAGACATTAAATTTCTGGAGTGGCTATTCAAGTTTAGTGAAGCATCTCCCAGGGGAGTGCCCGGTCCCGATTTAAAAAGACTCCTGAAATGACGGGGTTCTCCAAAATGACCCTCCTGCATGTCCACTTCACTGCCAGTGCCTTATTACCGCTGCCAAAGACTGTAAAATAGTATACGAAAGCAATTCTAACCCGCGGAAAACAAAAAGGAATCAAGTGGTGGCAGACCTCGTGTATTTCTCTACTTTCCGGCCGGAGGCAATGCCCTGGCCACTTGGTATTCACAGGGGCTTCAATCCAGTATTCATCAGGGCACGTAAGGCCACAGTTTTTTGATTACTTGGTTCTCAAGAATTTTTAATTAAGATTCTAAGCGGACAGTTGGAAAAAAAATAAGAAGAAAAACACTTTTTTAATTGGTTTTGTAATGATTAACTTACACAAAAAACACTTTTTTAGAATTTTTATTCAAGATTCAAAGCAGAAGGTTGGAAAAAAAATAAGAAGAAAAACTTTTTTTAACTGGTTTTGTAATGATTAACTTACACAAGAAACACTATTTTTTAGTTTTCACTCATTTTATCTAAAAAAATGCATAATTATTTCAATTTATATCGATAAATAGCGGGTCGGCGGTATAATAAAATTTAAAAAAGACAAAATTTCAATTTTTTTTTGGATTTTCCATCATGGTGACTCGGCGGTCTTGAGAACCAATAATTCAATGAACTCTAGCCTAATAAGGATGATTGTCCAACAACAATACTAACTTTTCAGGTTGGCTGCAAAATGGCTTAGTTGTTCAAATTTTGGGACATATATGAGGTGGCCTGTCTCACAAGTTTACAAGCAGCACAGCCCGTGCCGTACTGTTTTAAAACACACAAATTGTGACGACTTCATTTAATAATACACATATAATTTGTCTTTTTTTCGTATTTATAGCTTTTGTCATTTGACGCTGGACGATTTGACAATTCCTGTTTCAAATGAGTAAAACATAATCATGATAATGACAGCTAAATAACTGAGGAGGTCAAGGGTTGACTGTAAGTGTTTAGACTACATTTAGAACATTAATTAATTATCATTAATATCATGTAAATTATTACTAGTTTTTTTAAATTTATGTGGCTTCATTACCTTCGATGTGTTGTCTGTTTTTTTTCTTAAAATATAATATATGTGCTAATTGGTAAATAGGGTACGAAGTAGAAGGGGAAAGCACAGTAGGTTTTAATTTAATAGTTAGCATGTTTATGTGAATTTGTTATTTCAATATACATGATATAGTCAGATCGTAGGACTTGTCACAGTTATCTGACATCTTGGTTCATTAACCCGCTATAAATAATAATAAAAGGAGAAATACAGTGGCGATCTAGTATGTGTGTATACGAAATAATAAAAATATGGGCCGGAATGTTTCAGTCAATATTAACCTATAGATCGATTTGAGAATGGCGTGGCAGATAAACAAGCTCGGCCTTGGCCTATTCGGAATTTTATTATTTTGCTACAGTTAAAATCAGTGAATATCACATCGAAATAACATCAAGGGGCTACATGTATTTCAAATCTTAATTCATTAATCAGCCCATACCAAGTTGCTACATGTCCTGTCCTCATCCTTTCAGGTGCCTGTGGTTTTAGGCCTCAGCCGAAATTTTGGCGGATGCCTATTGTCCTCATCAGGCGCGTTCTTCTGTCCGTTCGTCCGTCTGTCCACCACTTTTAGCATTATAACTGGTTTCGCGTAAGTTGAATGCACATTAATCTTCACATGCAGGTTAATCATGACTAAAGCTTGACTAATTTCACATTCACATTTTCACAAAAAGATTGGGTCATGTGGCCCATACAGTGTTGAAAAAAGGGACTAACATATAAAATTATGGGCCAATACTAAAAAAGTCCCCCCCCCCCCCCCCCAAATGAAAGTGACCGCCGGGCTACCAGCTGGTATTGAAATTGTGGCAGCCCAATTTTAGACACTTAGCCTAAATATGGACTTGGACGCTAGAAGTTAATGGGTTAAGATGTGTCTCAAATATTAGTCTAAGGGGTAAACCTAGGCATATATACATGTAGCACTCATTCAACTATCAACAATTTTAAATACTGAGACATTTCTAATTTTTTGATCAGTAAATAGATCTACCCCCTGCTACATTTGCCAATATTATATTAATATAAGAACAGTCTAACCAAAAACGTATGGCATGGCCAAGAATGGATCTGTTATAATCTGCATGGGCACCACAAAAATCAGCAATTTATAGTCACATTGTAAAAAGCTGAATGGTTTAACCCAATAAATATTCTTATTCTTGCTAATTAATACTGTAGATCAGTACAGCTACAGGTCTGTAATAAACTGTCAGTGAAGGCATATCAGCTCAGTGAGCCTGCCTGCCTCCAAAACACACAGGTCTGCATGCCTGAAGTAGCCTTCCAAGCAGCAACACGCCTTCAGCCTGATTCTCCACTGGATGACTTCTGACTATAAGAACATAATAGAAAATGTTCCAAACGAACAGCAGCCAGCCAGCAAATTTCTTCAATTGATTGATCATTCACATACACTTAGTACAGTGCATGTGATTGGCTCCCAGAATCATGCAGAAGTAAGCAGGTTCTTGATTGGCCAACGTCGGTCACATTGGGCAGCCATGTGCACACATCAACAAACCCCGGATTATTAATAGGTCTGACACAGTGCTATCAATGATCGGAAGGCCCGGGTGTCTGCTTCCAGGGCTGGCTATCACAAACAAAAAACTTCCAAAAAGACGATGTTTACCGCTACGCGCCACCATGGCCCAATGGAATTTCCCACAGTGCGGCAAATTGTGCGCTAATGGCTCAATCCCGCGGCATGTATTGAACATTGGGCTATTGTCGACTGTGCTCTTGTTTCAAATGATTTTCACTTTTAAATGATGATTAGAGGCTGAGGCCTATTTCTGTCGCGACGGGCCTTGTTAACATTACTTTGCTTTGACTATGCTCCGTAACATATCCCTTAACCCCCCCCCCCCCTTCTAAGCGAAACATAAATTGACCAAACATCAAATTTGTTGTAAATTCTCAACAGAGAAAAAGTTAAATGGTGTTTATTAAGTTTATATTTAAAGCTATAATGTATTTTTTATGCTATTTAAATCTTATGTTACATTACAAGACTGTATAAAGCGAATAATTTAATGCTATTATAGTGATTTATGGCCTTTCCAGAGAAAGAAATGTGTAGTATTTCCTGAGTAAAAAAAATATGTTCCAAGCGAAATGGATTTTACAATACACGAACCAGGCTGTAAAAGGTGTGCTAGCCGTCCTTAAAAAAACACAGTAGAAAAGAACAATGCTGCGTCAAAAATTACTCCAAGCGCTTAAAAATGTTTGCTGTAATGGCCGCCGATATATACTAGAGGCTTGTAATTGGAAGTCAAAAGTTGTTGCTAATAAATAACTGGCCGCGTCAATACAGGTGGCTGACCATTGGAGATCATAAATTTTATGCATAAAATGCATTTGGAACTCTATTGATGAAATAGCTCTACGTAGAAGATAGTTACTTAATTTGAACTGACTATTCTGGTTACATCAAGGATGTGATTCTTCCGGAATTCCAGTTTTATATTGTGAAAAATGTCATATCTGTGGATCATGTAAATCCGTTGAGAACAAAATTGGGGGGTATAGGGGGTGCATGGTTGGTGGTGGAACATCTCAGACTAACATCACTGATACAGTGATAGGAAACTGCTACTTGAAATCACAACTTGCTTATATTATTTTGTCAACAAACTGCAGCATGATACGATACCACACGCTCATTGGCTGGCGAGATCTGCCAAGCAACTGAAAGCTTTTCTTGCTAAAAAGCTGTCAGAACTTGCAGCCCAAAGGAAACAAGCCAATACTAAAAAATATTAGCTAGAAGCTGAGTTATATTTAATTTTAAACTTGTTTAATAAACTACTTCTGTCAATTTCACTTTTTAGCTCCCGCCGTCACCGTAGGTGAGCGAAGGGAGCTATGGATTCTACCTCCGTTTTTTTTTGGCCTCTTCTTTTGCCTATAACTTTGTGAGAAAATAAGCTAGGATAACAATTTTTGGTATGTGGGTTACTTCCAGGTGGCTAATGGACGGGTTAAAATATTTTAAATCTGAATTCAATACGCAAGGTTGCAGAGGAGAAAATGATGATGTGACGGCGTTGGGCCGTTGGGCCGTTGGGCCGTCCGTAAACAATTCGTTTCCGGAGCATATCTCTGAAAGTACTTGTCCGATTGTCTTCAAATTTTACACACAACACCCCTAGGGGGTCTAGTTGTGCCTTTTGGGGTATTTGAACTTCGACCTACTTCTGGTTCAGAACTATGACCTATTTAGACATTTTGACGCGCACTTCGTTTCCGGAGCAGATCTCGAAAAGTACTGGGCCGATGACAGTCATATTGCACATACATGTTCTCTAAGGTCCCTAGTTGTGCCTTTTCAGGTTTTTGGACCTTGACCTTGAAGTTGACCCAGCACTTTGACCTAATTTATAACATCGGTAAATCCGACTGAAAGATTTTGCGGAATATCATGAAAACCGCTCAAGATAGCTACACCATTACTATAAAACAAACTGTGAGGTTTCAGGAGAGGATGCATCTTGAAAAATTTCAAGTCGATAAAATTAAAAATGGCCGCCTATCGGCCATTATTCACCTCGACAGGCCTGATATTGCGGAATATCATGAAAACCGCTCAAGATAGCTACACCATTAATATCAAATAAATTGTAAGGTTTCAGGAGAGGATGCATCCTGAAAAAATTGAAGTTGAGAAAATTCAAAATGGCCGCCTATCAGCCATTATTCACCTCGACAGGCCTGATATTGTGGAATATCATGAAAACCGCTCAAGATATCTACACCATTACTATAAAACAAATTGTAAGGCTTCAGGAGAGGATGTATTTTGAAAAAAATCATTTTGTCAAATTTCAAAATGGCCGCCAATCAGCCATTATTCACTTTCACATGGCCGTTATTTGGTCAACCGTGCTAGATGGCTAGACCATTACTGTAAAACGAAATGTGAGATTTCAGATGAGGATGCATCTTGAAAAAAATTGACTTGATCAAATTTAAAATGGCCGCCTTTTCGGCCATTATTCATTTTCACATGGCTGATATTTGGTAAACCGTGCTAGATGGCTAGACCATTACCTGATTACTATAAAACAAAGTGTGAGTTTTCGGAGGAGGATGCACCCTGAAAATTTTAAACTTACGAATTCAAAATGGCCGACAATCAGCATTATTTACCTCGATAGGCCTGATATCAGGTAAACCGTGCTAGATAGCTAGACCATTACTATAAAACAAAATGTGACGTTTCGAGAGAGGATGCCTTTTAAAAACTTTCGACTCAATCGAATTCAAAATGGCCGCCTATTGGCCACTATTTACTTGCACATTGCTGATATTTGGTAAACCGTGTTAGATAGCTGGACCATTACTATAAAACAAAATGTGAGATTACAAGAGAGGATGCATCTTGAAAAAAATTGACTCGATTAAATTCAAAATTGCCGCCTATCGGCCATTATTCACTTTCACATAGCCGGTTTTTAGTAACCGTACTAGATGGCTAGACCATTACTATAAAACAAAAAGTGAGATTTCAGGAGAGGTTGCATCTTGAAAAATTTTGACTTGATCAAATTCAAAATGGCCTCCTATCGGCCATTATTCACTTTCACATGGGCGATATTTGGTAAACCGTGCTAGATGGCTAGACCATTACTATAGAATGAAATGTGAAATTTCAGCTGAGGATGCATCTTGGAAAATTTTGACTTGATCAAATTCAAAATGGTCGCCTTTAGGCCATTATTCACTTTCACATGGCCGATATTTGGTAAACCGTGCCAGATAGCTAGACGATTACTATAGAATGAAATGTGAGATTTCAGCTGAGGATGCATCTTGAAAAATTCTGACTCGTTCAAATTCAAAATGGCCCCCTATCGGCCATTATTTACTTTCACATGCCCAATATTTTGCAAACTGTGTTAGATGTTAGTCCATTACTATAAAACAAAATTTGAGGTTTCGGGGGAGAATGCACCCTAAGTTTTTGACTAATTTATATCGAATTTAAAATGACCGTAAATCAGCTATTAGTTACCTCGATTGGCCTGATATAGGGTAAACCGTGCCAGATAGGTAGACCATTACTGGGATACTGATTAGGATCATTAATTTCAATGGAGGTTTGCAATCTCTGACAGACTGTCTAGTTCTTATCCCACTCTTAATATGGGCTTCTTAGACCTAGTTGTCTTGTGTCTTGTTGACCTAGCCTAGGACTACATTAAAAACCCTACACAAAATTGCTTAAATCAAATTCTAATTCGTCGCGGGAGCTCCTGGACTTATGTAGTCTTGTTTTTATTTTGTTTGAATGTGGTGATAAAAAAATTTGACAGTTAAACAGTGTGCTATGAAGAGCTAAATTATGTTTCTGAAAATCTTCTCAGGTGGTCTCAGAAGCCCCCAAACACACAAATTTCCTCTGGGGGCTTACAGCCCAAACCCCCAGCTGTTTATTTCAGGTTTTTGCCAAACAGTCAATCACATCCCTGTTACATAATAAAACTAAAAAATGTTAAGACCTGCATGGTTCTTGTTTAAAACTAATCTCACTCACTCTCACTTTCAGGCTAGCATTTCAGTTATTACAATTAGAAAAAAATATTATTAATTGTCGTTCATCGCCCCCTGCAGACCCCCCTTAAAATTGTGCACTGTACTTTAAATAAATAACTCATGTTTGTCTTGCTTTTCGCAGCATTAATACATGGATCGACACTAACTGATTTCAGGTAGTAGCCCAAAGGGCCAGTAACTTCAGATAATTACTGACCCTTGGCCTTATCGTTCTAGTCCTTAGTGTACACAGTATCAAGGGAAGTGTATTTTTTTCGTTGCCCCCAGGGCCAGTATCTCAGGTGATTTACTGGCCCTTAGTGATTTTTACTGGCCTCGGGCCAACGAGCCAGTGTTAATATACTTGGTCAAACCTGCTTGGACACCCTTTTCGACATGTACCGTATATCCCCGCGTATAGTGCGACGCCATGTATAATACGAGTTAAGATTTGAGGCCTCGGATGACCTGAAAAACGCCTGCCCCTCTGTATAATACGACCTCAAATTTTGGATGTCGGCGGCAGCGTTCCCGGTCATCTAAATGTGAGATCAGATAATATCTTGTTCTACTAATCAGCTAATAGCGCCGATACACAGGACAGACACTTGTATACACGATGCTCCGTGACGGGAACAGCGGCAACATTACAGCTCTGCAAAACCAAAGGGCAGTATCTGCTTACTTGTTAAGTAAGCAGATACTGTATTGTCATTTTCCACGGCAGAGTGGATGTCATCGGGACTGTCTCGGGCAGACATTCTGAGGCCTGTACAGGCTACATATACACTGTATGAAATTGCCACTGGAAATATAATCAGTCAGATTTTTAAATATTTATATTTCGCCGACAAATTTCTATTATTTTAATTATCTTTTACAAAGACCATATATTAATATCGTCGTGCTCGAATAAGAACATTCCAAAATGAAATGTCATTGTAAAACATTTGCAGACTAGCCGCACTGTCTAGACACAAGAGATGTTTGGCTGCATAAGGTGTCTGGGTGTAACAATGCACGTGCTACAGAGCCGCTCTCCGTGAACTACAGCTAACAGATACCACCATTTGCTCTATATCGTATCATCAGCGGCAACGGCGGTAGTCGTTAATGTGATCCCAGCATTATGGACATTCTGAGGCCTACATGTATAGAATTTGCCATCGGAAATATAATCAGTAATATCTTGTTATATATCGTCAACGCATTTCTCTCATTCCAAAAAATCATGTTCAGATAGGCCTACCGCGATCGTACACAATAGAACACTCCCATATGAAAGGCTATCTTAGATTAAATCAATATTATTATAATTGAACAGGTCAGGAGTCTGAATTGGTTGCAGATTAACACTGACCAACGGCGTCATTTATCTGCCCGTGGTTGCCAAAGGTGCCACGCGCGTCGGCGGGAAAAACGGGGACAACGTGAGACGGGGGGCCTCACAACAAACACGACTCAATGTCCAATGCTGCTTTATAATTGTTGTGCCAGCGTCGACGACACTGTCCTAACTTTGCCCCAGCATTACGTTAGTGTATCGTGCTCAATGGGTGCATTATCACAATCATCGCAAGGCAGCTAATATTACGTCGTCCGTGAAATACAGTTAATGACATTCTACTAGTTGGAAAAGCATAGTCTAACTATTGTTCTTGTTGTATAGGCCTGCTTACCAAACACGCTGACTGGCCTACGTTTACAGAAACGTTTTACCGCTGGAGAACTTACCGATAGAGAGCTAAAAAAATGTACTAAATTCTACATCTATGTATAATACGAGGTGCCTTTTTGCGACATGATTAGCTAAGAAAAAACATCGCATTATACACGGGGATATACGGTAGTTAAATATTAGACCACCTTTTTTCATCCTCAGGTCAAGCCAGACAATGGGACTTTGTTCAAAGTGCTACAAAGAGCACCAGAAAAAATCACAAGAAGCAGATAGCAGTGCACCCTCACCAGCTGCTACAACTGGCCCAGTTATTACCGCAAGTCAATTGTCTCGTGCCATGGCTCGTGTGAGCCCTGTCGACTCACCACTTCAAGGTGAGTAACTAATATATTGTGATGGTCTTTGTCTTTATTTTTTGACTTCATTTATTTCACCATTGTCAAATTTTCTAAGAAAAAAAGTGTTTTTAATTTTGCCCAATTTCGCATATCTTCAATAAATTTGGTTTGAGATTGTTTGAGAGTGTTAAGATAATCAGTACATTTTTGACTGAACAATACTACAAAATATTTTGACATTTAATGCCCTTGCGAGGTTTAAATATAGCAATTTTGTGCAGAGATTTCAAAGAATTGTTCGTTTAGACGATAATTTTGTAATCAAATTCTATTTTAATTAAAATAGACTGTATGTGTGATAAGATATATATTGTTTTTAGGTGGGTCAACCACAAGTCTTCCGTCAGGTCAGCTGTCAGTTGAAAGTAATGGCAAGTCAGATGTCAGCACAACAAGCGAAGCAGAGCCAAGCGGGTCTGGTGAAACAGCAGCTGCTGCCAATAAAGATGATGCTGCAGCGTCTACTGAATCCAGCAATAATAATAACAAAAGGTGGCATTCCTCTTACTGTGATTACAATTTAAAAATATGTATATATAATTTTCTGTTAAAAGTGTAATTTCTTACAAAGAGTACATTTTTATCCCTCCGCCCTACTAAGATTATGTCGTCACCCTCGACCTCCAGTGCCCGGCTGGTGCCGTCCGTCTGTCCAGTCCGAATTTTCGTTTCCAGAGCATATCTCAGAAACCCATGGGGTGATTACTTTCATATTGCACACACACATCACTTAATGAGTGTAGATTTGCCTTTTGGGAGTTATGACCTTTGACCTACGTTCTGGCTGACATTTATTATTGCTGATATCTGGTAAACCGTGCTAGATAGCTAGACCATTACTATTGAGCAAAATGTGAGACTACTTCATGGAAGAATGTACCTTGAAAAATTTCAACTCGATCAAGTTCTAAATGGCTGACTATTGACCATTATTTATTTTATTGATATTTGGCAAGCTGTGGCGGATAGCTAGACCATCACAATAAAATCTAAATGTGTGGTTTCAGGGAGAGATATGTCCTGAAAAATTTCAACTTGATCAAATTAAAAATGGCTGAATTGCGGTCATTATTGATTTTATTATGCCTAATATCTGGAAAACCGTGCCAGATAGCTAGACCATTACTATAGAAAAAAATGTGAGACTTCATGGAAGGATGCACCCTGAAATTTTTTAACTCAATCAAATTCAAAATGGCTGATTACCGGCTGTTGTGCATAATCTCTGGAAAATCATGCCTGCTGTTTGGCAAACTATTCTAGACCATTACTATAAAACAAAATTATGAGAGACTTCATGATATGATGCACCCAGAATATTTTTAACTTGATCAAATTTAAAATGGCCTACTGAATAAGCGGCTTTTATTTACTTTGCTATTGCTGATATCTGGTAAGCTGTGCTAGACCATTACTATCAAACAAAATATGTGGTTTCAAGTAGGGATGTGGTCTTAAAAATTTCTCAAGCAAATTCAAAATGGCCAACTATCAGCCATGATTCACTTTAATATGCCTGATATATGGCAAGCCATACCAGATAACTAGACCATTACTATAAAACGAAATGTGACTTCATGGAAGGATGCACCTTGAAAAATTTCAACTCTGTCAAATTCAAATTTCTAAACAAACTGTGTGGTTTGAGGGAGAAATGTGTAGTGAAAATACAATATTATCAAATACAAATACAGGTGCAGGATAAAAACCCCTTACATTTTGGGTATCGTATTTTATTATTTTTGTCAATATTCTGGTCAGGTGGCAGGATGAAAAATAATATAATTTAAAGCATAATTTGGTCATATTCCAGGCAATTGTCACATATATTTGTTTTCCGCTTTTCAGTAATAATATAGGCACAGCAAACCACGTTATCAAATATGTCTGGCCTCATTATCTAGAAGATAAGAAAGTTGTATCTGAGCTAGTCTTCTTGTGATCTTAGTTAAATCTGATGATTTTAATTACACATGCAGTAGGTATTTGAGACATTTGTGATCTTAGTTGAATCTGATGATTTTAATTACACATGCGGTAGGTATTTGAGACATTTTAAGTTTGCAGTGGTTGTATAATCATCAACGCCTGTTTATAGTGGATTTTCAATAATTTTTCAGATAAAAATATTATGTTTTAACTGTACTCAAAGTCTTATTAATAATGACCACACATTTTAAAACAAAATTCACTTACATCAATTTGTATTTGTACATGCTTAGTTTCATTTCTAGTTAAATTTCTTCCATTCAACTTGGAACGCTGGTCCCAGCTTCACATAAAATACTTGTAAGCTACAGTAAGCTACTTTGCTTTTATAATGTTGGATGTGTATTTGTAAGTCTGGCCGTATGTGGCAGGGACAGCAGTGCTGTGTCCAGTGAGGAAGGCGATGATGACAGACCAGTTCAGAAGAACAAGAAGAGATGTTTTAAATGTAATTGCAAAATGGAATTGGCCATAAGGGAAATTGGCAGATGCAAATGTGGTGAGTAGTTTGCGTTGTGTTATTGGAAATGCTTAAACTGAGTTCCCGTTTTGCATGATTAAGTGCCCGTAATGATATGTGGTGCCATACCCCTTCTGATTCCTAGATGAAACCACTTCATATCTTCAAAATACACTGTTGCTATGAATTGATGGTCTATTGAATCATTTCTTTATTCTCTTTATTGTTTTGTGTTAAATTGTCCTTGTTTAACTGTTTTACAACGCTGAAATATTTTTTTATAAATTATGGAGATCAAAAGTTTTTTTTGAAACCATCATAAATGTCTTTCCGCTTCATTTCAATACCTTTGTTATTGGTCTACCATCATTATAATTTTTTTAATTCTTTCAAAAAACTTTTGCTGTCGCTGTGATAATTTATGATGATAATTATGTGCTTAACCCCATTCATAGCAGGGATCGTCTTCAGACTCCAGAATCTGACGTCTGAAGACGATCCCTGCTCTGTATGGGGTTAGGCACATAATTATCATCATAAATTATCGCAGTGACAGCAAAAGTTTTTTATTACTCCATCTGAGAATATTTACATCATCAGTAATCAGGATATCTAATGGATGTGATAAAATGCATATTGTTGTTTTTATTTCACAGATTATGTGTTCTGTCCTCTTCATCGTTTGCCAGAATCACACGATTGTGTCTATGATCACAAAGAAAAGGGACGTCAGCAAGCTCGAGAGAGGATGGTCAGTCCCAAAAAACATATGGGCAACACTCTTAAGAGAATAGATTCTGATGGCTCCTGAAAATAACTCAGTTTGCCATTACTCCATCCTCATCCTCATTATGATTTGGAATATTCAATCAACATTGTATATAACTTGGTTCTGTCGTATTCATGGAATCCTTCTTGCTCAGAATGCGTCAAAATCTGCCTCACTAATGTCTTGAACAGAATCATCAAGCGTGTTTTCATTGCAGGGATATAAGATTTTGAAGTGCAAGAGATGTTGTCAGCCTACAGAAAAAACAACGCAGTTGAGAAAACAATTTGTGTATTGTTCCCTTGGAATCTGACTTAATACTTCAATTCCAAGAGAATGGTGTATATTGTGAGACAAGTATTCAGGTATCAGGATTCAGTTTCTACAGAATTTTTTAGGACAACCTGAAGATGTTACTGCCTTGTCATGTTGTCAGTTTATTAATATTTTTCATTCATTGGAAAACATACTTCTAGTAATGAGAATTTTAATTATTTCATCATCCACCACAAATGTTTTTATCATTTTCAATGTCATTTGTTTTGACTTGAAACATATGTGTTCTCAGCAGTACAATGATTAAGATTGCTGATTAGCTGTAGCTTAAAGCCCAGCCCATCAGTGATCAAATTACCAAATTAAGCTTTGTCTAAAATGAAACTGAACCCTGATTTTCCCCACAATATCTGTCGCCTCGCACCTTTCTAAACTTTTAGTTTAAAATTCCACTAATCTACTTTGACAGAAATATTATTTTCAAAGAAAACAAGTATGGTAAGCTTATAGACAATTTTGAAGGAAGCACAAATAAAATGTACATATCTTACCATTATCACACATAATGAGTCTTACATACTACAGTTGTCAATCGTTCCAATTGGTGTATCTTGGTTGCACACATATGCAGCGTTTTGGCAAATTTGGAATAGAATGAGGAAGAAGCACATTTTGATATGAGGCATTTCATCAAATCTGAACTTTTATTAAATTTAAATGACTGAAAATTTTAAATCAAGTGTGTCTCCTAAAAAGAAAAAAACAGGGTTTCCCTTAAATCGATTGAAATAGATTTGAAGAGAGCATGGAAAAATAACTAAGTATATAACAATTTTAATTTGATTTTACTGTTAAGGTTTGAAAGTTGTTTTTAAAGTTTATCTTTAAATTAAAGAGACATCCTAATGACTTTGTGCTTGAATTGGAGATACATATTTGTTTCTTGTGCCTCATCTTATTACATTACTATGCCGTCTTTATCAATTTATGCAAAAGCTTCAACGAACGCCACATCAAGAAGATGAACTTATGTAATATCGCAACTTAAAATGAATGAACAAAGCCATGTAACCTTGTTAACACCCTCTTCACAGTCATGCACCAAGTGATATCCATCTATTTGATGAAAAATGGTATAATCCATCACGAGAAGGATGCTCTCAACTTTTAATTAACGTTGTGCTGCTGGAGCCGTATATATCCGGTTTCGAGTAAGTTTCAGATGAAATAAAATGACACTGAAATCCATAAAATAGTTTGTGATGGATGCTCAGTTAATCAAAATGGCAATTTTCACACATGTTTTTTGTCATTTGAAGCTGGAAATTCCAGCTTCAAATGATGAAAAATACAATTGAAACAATTCAGCAGGACAAGGGTTAATACATGAGACTTGTGTCTTTATATAGGGTCAAGTCATTTTCATTCGCCTTGAGGTTGGAGTTGCGGAAAATAATTCATATCTGAAGATCAATGAAAGGATGAAAAAATATGTGGGTGTTAAAAAAGATACATCTAAATAAAAATGAACAATACTTCCCTTTGTATCTAAAACGTTTGGTGATGGTCAGTATTTCGAAACATATTCGTAACATCACAAAAGTTTCAGGTGCATGTTTCTGGTGACTAAAAATGATTCAACTTGACATTTTTGAATGTATTGGCTGTAATGTAGTTCAGTGTTTACAAGTAGGTTAATAATGGTCAACAATTTTAGATTACACTAAATATCCAGCAGTAAGACAAGCCATTTGCTGTTTGTTTGCTTACTACTAATTAGCAAAGAAAAATCAAATTTTCATGGTTTGTTTTTTATAAGGACATAATATTGAGCTGTTTTGCACAGTTGCTCAGCACCTCATTGAACAGGATTGCTTTTCAATTCTTAAAACTAAACCACTGTTACGTAACTTTTTTTTGAAAGTTATGGCTTGGTGCTGGCGTACATAGAATTACTAGGTATCACTTTATATAATGCCTTATATACAATTTCAAAATGTTTATCTTCAATAGAAAATGCAGGTTAAATTTTGATGTTCACATTTACCGCTTCCTTTTTTTGGGAATATTCACAAACCACTTCTTATGATTACAATGTTTGCATAACAATTTTAATCAACGTTTAATTTATAATTTGAATCTAAGAATATTTGGGAGACCCAGCAAACATGTTGGTCCACCATCTATGACGATGGCCCAATATTAACCCAATGCTCTGTCAATGCTCCTGTTTACTGGCATAGAGACCTGTATGTTGCTACAAACTCCCGCACCTCTGGGACTTTGCACTTTTGGTACTAAAGGGTCACTATATTGTCCAAAGTGGAAAGTGCTTTCTGATCAAAAGGATTTCCAATATAGCAGAACACGAATGACACCGATGCAATACATGCTGTAATGAGACTATCAGGCCAAAGTGATATAACTGGGGCTCATTTTACCACAAATGTCTATTTCAACAACTGAATTACCCATTTTTATCTTTTGGTCATTTGAAGCTAGAAATGCAATTGCAATGCCTAGGATCAAATCAATAAAAAGGCATATGAAGGTCTGGAGACAGGTCTGGAACATTGTCTTCCATACATTGAAACCACACTTAAACCATATGGCCAAGGCAACCCCAGGAATTGAGCCTTCCTATTGGCTCAAACACTTTTATGAACCCTAGAAAATAGATGTGTCAGAGAAGGGTTATTGACTTAGAAAAAATCATCACTTAGCTCTATCCACATATTCCACTTCGTTTGAACACCTATTTTATGGATCTATGACCATTATAAATATTTTACCACTTTCAGTGCAGGAACTGCCTTTTCCCTGTGCTGGAAGATTTAAATGTTGTTTGTTTCTCAGAAATTGGTGAAGCGATGCCCTGGTGTGAACCACACACGATCATTTCTGTGCATGTATGTACCCCTGCCAATATTGATATAATAACTCGATGTATGCACTTATAAATAATTGCATTACTTTTGGAACTTTATTTCAATGTAATGTACTGCAGATTAGTGCAATGATATGCTGTGCATGTTGGGTATTTCTACTAATGCACTGTACACCTGAGAAATTTTCATCGAAACTTGTTTGCACAATGCGAACAGACTAGTTAAATCAGAGTGGCAAGCATTTCTACACTTCACTGTAATGGAAGTATAGATGGTGCTTTTATACCTGCGGGGCTCAGTCCTGTTAGCTGAATATTTTCCAGGTGTATGGAATTTCTGTATCTGTATATATTGGTGTAAACAGAGGCAGCTTTAGTGCACACAAATTTTTACCATGTTGGCATTCAATATTGAATAATTGCTGTGTTCCATTATTGGAGACTTATATATACTGTGGATTGATTACCTGATTCCCAGCTGTCTGATGCTGACACAATCAACCCTCAAAAGTGCTGTAACAGGACTACAGAAACACAAGATTATGACACAATGTTTTAATTTTGGGACAGTGTCACAGATGGTGGGCCAAGATCACTTGCATCATTGGTTCTATGTTGTGTGATTGCTGGATAGATTTGACTGAGCTTGTTGACAAAATTGATGTGTAACACTACTGCTCATTACTGATGATCACCATCAAACTTCCCATAAAATTGTGCCATTGCTACAAATGCATTTCCTATTTCAAGAAGCATATTTTACACTTTATGATAATAATTTTTTTTTTTAAATGAATTGATGTATCCGCCCTTCCTGGCTTAACCCTTTAGGTCCTCACGATGCATTAAAGCAGCATTTTACATCCCTGAAAACAGACCTAATTTTCCTACAACTAGGGTTTTAAAATTAAAATTCCCATGAAACTGGTTTACCAACACATGGCAATTTTCTTTAATTTTTCACCCACTTCAAATCATCTTCATCCACTACAAGTCGAAAATTGCGACAGCAATTCGCGGCTTGTAGTGGATGAAGATGACAATGGTAAATTCAGGCCTGAAAGGGTTAACTTATAATCCGGTGCTACCAGGTCTCTACTGTACAACGCACTGCCTCGGTGGCATAATTTCCCTCTCTGGGAAGACAAAAATTATTGTAGCAATTTATGGTTACATAATAAATATTTCAATTAATATTTCAGGATTGAAACTTGTGGTGATCAGAGGGTTATTAGTTATAGAAGATGTATTGTCCTTTTTACGATTATTAAAGAACATTAAAAAACACAATCAAGTAACTGATTTGTTTCTTAAATCCCAAGGGAATGTATAATTTGCAATACTGGGTTTTGTGTACATGTTTATTTTACATCAATACTATGACTGATTTGCGCTACATTTCTCTCAGTAATGTTTCCCAATTTTTCAAGAGGAGAATTGGTTTGATCCTCCACAGTATTTTTGCTGTTTCATTGGCCAGTCCCCGCCACTCTTTCCACTCGTCAGATATATACAGATTGAGCAAAAAATGATTTAATGCAGACAGACAGTTTGAAACATTGATGAAACATTGTTAGGATTTGTAAACCATATGTCAAAGGTATTCATCACTCGTGATCACAAATAGATGCATACCTGTGAGACATTAACTCTTCCATAGAAGGACGAGGCAGAACATATAGTCATTCAGCAGGCTTCAGGTCAAAGTTAATACACTTAAAATATATATGTTTAACTGTCACATTTAGTCTTATATGAATAAACCAAAAGCCACTCAAATGACACTTGTAAAAACTGAATAATTTTGAAGATACTTGATAAGGATTATCATTCAAAAACAAGTAATGCAGTATTTGTAATTGTTATACCAGATTTATTATGTGATATTTCAGCTTGTATGCCATAGGATTGAAAAAATACCTTTGCTAACAGGTCTCGTCTGGAATCAATTATTATTGACAGATACATGACCATATAAATAAAGGCCAGTAACAATTCAGCAGTTTTTTTTCTAAAATAGTTATATTTTTCATTAAACCTTTTTCTACACTTTTTTAAGCTGCATTTTTTAACAAAAATATTTCTTTTCAGTATGTGGTTATATATGTGGTTGTGGGTAATAACCACTGAATAAACACTACAATTTCTAAAATTGCTAAAAATTGATGTAGCGATTGAGTTTAAAATGGACAAATGCAAACTAACTAGCTCAGAAATGGTTAAGAGCTGAACGAGTGATTTAGGCACACTTCTGCATTTCTATGCTGAAGGTTTGTGTTAATATATGAGTCTTAAATAGTCTTATAGTGTATTGTATTCCCATATTTTATAATTACAAAAATGAACTGTAAGAAATAATTTAGCCTCACACATTGATTGTACGTTGATCACCCCCCCAAAAGTCCTTCTCACCAACCTGTAGACTTTTTTTATGCCATGTACATTTTTATTTTATTTTAGGCTTAGACCTTTACTTCCTTTGGTACATGTTAATCTCTGTATGTCCCAGGTGTTGTGGTTGTGGCTACATCACATTTACTTGTCTTGTTATTTATTTATTTGTATATAAATGCCAGAAGATTTTTGCGCCATTTAGGATGATGATGACCGCTTCAGACATTTTGTCATCAGAAAACAAGTGTACAAACAACTTTTAGAAGTATTGATGTTCTTCTGGTGGTTGTCGAAAATTCATAAAAAAATATATTATGGTTTTCAAATACTGTGGTCTTCCAAACGATTTGGACGTAAAAATGTGGACAACGTTTTGTTCTCAGGCATTTTGTGTTTGTCATGTAGGTAATTAGTAATAATTTTCAAGGAGCAGGTAAATATTTTTTGTGTTTTTTGTGTCATTTGAGAAAGTACTATCATATACCTGCTTCTCACATTTCATGAGGTAGAAAACAGAGATGCATGCAGAGTGTTAAATAGGGTTCCTATCGTTTGAATAACAGCTCACACCTTTTTTCATTCACCTTGATAGCTTATGTGAATGACTGCTACAATTTCCACATGTAGGTTGCCAGGTGTCCAAGGTTGAGCCAACTTCTTTCAAAATAACAGTGTGCTTGTTATATATAACTAATACAGAAGCTGTGGTGTTTTATAAATTATTCACGAGGGAGCAAAATTATGATATTTGCTGCATTTTTAAAAACGTATGTATTATATTTTGCATTTGATTTTAATGTAGTGTGTTATTATGCACTATTTTCAGACATGAATTGTGCACGGTGGTATACAGTTCACGAGACTAAACATTAAAATTGTACAATCTGTCGCTGCCTCAATATTTATATACATAATTGTGAAGGATGTCCGCACATATACCTAACTGTGATTTACACATTAAAAATTGATTTAGAGATTTTATGATTATTTTTAATGCTATGTTTTAGTGTATTTTCATATTATTTCCATCATACCTTCTCCGTAGGGCAAACCATCTCCCCATCATCCCTCTGTCACTTGTATGCATCTCTGGAAAAACTCGTTTTGCTCCTTTTTTCATTGTCAAGCAATGTTTCTGTGTAGCATAATGTCTGTTTAAGAATAATAAATATTTTATGTAATAATAGTGTGTATGATAATTAGCTCCCGCCGTCACCGTAGGTGAGACGGAGGGAGCTATGGATTCTCCCTCCGTTTTTTTTTTGCCTCTTGTTTTGCCTATAACTTTGTAAGAAAATAAGCTAGGATAACAATTTTTGGTATGTGGGTTACTTCCAGGTGGATAATGGACAGGTTAAAATTTATTTTAATCTGAATTCAATATGCAAGGTCGCAGAGGAGAAAATGATGATGTTACGGCGTTGGGCCATTGGGCCGTCCGTAAACAATTCGTTTCCGGAGCATATCTCTTAAAGTACTTGTCCGATTGTCTTCAAATTTTACACACAACACCCCTAGGGGGTCTAGTTGTGCCTTTTGGGGTATTTGAACTTTGACCTACTTCTGGTTCAGAACTATGACCTATTTAGACGTTTTGACGCGCACTTCGTTTCCGAAGCAGATCTCGAAAAGTACTGGGCCGATGACAGTCATATTGCACATACATGTTCTCTAAGGTCCCTAGTTGTGCCTTTTCAGGTTTTTGGACCTTGACCTTGAAGTTGACCCAGCACTTTGACCTAATTTATAACATCGGTAAATCCGACTGAATATTTTGCGTAATATCATGAAAACCGCTCAAGATAGCTACACCATTACTATAAAACAAATTGTGAGGTTTCAGGAGAGGATGCATCTTGAAAAATTTCATATCGATAAAATTAAAAATGACCGCCTATCGGCCATTATTCATCTCGACAGGCCTGATATTGTGGAATATCATGAAAACCACTCAAGATAGCTACACCATTACTATCAAACAAATTGTCAGGTTTCAAGAGAGGATGCATCTTGAAAAATTTCAAGTTGATAAAATTCAAAATGGCCGCCTATCGGCCATTATTCACCTCGACAGGCCTGATATTGCCGAATATCATGAAAACCGCTCAAGATATCTACACCATTACTATAAAACAAATTGTAAGGTTTCAGGGGAGGATGCATTTTGAAAAAATTCAACTCGACTAAGTTCAAAATGGCCGCCAATCGGCCATTATTACTTTCACATGGCCGTTATTTGGTAAACCGTGCTGGATGGCTAGACCATTACTATGAAACAAAATGTGTGATTTCAGGAGAGGATGCATCTTGAAAAAATTCGAATCGATAAAATTCAAAATGGCTGCTAATCGGCCATTATTCACTTTCACACGGCCGATATTTGGTAAACCCTGCTAGATGGCTAGACCATTACTATAAAACGAAATGTGAGATTTCAGATGAGAATGCATCTTGAAAAAAATTGACTTGATCAAGTTCAAAATGGATGCCTTTTCGGCCATTATTCATTTTCACATGGCCGATATTTGGTAAACCGTGCTAGATGGCTAGACCATTACTATAAAACAAAGTGTGAGTTTTCGGTGGAAGATGCACCCGGGAAATTTTGACCTTACAAATTCAAAATGGCCGACAATCAGCATTATTTACCTCGATAGGCCTGATATCAGGTAAACCATATAGATAGCTAGACCATTACTATAAAACAAAATGTGACGTTTCGGGAGAGGATGCCTTTTAAAAACTTTCGACTCAATCGAATTTAAAATGGCCGCCTATCGGCCACTATTTACTTTCACATTGTTAATATTTGGTAAACCGTGTTAGATAGCTGGACCATTACTATAAAACAAAATGTGAGATTTCAGGGGAGGATGCATCTTAAAAAAAAATTGACTCAATCAAATTCAAAATGGCCGCCTATCGGCCATCATTCACTTTCACATAGCCGTTATTTGGTAAACCGTGCTAGATGGCTAGATCATTACTATAAAACAAAATGTGAGATTTCAGGAGAGGATGCATCTTGAAAAACTCTTGACTCGATCAAATTCAAAATGGCCCCCTATTGGCCATTATTCACTTTCACATGCCCAATATTTTGCAAACTGTGTGAGATGCTAGACCATTACTATAAAACAAAATTTGAGGTTTCAGGAGAGGATGCACCCTTAAATTTTTTAACTAGTTTATATCGAATTCAAAGTGACCGTAAATCAGCTATTAGTTACCTCGATTGGCCTGATATCGGGTAAACCGTGCCAGATAGGTAGACCATTACTGGGATACTGATTAGGATCATTAATTTCAATGGAGGTTTGCAATCTCTGACAGACTGTCTAGTTCTTATCTTACTCTTAGACTGAGCTTCTTAGACCTAGTTTTCTTGCGTCCTGATTTTTGACCTAGCCTAGGACTACATTAATAACCCTACACAAAATTGCTTAAATCAAATTCTAATTCCGAGCGGGAGCTCCTGGACTTATGTAGTCTTGTCGTTTTTACTTCCGCACTGAAGTAGTGTATCCCACGGATCATGCTTTAATTTTTTTCAGAATTTTCATATTTTTATAAATATTTTTATTCAACATTTCTATGAAACCAGAAGTAACCCAAACAAACTATTTGGGTAGACAATCAGTGCTGCAGGTGTGTCCTCCCGTGTCCTGACTATAAGACACCAATTAGCGGCGAATGCTCAGATCTTACCGTCTGATGCGTGGGAATATGTGACTTGTTTTGTTTACATGGCAGTATACGACCTGGAAATACAACTATTTCACTCTTTTTCGGTGCTTTAAATTTTTTTTGACTTTTTCGTATTTTCAGTTAGGATCAGTAGGCTATATAGCTTTATATATATTAAATTTTCAAAATTGACAACTTTGAAAATGTCTAATCCCAAGGGGTCCCTTTGACTTTCTCTCATTTCTATCAGAAAAGTTCAAATGCTCTTTTAACGTTTCTAATGGAACTAAAAGAAAGTTGATATAATTTTAAGAATTTTAGTAGGATTGTTCCCAGCTTTTCAGCTGACTTATAATATATATCTCTGTGAGTATACCCACCATGCATAGATACCAAGACTAGTTTTACCATTTAATTCTCCGTACACATGTACCAGTACATCATGTATGATAATCAAAAGATATGATACATTGACTTTCTACGCCACACACAGAGGTATAACCTTTTCCCCTGTACTTTTTGTTATTAGATGCCTATACCACGCAAACGCGAGATGTTGAACCAATGCTGAGTTGATGTAGGGCCTGCGTTGTAGGCAATGGACTAACATTAACCCAGACAGTATTGTGATGACGCCTCTGGTTCATTACATAATTACGAGCAGTACGCTACATTACAAGATGTCGTCTCAATGTTGGCCCGACGTCTACCACACTGGACCAATACTAATACAACACCGGACGAGAGCCTAGGGTTTGCTAGGAATAGCTGTTAGAAAAGCGATATGCGATGTATACAGTAAACTGAGAAGAAATAAGAATATCTACATACAAGCTGATAATATAGACTAACATAGAGAGTGAGTGAATATGTGAGATTTATTACACCCCCGTGTTATAGAAACAACGGCTAAACAATGGGCAATATTTTTAGCGCTAGATCTAAGTTCTGTAAGAACAGACATGCTTGAAAAAACATTCTTCCTTCAGCAGCCGATAATCAAAGCTCAAAATATAACCTTATATCGTCAATAGGTACACATATAGACACATGGCATGCACCCGTTCTGAACGGGTGATTTGAAATAACTACATACGCGATTTTTTAGGCAAAATTTTGACAGATGCCTATTGTCGTCATCAGGAGCGTCCGTCTGTCCGCCACTTTTAGTACTATAACTTGTTTTGCGTGAGTGGAATGCACAATAAACTTCACGTACAGGTTTATCATGACTAAAGCTTGACTAATTTCACATTTGACCTTTCTATGACCCCTATGACCTTGACTTTTTTACGATCGACAAATTTTCTCGTTAACATGATTCCCTGAAAATGTTTTTATGTATCGCTCAAAAATTTATACCATATTTCCATTTCACTAATAGCTCGGATGAGTTCGAAATTGGGCAAGATTCGGACAGAAACGAGGTCATGGCAGCCAAAATGGCAGATTACCGGTCATTATTTTTGTAATATTCGTAATATCTGGAAAATCGGACCAGATAGCTAGACCATTACTAGAGAAAAAAATGTGCAGTTTCAGGTAGGGATATACTATGAAAAATTTCAACTTGATCAAATTAAAAATGGCCAAACTGCGGCCACTTCCGATCGACACATTTTCTTGTTAACGTGATTCACTCGACATTTGTTAATGTATGGCTTCAAAATTTATACCATATATCCATTTCACTAATAGCTCAGATGAGTTTGAAATTGTGTAAGAGTCGAACAGAAACTAGGTCATGGCGGCCAAATTTTTGTAATATGTGTAATATCCGGAAAACCAGACCAGATAGCTAGACCATTAATATCGAGCAAAATGTGCAGTTTTAGGTAGGGATACACCAAGAAAAAAATCAACTTGACCAAATTAAAAATGGCCGACCTGCAGCCACTTTTGACTCCAATATACGTAATATATTGGCGGGCTATTATCGAGTTTGCTCTTGTTTCAAATGATTTTCACTTCTAAACGATGATTAGAGGCTGAGGCCTATTTCCGTCGCCGACGGGCCTTGTTTTAATATTTACAGTAATACGTACATTCCCTAAGATAATGTGAAGATACTGAAGTATCTGGTACTTTATGGTGCCGACTTATCCTGCTGTGCGTAATAATTTCCTGCAGGGTTTACGTCGCTCCGACAGCTTCATGACTTGAAGATTCGATAGCCCTTCAACGGGAGCTGACCAGCCTAGAGGGCTGGGCTGGTCAGACACCTGGGGTCTACATTTCAATGTCAAGAAATGTAACATCATGTTCACTGTTAAAGGGAAGGACCCATATTTTTATCAGCTAAATGGTCGTGTCTTATCCTCTGTCAAAACCAGCCCTTATCTTAGGGTACTTTTGTGAGAGGACTTGTCTTTCTCGACCCATAGGGCGGGGGCCCTGGTGCAGGGGTTAAAGCTGCCTGTTTGGAAAGTCACAGATCGCGGGTTCGAGCCCCACTCTGGCCTCCCAAGTTTCAAAGAAACAAAATGTTTCTACCCCGCTCACTTGTAAAGATTCAATATTGTGGGAAGCCTCTGTGACCGAGAGATAGCGTGCTCGGCCTCAGACCGCCAGGGCTCGAATTTCGAATCCTGTGTCTGGAGGGCAGTGTTGTCTTATTCATCTCACCATCCTCAGGAGGTACTCATGGCCCAGTTTAGCCTAATATGTGCACAAAGGTGGCCTAAAACCCCATTCATTTCATTTCTCAGCCTATATTGGCCTTAAGGAGCTGGCATATATGAATATGACCTTCGTAAGACCTAGCCTTGAGTATGCATCAAGCGTATGGGACCCACATACCATGCAGACTAGATATCGATAAGCCGGAGAAGATCCAATGTCGCGCTGCCCGTTTTGTGAAGGGTTATATACTCGCTACAGAAGGGCAGATACCGACATCATAACATCAAGAAATCTGATCAACATCCTAAAGTGGGATTCTCTTGCCAGCAGACACAAGATGAGTAAACTGTGCATGCCATATAAGGCGGTGAATGGTGCAGTGTCCCATTCTGACCTCAGATAGCGGGGTTGACATGAGCGACATCTATGTGTGGAGAATGGCGGTGGCCCTGCCTACCCACATCCTACAGACGGCTGACAACAGAGTTCACGATTTTGCCCACAAATACAAACATTTGCCAGCTAAAATAACATCAGCCCTTGCCAACTCATTCTATAACAGAACAGTGAGGGACTGGGACATATTGAAAGTAGAGAAGTTAGCACTTTCACCTGCAGCATTCAAAGCCAGACTGCTGCAATCTAGATGAGTTGCGCTGCGCTTGCCGACCCCCGTGGCGCGATAGCATAATAGTGTGTAGGCCTACTGCCACCTAATTAAACAGATACAGAACAGAAATTTACCAGTTTTACTAAGAACACAGCTGGGGAAAAGTCTGTTATACAGATGATGCATTCCTCTGGTGATGCCGATGTTACATATTGCTATGTTTACTAACAGCATTGCATCATCTACACCGGTTTTTGTCATTTATTGTAGTGGATAGCCTACAGATCTACTTGTGCTTTTGCAAACTATGTCTATGAACTCACGATTTTAGGCTAGATTTTAAGCGTGTTGCCATATTTAGTAAATTGGTTTGCAGCTCCAGCTTTTTTCTCTGAACGTCTGGCACCCACCCACATCCAAAATTTAACGGATTGGTCCTTTGCTCGACAAAAACATCAGGTAAAACTGTCATGCAAACCTGTACCAGCCGGGCCGGATCCGAATCCTGGACCCGCATTATAATCCGGATCACAATCTAATATATTTTCTTTGTCTGAGTTACACCTCTGGTAGAAATATCCTGCAAATCCGTTCATTATTTTTTAAGCAGCTTAATCCGAGGGACAGACAGGCAGACGTAGGCCTACAGACAAACAGACCAACACGAACAAAAACATAATATTCCTGGTGGAGGCAATAGCCCGCACTAAAACAATAAATTTCCACCACATAAGCTTGGAGGGGGGACTTAATAACATAATTACCAACTCAAATATTGGAGGAGACACAGCTGTTGGTGAGGCCTAATTTTATATGATTACCCCTCAGCCATTAAGGCTTTGGGGTATAGTGATCACTAGAGTCGGGCAGTCGGGCGGGTGGTCACAAATTCAGCTCTTACTAAAAAGTTAGCTGATGATTTTGTTTATTTTTTACAGACATGACTTATGTGCCTGGGCAATTCATTCCATATATTTTTTTTTGCACCAAGCCATAAGCGGCCATTTTCCAATATGGCTGTCTAAAAAGCTTGTGGGCACGATAACTGTTGGTTGGATTGCATACAAATTTGGTATGGTTGTTCTCTAGGTATTGCTGATGATCTGAATAACTTTTTAGATAAATCCATAAAAACAAAATGGCTGCCGCAGCCTTTTTTTTTAAATGGACATGGTGGTAGTGGGGGTCATTTTAGCTGATGAATTTTGTTTATTTTTCACAGACATGACCTATGTGCCTGGGCAATTCATCCCATATATTTTTTTGGCACCAAGCCATAAGCGGCCATTTTCCAAGATGGCGGCCTAAAAAGCTTGTGGGCACGATAACTTATGAACCGTTGGTTGGATTGCATTCAAATTTGGTATGGTTGTTCTCTAGGTATTTCTAATGATCTGATTAACTTTTGGAATGAATCCAGTTAAAACAAAATAAATGTCGCAGCCATTTGAAAAAAGTTGACATGGTGGTAGTGGGGGTCATTTTTATCTCATTATTTCTGGATATTGATGGACAGAGCCTACGGGGGAGGGGTGATCACCAGAGGCAGGCGGTCTGGCGATCAAAAATGCAGCCCCTACCAAAAAATTAACTGATAAATTTTTATTATTTTTTTCAGACATGAACTATGTGCCTGGGCAATTCATCCCATATATTTTTTTGGCACCAAGCCATAAGCGGCCATTTTCCAAGATGGCCGCCTAAAAAGCTTGTGGGCACAATAACTTATGAATCATTGGTTGGATTGCATTCAAGTTTGGTATGCTTGTTCTCTAGGTATTTCTGATTAACTTTTGGGATGAATCCATTTAAAACAAAATGGCTGCCGCAGCCATTTGAAAAAAAATTGTGGGGGGCGGTCAGAAATTCAGCTCTTACTAAGAAGTTAACTGATGGATTTTGTTTATTTTTTACAGACATGACCTATGTGCCTGGGCAATTCATCCCATATATTTTTTTGGCACCAAGCCATAAACGGCCATTTTCCAAGATGGCCGCCTAAAAAGCTTGTGGGCATGATAACATATGAACCGTTGGTTCAGTTGCATTCAAATTTGGTATGGTTGTTCTCTAGATATTTATGATGATCTGATTAACTTTTGGCATGAATCCATTAAAAACAATATGGCTGCCGCAGCCATTTAAAAAAAATTGACATGGTAGTAGTGGGGGTCATTTTTTCTCATAATTTCTTGATATTGATGGACAGAGCCTACGGCTGAGGGGTCCTGCAATCAATTGATTGCTATTTAGTGGGGGGTCATTTTAACTGATTTTAGTTATATTTTAACTGATAAATTTTGTTTTTAATAGAGATTATGAGTGATGACTAATATCTTCCAAGTAAGTTTTACTAATACAACTATTACAGTTTGATTGCCTTCTGATTTTATTCAAATGACATGAATTCTTATTTTCGCAATAGCCACGTTTAGCGAAATATAAGAGACAAATAAATTGCACATCGGCGGACATTTTATTTTTTACATAATGATACATCGATGAATACTTGTTGTGTACATCCAATTGTGTTCTTTCATAGCTTATGGCATGCTGGAAAGACAGTATGCACTGATTACAAAATTCTACATTCATGGCGGCCATTTTGAAAATTAGATTTTTCGGTCTCCGAAATTTTTGGTAAACGTTTTTTGAGAGGCAAGTAAGCCTACACATAGGCTACTAATGAATCAAAAAAGGCTAAAAAACTTTTGAAGCAATTTTGCTAAAACTTCGTACGATTTTGGCCTTCAATAACTGAACTATAAGCGCGTCAAGCATGGCGACAAGAGACCCAACACTGACGTTATGTCGTCCATCAAACCAAGGAAAATAGAATTATTCTATTTTCATTGATGGTCCATGATCAGACACGTCGATTGACTGACACAACGCCAAAGCTATGTGAGCTATGCGCACTCCAGCCGGCGCTTGCAGCCCTTGACATTTTGTGCACATCTTTAATAATAATACCAAAAAGCCGGCCAGCGCCGCCACATGTAGATTTGGGCCAGCGATACCGACACTGAGCCAAAATCTACCCAACCCCGCCAGCCGGACATCCATAAACAACAACATGATGTTATAGATCAGAGTAAGCCTACCCTTTAAATAATAAAGCTGGGAAATACAGACCTGAAAAAAACATTTGTAATCAAGTTCCGCAGGTTCTTAAAGAAGTAGGCCTTATCATTAACAGGCCTACACTGGGTTTGAACCTGCCCTGATAATGCTCACTTTAGTTTTAGCAATATGTTTGTTGGCGCTGCTCGAAGCATCTGCATAATTAGTCCTAGCCGCACACCCTCTAGGTGCCAGAGCCCTTGAGTGCATGGTGAACCCCAGATGTCAGTCCTGATGCAACTAGGATTGTGAATTTAACCGTAAGATTTTTCTAAGTAATACAAATAAATATAGGCGTTTAAAAAACAATACTAACTTGCAACAATTAGGCAAAGGCAAGAAAGAAAACATAAATAACATCTGCAAACCCACGCGATTACTGGTATATCCTTAATGGCAAAAAGTCTTCCACATCACTTATATTATATGAGATATTTAATTAAGGAACATTTAAAAAACGATCCAGGAATTACAGTAATTATACCGGAAATACGTCCACGCTTTGCATTATGATAAAGTTTAATACTCAGAACCATTTTTTAAACAGATCGTTTCACTATATAGGAAGTAGTACAGTTTATCGTGATGTAAAAAACCCCAGCAAAAGTCCCGGGACTGAATAGTTGAGTAATTAACTGATTAAACCAATATATTAAAAATCACATGATGATACAGACCCGAACTATTATTTTCGCGGGAAAACAATATTTTTACCTCAAGAGATTAGAGAGCGAGGGTTTACCATGTTTACCTGAGCGACATCTATGTGTGATGTGCACTATTATGATGTTTTGGACCTTTTTTCTAATCTATTAAATACAGAGATTGACATGTTTTGCTGATAATAACAATATTATCTGATTCAATATTATTGAAAAACGTATCCCCCTTATTGTTCTCTGTATGGATCTACCTTTGTAATCTGCAACTTTCTTACAATATGCACACAAAAAATATGTCTAGCACTTGGTATTCTCTGGTCTGTAGGCCTAGTCAATAAAATTTCCAAAGTCAGAATTGACGAATCGACGAAATTAAATATTGACGAATTTAAATACCGCAATCTCTAGGTCTACATACTTCTTTACGCCGCTGACACAGTAGGCTCTGTAACCAGTGGTAAATATATCAATATTGCACAGGGATATATAATAACACTCTAGGCCTACCAGGCTTTCCTTCCTCATGTGATTTACAGATTCCATGAATAAAATATTGTCTATTGTCTTGTCTACAGTCTAAAGGTGTTATTAATATAGATTTGTGTTCGGGTCCAAAAGCTATAGCATAGATGGGTCGTATTTGTATAAATATGCTTAAACATATAGCAATTGAGTCATTAAGGCAGCGTTGTAACTAAATTTCATAATACAATAAAATATGTTGCCCATTTGCATTCTGACCCTCGAGATGAGAGCGGGGGTTTACTTGAGCGACGTCCATGTGTGAAGAATAGCCCATGGGTGTTTTGCAGGATAGGCATCCGAATTAACTAACAGAGTATGAGATCCACGTTTGACCTAATGGACAACCCTTGTGACCCCGTGTCCGATTAGGCCTAGTACGCATTACATTGACTAAATTATATCACAACTTTAATATTAACCATAATACATGACTGTTGAAATCTCACATTTATTCAAGCTCAGTGTGGTGGTTTATAATCAAGCATAGGCCTACAGAGAATGATATTAACTGCTTATTACTGCATGCTAGCCTTGCTAGCGTCCAGTGCCACAGCAGTTTCCAGAAACAAGAAACACCTGCCCACCAAACGACGGCGTTGAGACAAGGCTGGCTGTTTTAATGCTGGACCACCATCTGTGAAGCTAATCCAAAATTGAAACAATTACAGAATTAAGAAATTGTATAGAACAATTAACAGATTGATATGATGTAACGAGTTACTGATTTATCTCTTTCGCCTGGAGGAGATGGGATTCGCCCAGTAAAAAACCGTGTGTATCCTGGTTTGTGATAACACATATAAATCAGCAGGGTGTGCGTTTAACCGATTTTAACATGCACTCTGTTGCCAAGCTACTCCTTTTATTAGTTTTTATCCATCAACCGTTTATGCACCTACACTTTCACCCCCTAATACTAAGTAAAACAACATATTCAAAATAAACTCGGTGAGTATTGAAACGTTCAAATAAAAATTGCAAGGGTGTGGCGCACACCCACATCTGGAGTAGTCAGCTTTCCAATTGGAAGTTATAGTGACTCTTTACCGATAAGTGTTCAAGTACTGCAGCATCAGCCCATGCATCTGCTCTTCTGGTAGGCTTACTTATATCGTTATTTCCCTTGGTTATTGCGCTTCACTAAAATGACTTAAATTCGGTCTCATGCTGCATCTTTTTCACTTCCTCTTACGAGATATGCTGGATCAGGATCGTCTGGGATATATTCACCACCACAATAAAACCAATGGCGAAGCCAATCAAACAAGACTACATAAGTCCAGGAGCTCCCGCTCCGAATTAGAATTTGATTTAAGCAATTTTGTATAGGGTTAATAATGTAGTCCTAGTATAGGTCTAAAATCAAGACGCAAGACAACTAGGTCTAAGAAGCCCAGTCTAAGAGTAAGATAAGAACTAGACAGTCTGTCAGAGATTGCAAACCTCCATTGAAATTAATGATCCTAATCAGTATCCCAGTAATGGTCTACCTATCTGGCACGGTTTACCCGATATCAGGCCAATCGAGTTAACTAATAGCTGATTTACGGTCATTTTTGAATTCGATATGAATTAGTTAAAAACTTAGGGTGCATTCTCCCCCGAAACCTCAAATTTTGTTTTATAGTAATGGACTAACATCTAACACAGTTTGCAAAATATTCGGCATGTGAAAATAAATAATGGCCGATAGGGGGCCATTTTGAATTTGATCGAATCAGGATTTTTCAAGATGCATCCTCAGCTGAAATCTCACATTTCATTCTATAGTAATCGTCTAGCTATCTAGCACGGTTTACCAAATATCGGCCATGTGAAAGTAAATAATGGCCTGAAGGCGGCCATTTTGAATTTGATCAAGTCAAAATTTTCCAAGATGCATCCTCAGCTGAAATCTCACATTTCATTCAATAGTAATGGTCTAGCCATCGAGCACGGTTTACCAAATATCGCCCATGTGAAAGTGAATAATGGCCGATAGGAGGCCATTTTGAATTTGATCAAGTCAAAAATTTTCAAGATGCATCCTCTCCTGAAATCTCACATTTTGTTTTATAGTAATGGTCTAGCCATCTAGTACGGTTACCAAAAACCGGCTATGTGAAAGTGAATAATGGCCGATAGGCGGCCATTTTGAATTTGATCGAGTCAATTTTTTTCAAGATGCATCCTCTCTTGTAATATCACATTTTGTTTTATAGTAATGGTCCAGCTATCTAACACGGTTTACCAAATATCAGCAATGTGAAAGTGAATAGTGGCCGATAGGCGGCCATTTTGAATTCGATTGAGTCAAAAGTTTTTAAAAGGCATCCTCTCTCGAAACGTCACATTTTGTTTTATAGTAATAGTCTAGCTATCTAGCACGGTTTACCTGATATCAGGCCTATCGAGGTAAATAATGCTGATTGTCGGCCATTTTGAATTCGTAAGTTAAAAATTTTCAGGGTGCATCCTCCCCCAAAAAACTCACACTTTGTTTTATAGTAATCAGGTAATGGTCTAGCCATCTAGCACGGTTTACCAAATATCAGTCATGTGAAAATGAATAATGAATAATGGCCGAAAAGGCGGCCATTTTAAATTTGATCAAGTCAAATTTTTTTAAGATGCATCCTCATCTGAAATCTCACATTTTGTTTTACAGTAATGGTCTAGCCATCTAGCACGGTTGACCAAATAACGGCCATGTGAAAGTGAATAATGGCCGATAAGCGGCCATTTTTGAATTTTATCGAGTCGAATTTTTTCAAGATGCATCCTCTCCTGAAATCACACATTTTGTTTTATAGTAATGGTCTAGCCATCTAGCACGGTTTACCAAATAACGGCCATGTGAAAGTGAATAATGGCCGATTGGCGGCCATTTTGAACTTGGACGAGTTGAATTTTTTCAAAATGCATCCTCTCCTGAAGCCTTACAATTTGTTTTATAGTAATGGTGTAGATATCTTGAGCGGTTTTCATGATATTCCACAATATCAGGCCTGTCGAGGTGAATAATAGCTGATAGGCGGCCATTTTGAATTTTATCAACTTCAAATTTTTCAAGATGCATCCTCTCCTGAAACCTTACAATTTATTTGATATTAATGGTGTAGCTATCTTGAGCGGTTTTCATGATATTCCGCAATATCAGGCCTGTCGAGGTGAATAATGGCCGATAGGCGGCCATTTTTAATTTTATCGACTTGAAATTTTTCAAGATGCATCCTCTCCTGAAACCTCACAATTTGTTTTATAGTGATGGTGTAGCTATCTTGAGCGGTTTTCATGATATTCCGCAAAATCTTTCAGTCGGATTTACCGATGTTATAAATTAGGTCAAAGTGCTGGGTCAACTTCAAGGTCAAGGTCCAAAAACCTGAAAAGGCACAACTAGGGACCTTAGAGAACATGTATGCGCAATATGACTGCCATCGGCCCAGTACTTTTCGAGATCTGCTCCGGAAACGAAGTGCGCGTCAAAACGTCTAAATAGGTCATAGTTCTGAACCAGAAGTAGGTCAAAGTTCAAATACCCCAAAAGGCACAACTAGACCCCCTAGGGGTGTTGTGTGTAAAATTTGAAGACAATCGGACAAGTACTTTCAGAGATATGCTCCGGAAACGAATTGTTTACGGACGGCCCAACGCCGTCACATCATCATTTTCCCCTCTGCAACCCTGCGTATTGAATTCAGATTAAAAATATTTTAACCTGTCCATTAGCCACCTGGAAGTAACCCACATACCAAAAATTGTTATCCTAGCTTATTTTCTTACAAAGTTATAGGCAAAAGAAGAGGCCAAAAAAAAACGGAGGTAGAATCCATAGCTCCCTTCGTCTCACCTACGGTGACGGCGGGAGCTAATAAAGGCCTAGGGCCAGTGCCTAATCGCGTTTTTTTCTCTGTACGTGATAGGTGACGGACTCGACACAGCTCTTCTTTGTTTTCTGATGATCGTTTGGTCTTAGTAGGCTACATATAGGCCTACTCAGTCAGACACGATTTATGGTAGTTTACTTGGCATGTATTCAGCTCACACAAAACATGTCATGAGGCATGGCCAAAATTAACACCTCCATAATGTCGATCTAGTCTTATTGATGGTCCTGACGAAGGGGGTACCAATGACAATTTAATTACAGTATGTCCCAACATATCAGGTGGAGACATATTGTTTTAGGTCTATATTGTAATCAAGTCTGCCTTTAAACAATAAAATAAGGTAGCCTAGCTGTCTCCCTTCGTAAATAATCAACTTTTATGTACAAATATCGGCTTATGACAAGTTATATCCATTGTTACCAGAACTATATTAGGCCTATATTAGATGGCAAAGATCCAACTTTCTACAAATTGAATCTGTATAATTTAATAGTTAATATTTCTCACCATGTATGAACTAAAACTATAATATATCGAAAGTTAAAAGATAAACTTTAAAAGTACATGATCAATGTGGATACTACAGGCTGAAAACTGTAGCAAAATTTCATGTGGCGAGGTAATACCTTGCGGCAAATTCACCGGTGCTGTTTGGGCAACTACGAAATGCTTATCACTTTTAACATGATATGAACAACAGGATTTTCATGGCACACCAATTGTCAAACTAACAGATGTAGCCTAAACCATTGTGTTTTTCTACATTCATGGATGCTGGTCCTGATCTATGGATGCATGATCAATATTGTAAGACAAAACAAACAAGCATTTATATCCTTTAATTTCGCTTTTAATACATTTTCAAATAGTTTATTGGAAAGTAGTAATTTTATAAAACAACATAATGAGAGATTTATCAGGTCAGGTCCTTAAGATCAGGAGATACATGTTTAACATGTACGTTCCCAGCAAAGACAAAACATGTGAATAACATTTGTACAATGTCGGACCAACGTCGAAGACTTTGGACCGACGTTGTACAAATGTTATTACAAATGTTTTGTCTTTGCTGGGTTATGGTGGAATGCTGAACTACACTACAATAAGGCAATATGTAAACATCACAAAGTTCATTTAGAACAAAGAGGGATTGGTCCAAGTAGCCTATTGTACTCTACTCCGCGACAAATTGATGTGTGATATTATATCACGCAACATGATAAGCTAATTCCATCCTCTCGCCCGAGTAGAATACAATACGAGGACAGGGGACCTCACGCGATCCACTCTGGAAATAGTCTACAACATTAAATGAACTACACTTATCAACCACACTGATCCCCTCACCTAAGCTGAACAGAAATGTCCTAACACAAAAAACCCCATTAAATTGTGAATATTTTAGAGGGTACAATTTATTTAAAATTAAACAACACATTTCAGTAAGCACAATTGTGTTACCTATGATTTGATAACTCAATATTTTCACTCCTTTTGTAGCTGTTATTGTAAAAAGGGTCCACTTTCAAATCAGCAAAAAACATTTCTATAAAAAAAATTAACGTGTATGCCATTTATACATGTGGAAAGGTTAAATGATTTTTTTTTAAATTGGCAAGTATGATTATTATTTTCCAAAAATAAACAGATTGACTAATCATTGTTAATCTTTTTCTTAGGACACAATACAATTTAGGTCTGTACAATTGCAGACATACATACTGTACTGTATTATACTGTAGATGTTTTTAGAAGTTAAATGTATCTTCTCAACAAAAATAGATTTTTTTTGGTCTCGAATTGAACAAATATAGTTCATTTTCACCCACTGTCTCCAGTTAGCGAACCAGATACATTGTTATACAACTTTTTAAATTTATATATATGGTTACTCTGCCAAGAAAATACACCTTCTATCAAAGAGCTAAAATGTACATAACTGTGGAGAAAACAATGAATCTTTTTGTTATACAGAAAGAGATGAGCGATCTTTGTTTGAACCAACTTCTTAGGTGGAATGGGTTACTTTCGTCAAGCACTACATTTCAAATACTTGTATACCACTCTTGAATAACAAAAACTACAAGTGGAAATAACTGCACAACAGTAAAGTTCTTGAGCTGATGTTAAAGCTCCTCCTTCCTGTCTATCTTGATTAATTCAACTTCAAAAACTAGTGTGGCATCAGCTGCGAAAAATACAGAACATACAGCTTAAAATCATAACAATATAAAAAGGTTATAATAATTCCATTGATTTTATTCACTATGTAATATCAACACAGACCATCTAAACTGCAGTAGTACTACTTTAGATATGTTACCTTCTGTCTCAGACCACTGACAGTGCTCTATATCTATTTGTTCATTAATTTCATTGAGCAATCACCTTCGCAATCCAGAGAAAATTAAAGTAGCAAAGTCTCAACATTTAATTACAAAAAACACTGCATAGTGCAGTCTGCCATACAAATAACATCGGTGCCCTTCAGAAAATATCAAGTTAATTTGTTGATATCACTCAAAAATATGCCAAAGGTCATACATCATTACATTGAATATCCAACGAAATAAGAAAAAATAGCTAGAGAACATTAAAAAAAATATAAACTGCACCTGGAATTTTTGGAGGTGATCCTCTAGCACCATATCCAAGCTCAGATGGAATCACCAGCTTTCTTTTTTCACCTTCACACATACTGCACATATGAAAAAAATCATCAAATGCCAAAAATTAAATGAATTGATATTAAATATTGTAGAATAATAAATAAATCAATAAGTGATATAATTATCTACAGGTACAACCTGTCATATTCATAGATTCCAACATTCAGCAATTAAAAAAAAAAAAAAAGTAAAATTCACTTTTACTTCTCATAACAATGATTTGGATAAAATAATCCCTAAAAGTTTTGACCACTAAAATAGTTTAAAATATTTATCTGATGGATCACAGGCTGTTACTGTTAAAAGTAGTTTGTTTTCTTTTACAAATATTAATACTTCAGTTTCTCAAGGATCAGTTTTAGGGTCCACTGTTGTTTTTAATCTTTGTTAATGATTTACCCACATGCTTGGGGAAAATGCTTATACATTTTCAGATGATACCGCCATGTTTGTGTACAGATTATAGGAATATCCAGAAGAGATCTTAAATGTCTTAAATGTTGTATTTTCATTTCTTTGTATAACAAATAATATACTATATATATATGTGGCAGGTTCAGTAGCAACAGCTTTGTTCATTGAATTGCTCAGGCTCATTAACACGTGTTAGCCTGCGGTGTGTGTATCTGCTCTTAACACTGTATACTGTAGATAAATTGCTATCAGGGTTGGAGTCAAATTACATAACAGATCTGTTTGATTTATCTTGAAAATTGAATTATTTGATAATTAAACATCTACCAAAAACAATTTGATCATTTTTATTAGCATTACACTGAAATCGAAAAATGCTTGAAACTGTATATATACAGGTTTAGCAGGACAAGAGATCACAATTTACAGATGTAGGTGTGCACAAAATTGGATTATCAGTAGTTAATTTATTAATCTAAATCTGGATGATGGAATTCCTTTTTAAATCATAATAATTTTCTCACATTACTATCTAAAGAAAGAATTGTATAATTTAAACTAACACAATAATGATATGTGGTGTTCAGAAAATACAGATAGTAGAATCTTTGTTTAGTTAAAGCGTTTCATTCTAGAATTACAATACTAACCCTAGTAGTCCCTGATCCCATCCTTTAATGACTTGACCTGCACCAAGTGTGAAAACAAATGGATCACCTCTAGGTATGCTGCTATCAAACTCTGTTCCATCTTCTAATGTTCCCTAAAGAATCAACAATGACTACATGTATTTCATGCAAGATATTAAGAAAACAATTATTAAGAGACTTTTTTTCTGCAACATTATCTGCTTAATAAATCTGCAGAAAACCTGTTCTAAAATAAATCACAAAATTAGACAAATATCTGGATGACTGAAAAGTGTACAACTCAGTATCTGTGTGTGGCCACACGGCACAATGACACACCATGTGCTGTTTGGTGTAGCAGATATGACTCATTACATTGTAGAAGGGGTGACCTGCCACCACCCATGAAATGCTGGCTCGTTTCATTTAAACAAAGCAGGATTCTCAGTGTAGTGCTAAAGTATTCATACGGGGACATTGTATGAAAATGTGATGATTTAAAAAAATCATAACTTGAAGGTTAAAAGGTTAGTTACAAACAATGTAGGTCTACAATAAAGCAGTGTTTCCAGTTCTTGTGCTTTTTTTGGTGCGAGATCTCACAATTTGATTTTGACATCATTATTAAAATAATGTTTTCAAATCTTCGAGGCATGCATTCTTTAAAAAATATCTCAATAGATCTTAAATGTTTTAATATATTTTTTTAAAGTATGCATAATAGGATCTGCTACAATGTATTATTATACTTACCGTGTAATGCATGTGGAGTGTATCTCCTTTCTTACTTTTCAGTTTACATTGATCTGGATCAATACGTTTCTTGACGCCAATTTGTAATTTTTTTACTTTTTTTTCTGTTTTATTATCTTCAGCAAATGCAACAGCTGCTAGCATCACAGTTGATGCATACAAGAGATGTGTCAACCTCATTGTCACTTCCTACAGATTCTGAAAAGACAGAATATGTGTACGGTAATACTTTTATATGCATTAAAACAAATTTCTGCAACTCACACATATTTTTAAATAATTATGATACCTCATATTCAGTAATCTTTATCAGATCAGGAGCTGTCATCCGATCTGATAATTATGATTATTATGGTACGGAATGGTCACCTGCTGTAATTATGGGCTGCTTTTTAAGGTAAGCATGGGCTACACTTCATGTTGCTGAGAAAGTATGACAGGATATGATTATAAAGAAATATATTTTAATAAAATTCCTGTATAAATTTTTGCTTCCATTTGGCCACTATTTTTCCCTGTTGTAGATGAGCGCGCACATTAGTTTAGGCCACACATTACCAAAAAAAAAAATTTAGTCTGCCAGCACGTCCATTGGATGGTTGCCAATTTCTGAAAAAAAACAGCGTTAATTTCTGGAGACAAAAACATTGACCTAGTTTTTTTGCTTGTTTTTTTCACAGCTCCCAAAAAGTTACTTTTCCAGAAATTTGTCCAAAGTGTTTCGGAATAGTGTTTTCCCAGCAATATTCCGATCCAAACTACACATTTTAATACATCTATCTTTTGAAATAAAAATTTATTTATTGGCAGAATATAGTCACTGTGACCACTTGTTTGTCAATTTAGATGTATTGAAATGTGAAATTTGGATAAGAATAGCAGAGCCGGTACCGGACTTTTCTACACCATCAATACAGTGATCCACCTGTTACACCCCTTGGGCATGTGGCTGTTAGCAGTTCTGTGTTGATTGTGCTAGCCAATTGTGTACCGTATTGTGCTTATGTGACGTTGTAACACACTCGCTGTATTGACTATTGCTAAATAGTATTGGCGATAATCATGTGGTTTATGTCACAGCTCGCTAATTTCTGTTATTATGATTGATATTGACAAGCTCGGAATCTATTGAGAGATAGATAGATTTATTTAGCATTCATAAAATTGGGTTTACATCTGTATGGCAATACACTTACTGTACATTAAGCATTTAAAACATGTCACTGTGTGAGAAAAATTTTGGAACACCGGGGATAAAAATATCCTATTGCAGGTCACTTATTTTACAGCGGTCTCACGCTGAGCTATACCGAGCTCCCTGAAGCAGTTTGGTACACCTCATTGTCCAAAATGTGAGATTCTCAACTTGTGTTACATATAATGTAATATAAACTTCCACATGATATCAAGACTGCAAACACATTTTTTAACAGACTGTAGCACGTAGTATTATATAGTTAACTGTGGTTTATGTATGCGGTTCCTTCCTTCACTCCTTCCTCACTCCTTCATTTATTAATTAATTCAGTCTTTCGATCGCTTATTAAATCCCTATGGCCCTCTATGATCATGATAATTCTGCACCTATTGGGACAAAAGGCGAGGAAAGTGACCTGTTGCATTTCACATTTTTTGCCAATTTAATGCCTAATTTTGAGAATTTAATGCCTTAATGGTGCATCGCACAATTCAAATTATAGAAATAGAACCTACCTAATTAGGCTAATAAACTATGTCCTATGTGAGAGCCACTGACACAATACCGAGGAATTTAGACAACAAAAAGCTTCATTACCGCTCAAACACTGATGTAATACTTGAGCTTGATACCGTAGGCATAGCAGCCTATGAAGTAAAGGCCATCGGCACAATACCATGGGGGAAACACCACAATTTGAAAAACCTTCATTATCGCTCTGATGCAGTACCTTCAAGGATAGTAGCCTCTTATCAACTGCCTCTATTATCGTTCGTACAGACTATATATACAGACTATAACTAGAACACAAATAATATTAACCCCTTCACTACTATACATGACGGACATATCCGTCGTCATTCGTCATGTTACGTAACCATACATGACGGAAATTTCCGTCGGATTTACTTTAGTTACACCAGGATCCTTGGATCCTGACATGCACTTCGGTCTGGAAGCGAAGTGGTTAAATTATGAAAAAGAATAGGCCCATGGGGAACTCCTGAATGATGTTCACCGGCAGAATGTCATAACAAAAAGGCTGGTGTAGATGTAGATTTTTTTTTTGATTTTTTTTGCTGCACCCTATTGGAGATGCATATGTTTGTTATTTTTCTGCAGCAAAGCAAAATAAACAATTCTGCATAAACAGTACCGCTTTTCCTACTGTGCGCCGATCAGAATGCTGAAAAAAAATAAATTCAGCTCTGTTGTTTATTGATAAAAATAGTTAGGGTCGGCAGATTTAGAAAAAAACTAGGGTCGACACCTAAAATTAGGGTTGGTCGGATTACCCGAACAAACAATTTTTTTGTTTTGGCCTAATAAATCATTCAGCGTAATTGTGAAGCTGTGCCTTGTTGCCTGTCTATTTAACTGTAAGTTGGATCCAAAATTATCCTCTTATCTACAGAAAAAACCAAGTCATGACTATTTCAATTTTTTCAGTCGAAGACGACGTGCGCCTGCCTATGCCTAGCCAAAGATTTTCGACCGAGTGTCCCTACTCGGTCAAAAATCTTTGGCTAGCCTATGCCACGCCCATGGGCAGTATCATGGCAAATGCAATGCATGCTATTTATTTGTCACTCTCTGCAAGGTACTATTTCAAAGACGTTAACTCTCAACAGTAGTCTTAATCTAGGCCTAGATGTCTTATTCTAGATAGGAAATCAGACATGCAAATTGAGACAGTACAAGGTGTGCCCTAATAAGTGGCGAGAAACGGTAGAACTGGCAGAAAATTTTGAATATCGTTGTGGACAGTTCAGCGCAGAAGCAGCTGAGCCTCGACCAGAAGGGTATCAGGAAGGTTCGCCACAAGATTGGTTCGCCACAAAATTGGAAGGTTTGCCACAGCTTTAGAAGGTTCGCTACAAATATCATAGGAAAGTTCGCCACAACGTAAGAATGCATTATAAAACAGTTAAAATAATATTATATTTCAATTTTTGAACATTAGTCATAATTATATTACATCTGTAGGTCTATATTAAATAAATAATTATTATGGAGATTCGAAAAAGTTACGGTAATGTACGGTATATCATTAAATGTGATTACATTATTTATAGTATTTGATCAGGCCTAAATGTGATTATTTGCAGTAAGTGTTACCTAACAAAAAGATCTTTTAATAATACAATTGAATGTGATAAAATTTTTTGCAATAACATACAGTTACTTTTAAAACAAAAATATCTTTTAACGATACGATTAAATGTGATTATTTTTTTTGCAATAACAGTTACTTAACAAGATATCTTTTAACAATACAACCCATATTCAAGGACAAATATTAAAATATATCCAGGGGTCTAACTGTGAACTCACAGCTAGAGCCGCTTGTGAAATGTCAACAGCTTTGCAGAGTTGTGAGTCTTTGGTGAACTCATCCGCTCCACTCCTTGCACCTCAGGTGTTGTGATGAGGATTCCTGTGAGTCTATCATTAATTCAGACCTGTCAGCGAGAGCCGCTCGTGAAATGTCAACAGCTTCGATGAGTTGTGAGTCTCTGATTAATTCGCTCCACTAATGCTAGCGAAATGTCAATGAAAAATAAAATGCGTTCAAAGGGCCAGAAACGATTGCAATTTATTATTTTATAGAAAATAAACAAAGTACTGAATGTCGCATTATTCAGTGTTATTCATTCAAGTTCCGAGAAGGAAGATGAAAAAAGGAATGTGTGTGGTGTTTGATGTATTAATTGATGTTATTGATAAATTATGTTAGCATCGTCACATATTTGTGTTATTTTCATATATTCTTGATATATTGACCTAGGCGCGGCTAATAGGCCCCACATGGTTTATGTGTGACAAGAAAAAATACAAGCACAATTATTTTTTATTACATTTTATTAGATAAATTTATTTAAACAACCCAGTCGCTACTCAGAAATATATGTTATTATTATTTTAATAGCATATATCCAGTGTTCAGCACAGACAAGAAATAGGTGGGGACATTTGTCTCACTACCCCAGAAAAAAGGAGACATTTGACCTCTAATTGCTTAATTGACGCCCAGTGTTCAGCACAGACAAGAAATAGGTGGGGACATTTGTCTCACTACCTTGGAAAAAAAGGAGACATTTGATCTCTAAGTACGTAATTGACGAGATATCGCGGCCTGTGCTGAACACTGTATATCCTTGTATAATTGTGTTATCATTGTATAACACTGTATAATGTGTTATTTCTTTAACATTCTTGTTGTCTAGTGAAATAAAAATATTTTCACCCTCAATAAACAGTAGACTAGTAACTTGTTTTATAATGCATTCTAACGTTGTGGCGATCCTTCCTATGACATTTGTGGCAAACCTTCCAAAGCTGTGGCGAACATTCCAATTTTGAGGCAAACCTTCCTTTGGTGAACCTTCCCTGTGGCGAACCTTCCTGTATCCTGTATTCACCAGAAGAACTCCGGCGTGATAATCGAGAATGCTAAAAATGTCAATGACGCACAAAAACTGAAAAAGTATTTAAAGCTGCATAACTGTTTTGTTTGTTTCGACCGAAATAACCTAAAATGTTCAAGACAATCATTCATATATTTTTAAAGGCTTTATAAATGGACAAAATCGATGTAAATGTAGCTGGATTAGATCACGACGCGATACACCATCAAGTTATATGGTGTTGTAAATCGGTCCGTCTGTGTACAATATGTACGTAATACTAATAGTGGTTAATTGTGGGCCAATATAATGTTACATTAGACCAACATCAAACCCCTTAATAACAAACACGAGACGTTGAGCCGCATTAGTCTAACGCTGGGCCAGAGCCGTAGACTATGGCCCCAAATTAGTTTGATATGGACCAATGCCTGGTGTTGGCTGCGATGCCAAGCTCACACAAACCACAGGTTGGTGTCCTAAGACTAGGTCAGCCCGTATGATAACTCAGCAAGCACGAGTCACTGACCCATTGATGGATCAATGTTGGTTCAGCTTCTACGACGCTGGTACAACATTGACCCATCAATGATTGAATTCCACTTGTTTGCTGGGAACTCAGCTACCGGTACCGTAAAGGCTGCTTTTTTTACAATTATTTTATTTTACCGCATTTCGCTATTTATATAACTGTATGTGATGACTAACGATGAACTAAAAATAATTAGTCTGATATTTTCGAGTAGCATTGTCACTATAGATCGTGTTTCTCTTGTCATTTAAAATTCACTTTGAATTCACTCATAGCATTGTCACTAAAAGACTGCGTGAAAAAAAGATGATTTACATCACTGAGTTGGTGTGATTCAGACTGCAATTTCTCATGGTAGGGGGAGTGCGTCTTAATGGCGGGCCTAAGGCTCAGATGCTGGCCCACACTTAAAAGCACCATACTAAAACAGGGTCTAATTTTTCAAATGAGTGACATTTTCTATACTGGTACCGAAATTAAACATGACATTATATGCAGATATGACTCATATTACACAAAGTAATAACTTCTAGATATGTCTAACTGACATGAGATAATACACTTTGTACTGTGAAATGTATCTATGATCACTTAAAAAAATAAGAATAATTTCAAAAGTCTTCCACTCTTTTCTCAATGATGTCCGTTATCTGCCACTTGGTACTTTTAATGTCCTAGTTATACAGACAATGTGTCTTACTCCGCTGTGATCAGGTCTTTGTTTTGGTGGGGCAACAATATTAAAAAACAACAAACTTAAATCCTTAATAACTCAGTAACAGGAGCAGTAAAATAAATAAAAAAAACACCATTCTCCATGGATTAATATTTTGATTAAAATAAACAAAACAGTTATGCAGCTTTAACTTTTCCACTTTCATAACTTATTTAACACAAGCATGTAAAACTCGAATCGTTGATAAATGCCGAAAATCTCTCAGAATTTTCCAGGGCGTCCAGAACACTGGGGGGACAGAAGCGTGGATACAGACACATTTGCTAGGGTACATAGCAATGCTCGGACTGTACATCCTCTCTAGAGAATCCATGGGATGCAACAACTCTCTGAGCCACATCAGACCTGATTTGAGAGGGCGGTCGGATAAAGTACGAATTTTAACATTCAACACGCTGAAAATAACCCAATTTCAGTCACACCATCGCATGATAATAATTACAAAATAAAAACTTGTTTTCATCGATATCAGAGACGTTTTGTGTACATGCCGAGGCGTTCTTTACAGACATTCCCTCCGCCTGTCTGTATAGTTAACTGAGGACTCGACTAGGGAGACATCACGTGACCACTGGTGACAGACAATGCATACACTCATGATACAGACAATATGGCGGTAAATTAGAATCGTGCTGGACTAAGTCAGAAAAAATTTGAAATAATATCACTTATCTTTTTGTCACAATCTCGCTCACCAAGATTCACCAACCCACGATGTTTAGTGTCCATTTACATGTATCAATACCCAGTAAAAATACGCTTAGATGCAGTTTATCTATCGTTATTCCTCAGCCTCGGAAATCAACTAAAGCAGGCCTGTGTGTGCAGTAGGCCATGTAGGGGGCAACTGTACAAGTGGTCAGTTGAAAGAGGGCGATGCAACACCACAAATCCTGCTACTATAATTAGTAACTAAAGGCACCACATTCAATTCAACCATATTGGCCTACTATTACTGGCTTTATTATCATTGAAAATTACAATAATGTATACATTTCAATTAACCCTTCAACCGCCGGTGCCGCATATATTCGGATATTTTTTATTAGCACATTAAGTACCACCTATTAAACAAGTTAAAGATAAAATGTGACATCAATCAGCAATATTTGAAAACAGTTGACGTCCATTTTGTCAAATCTGAATAATTCTCACTCACTTCAAGTGGGTGAAAATTCAGATTGAATAATTTGGCGGTTCAAGGGTTGGAAAGAAGTAAAAGTGAAGTATAATAAACAAAACGTCATGATAGCCTATAGGTTTATTATGATTGATTATCATAATAGGGCTATATATTATCATAATATTTGAAATTATTTCTTACTTTAATCGCTGGATCAATGTTGGGCCAGCATTTTTTAAAGATGAATTGTGAAAAAATATGTAGGTTCATATTATGGTAAATTGTGTTCTATAAATTATTAGGCTAAACCATCATCCACCCTCTGCCATCATCCACCCCAGACCAACTGTGAATGGTTTGTGGGGTTGTGCATCGAAATATATACGTAATCTCAGGGAAAAATTTGTTCTAAAATTATTGATTAGCAATTTTTTCATCTAAGTTTTACCTTACTGGACAACGTTATCATTGATGTATAAATATTTTGTTAATCAATAACAAATTTGATAAGCAAATGGGCAGAATTGAGTAGCATTTTGCTATGCGATACTGAACAATTTTTCTCCTGAATCTGTTAATATATGTTCTGTGGCTGTGTGGGGCTTCTACACGTTCAATATGCACGTGTCGTACATATGTGAGCGTACATCACTTATCCACTGTGGATTTCCATTGAAAAACGATGCTAAGCCGCCTCAAAAGCTACTTTTTCTGGATATTGCCACATGTAAACGGAGTCGGACGATCGTGTGATTGTAAATCTTGGTGAGCGAGGGTAGGACAAGGGAAGTAAGTGTTCATATTTGGCAATTTTATTTCTCTATCCAGTTTATTTCTGAAAGCCGCCAGATTGAGCCCTCTCTATTCTGTACACGCTGTATGTGCTGCTGTGTCACGCGAGGACTGGTGAGCGCAGACAAGTGGCATCCCGGGGTGGGGTGGGGTGTTGTGGTACAGCAGGGGCTATCTGTGCGTAAAACGGCCGCCCGACCCCACAAAACGATTTTGATATCGATGAAAATTAGTTTTTATTTTGAAATTATTATCATGTGATGGACTGACTGAATTTTGGCTGATTTCAAGCGTGTTGAATGTGTAAATTAGCATTGTATTCTAACTGTCCCCCAATCTGGTTTGACGAAATGTGTTTCACAGTGTTGCACTTGCATCCCATGGATTCTCTAGTCTAGAGAGGATGTACAGTCCGAGCATGGGATTCGCTATGTACCCTAGCAAATGTGTCTGTATCCACGCTTCTGTCCCCCCAGTGGTCCAGAATAGAATTGAATCTTTTCGACTCGCTGCGATCTTCCCATGACATGCGCACCATCGGCACACCAGAATCAGAATTCTGAATCGTCATCGTTACTTCGCGAAAACATCATAATATCGCTCACGAAACATTACACAATTAACCGTAGTTTAGACGGATTTCTGGTATGAAAAAAAAACGAATTAATATTTATTATCTTAAAATAATAAGTAAAAATCATACAGATTATACACTTTTGCAATGAACAAACAATCTCTTTTACTAGAAACTCGATGAAATGCCTGAATGCTACAGCGACGTTTCAGTTCCACAGTTTGTTTGTTTGTTTGTTGAGTTAGCGAGCCCTTTCGGGCTGCCCGGGCCTTCCGACAATTGTCAATTGCTCTGAAACCCAGGCACGAGACCAAGAGCTACAGATAATCAGATCCCTGAGTAACAGGCTAGACAACCACACTGCGAGTACCACGACCTCGGCCCCCAGCTCTCCTTCAGTATTCCCTAACGACTACTCGAGGTAGCAATCGAGGCACTGTTAGTGAATAGAGGGAGGGGACCGCTGTACAAGATAGGAAAGCTCTCCTGAACTCACACAACACTTTCTCATGTGAGATCCAGCACTCTGATCAACTACCAAGGGAGCTGCCCAAAAAGGAGGGTATTGGTAGCAGGAAACCGGTGGCGCATTATTTATTATTTTTTTCCGCCTGGACATAAAAAATTTCTGTTCGAGAATTAGCTTCCGAAAACACAGGATTTTCAACCCTATTCGAAATAATCCCACTGCCCACTTAGGCCTATTCAGTTTATTGGGAGTAAGCTTATTTTTTGAAAATGCTGTGTCAAAATTTAGGCTACATGCCCCAATGTCTCGGTGTAGGGTTTCTAAATATCCAAAGCACGAGCCCAAGAGCTATTTGTCTTCGGATCCCTGAGTGGCAATCTAGCCAAGTGTCTCACATCAAGTCATCCAGCCTCAACCGCCAGCCCCCCTTCAGTATTCCCTAACGACTACACAAGGTAGCAATCGGGGCACTGTTAGAGAACAGAAAGAGGAGACTGTCGTACAAGATAGGAAGGCTATACTGCACTCACAAAACATTTCCACATGTAAGATCCAGCACTCTGATCAACTGCCAAGGACAAGTTTGCGGCCCAGAAGAAGAAAAGGAAGGAGATAAGAGTGACGGTTTTTCCGCCTGGACACGAAATTTGGAAACTGTGTAGATTCTGTTTCGAAATTTAGTTAAATAATAATACGATCTAGAAATTTGCGGATCATGCCGAGATTTAGCCTAGACTAGAGTCAAGCCCCTATTGTTCCGGGGGAGAGAGGATTTGGGCTTCAAGTTTATATTTGAATCCAATTAATTATATGGGAATAAAGTTACCTCTATGAATAGCTTATTCTGGGCAGGGTGCATTTTATGTGTACTGCCAGTCAACCCCGTGGAAATGATATAGAAGGTCATAACCAATATTTGTTTCATCCGCTTTAGCAGTAGAGAGGGAGCCTCGCGCTCAGGTAAAGAGGAAAACAAGAAGGATCAAAGTCTAGACTCTAGAGAGTAAACCAGGGTAACCGGTTTCGGGGAGAAACAATTTGTACCCAAACAGGGCTGTGATGATGACGCCCATGTGGATGACTGAGGAGGGGGCCAGAGAGAGCTGACTTCCACTAATGCTGTGGATAGGATGAAACAAATACGGTCCACCCCATAACCACACTTAAATAGACTGGCGGCATATATATATATATATTTATATATATATATATAATTTTTTTTATTTTTGATGGGGGAGAAAGATCAGGAGAATGTCCTGATCCCGCTAAGCCTCAGACCAGTCATGATAAGTATTGTTTGTTATTTGATTTAATTTTTATTTATTATTATTTTTTTATTTATTTTTTTAAAATATTTTTTTATTATTATTATTATTATTATTTTTTTTTTATTATTATTTTTTTTTTGAGAGAGAGGCAACAACCTTTGATACCGATGTGTGGGCTCAAGTGATCATAGGCTGTGACCCAAATGGGTGAGAAAAACTGAGTGGATATACTAAGGGTCTCTATGAGTGTACATCCAATTAAAGCTCTGTAACCCAAATCTGGGCCGACCGTTACCCTTTCAAAGGACCATTGGTGAGTATTTATCATTATATTCACTCATGGGAGTCACCAACCTATGCCACCGATGTGTGGGCTCAAGTGATCAGCGGTAGTGACCCCGATGAGTGAGAGAACAGAAAGGATATACCAAAAGCCACTAAGAGTCTGTACATCATTTCGGACACAATAAACCATATGTGGGGCAACAGTTAACCTTTCGAGAGGACCTCATCATACGTCCTTGGTGAGTGAAGACGGGTGAACAAAACGGACCGGTTCGAATGTTTTGATATTTATATTAATAATAAGCGTACAAAACCTCAGGTAAACAAAGGTATTGGCCAGAGAGGGTGGAAAATGTACAGATATGTATATTAATATAAGCGTACAAAACCAATATAGTTCGGAACACAATTTACTTCGACAGTCTACCTAGCTCTGAATAAAGTAGATTGAGAGTCGACATCTTTGACACCGATGTATGTGCTCAGGTGAACAAAGGTAGTGGCCCGAAGGGGTGGAAAATGTACAGATATGCATCAAACGGCTAGTAGCTTAGAACCTCTATTAAAATGCTTAGACCCCTATGCAGACCGCAAGCGGGGTTCGCTAGTAGTGTGAGAGGTATTTACAATTGGATAGTAGCTATAATAATTAATAATACATAGTCATGAGAGTCGACAGCCTATGGCACCGATGTGTGGGCTCAAGTGATCAGAGGCTGTGACCCAGTTGGGAGAGAAAAACATTTTGGGAAGGCATAAAGCCTCTGTGAGTCTAAGGACGTTCTTTTAGAACTCTATAGGCTATAACTGGGTGAACGGTTGGCCTGTCAAAAACACCAACGCCTTAGTCATTGATGGGTGAGGCCGAGTAAACAGAACAGGCGACATTGAATGTTTAATATCTATATTTAATAATAAGCGGAGATAACCCATACAGTACAGGACCATATTTTGCATCGTCAATAAACCCCAAAGGCATATACCTGCAAGTATTCTTGAACAACCGGTAAAATTCTAAAAAACTGAATATAGCCCACCAGTGGGGTTCACTAGTAGAGTGTGGGGTACTAATATGACAACCATATATGATAACCGTGCTATATATTTTGGAGACATAGTTGAGTGCCAAGGGCGTTGAGCCAGGGGTCCCTGAGGCTATGGGGGACGTTGCGTGAAATGGTAAAAGTGTTATCCCAACCTCAAGAAGGTGCGAGGAGAATTGACAGCCGTCAGGCCCTTTAAATGCCATAAGATGTGAGATTATGTGGAATACCAATCATTATAAATGAAACCAGAGCTCATAAATATCTCAGGCAGACCCGCCGCCGAAGTGTGATATGAGCAATTACGGTGTAACTCTTGAATAGGAAAAGGGTCATAGACCTCATAAATATCTCAGGCAGACTCGCCGCCGAAGTTAGATATGATGGAGTATAATCAATGCGCAACCTCTGGCCTCTCGGACATAATGGCCACCTAAGTAGGACCCAGGGTAATGCATTTACACAAGTATCTTTGAAGGAAAGCTTGAAAGGAATAGGAAAGCCAGATGTGAATAGTGCTGAAATTACAAACATCTAGTGGCATATCGGGCCTTACGGCACTGTCAAGTAGGGCTGGAGGGCGCTCGCCAAAAAGCTGAAGATTTGAGTCAATAAGAGCATTTACCTCCTCTCTTTATCCACGCCCTAAGGATCGAGGCGATTGACAGATTGAAAGAAGGATCATAAAAAAATTCAAGAAGAACTCTCTCAGGGCTATAGGAGTGAGACAATCCCTCCGCGGCGCGACGTCGGACTTTCAGGAGATTCCCTGAACTGGGAATGTTTTTGCAAGTTAAGAGAATATGAGCTTTTAAAGAAGAGAAATTTGTGCCGCATACTGGGCAATGGTTGTTGTCAAAATCTGTCCAATTTTCTATTCTGAATTTCGCTAAAATTAGACTGGCTTGAGATCCATCGAGGTAACGAGCTAGGTGGATAGGATTGGCTTTTGGACAAAAAGATAAACTGGGGTGAACCCGTTTGTTCTCCGTCCAAGCTCTCAGACGACCCTCATAGTGTGCATGCGATAAATGGTTATGAGAATCGACGGGGACATCAACCGCTATTAAACTAAGATTTCTACGTATGCGCAGGATCTCCTGGTACCAGTTACTGGTATAGGAACCATCTGTAATCATAAATAAGGCTTGTTTCACCCATCTGGACTTGGGAAGGCTTTTTAGATGCTCCCAGAACCTGATTTTGTGTAAATACGCTAGGTCTTTAATGGACGACCAGCCTAATTCGGCCCTGATTGCACTGGAGACAGTGCGTCTATTTACTTTGAGTAAGTATCTACCCAGGCCATTCTGGGCTTTTTCGGCCTTGTCAATCCATTTTTTGGTAAACAAAAGCAGTTCCGCGCCGTACAGGATAGCTGGGAGCATTTTACCCCTCCAGAGGAGATCTGAAGCAGTGATCTTATTTGTGACGTCGCCGGCCAAGATTTTAACCAGAGAAACTTTATGGTTTAGAGAAGAGGCGGTATTTTGCAGGTGGGAGGAGAATATCCTCTTGCTGCCGATGTCGACCCCGAGATATCTGTAGTTATCCAATATTTTTAGACGACCGAGAGGCTTCCCATGGGCATCAGGGATAGCCCATGTACCTAATTCCTCCTCAATGGATTTCTTGCCTATAATGAGGATTTCGGATTTGGAAAAATTGATGTTAAGGCCAACTGCGGTTAGAGCAGAAAGTAGGGTGCTTAAAAGGGTGTTGAGATCCTTCTTACTCTCTGCCATGATGACCATGTCATCTGCAAAAAAGAGGGCAGGGATGCAACTATCTCCCACTGTAATACCCACTCCACACTTTAATAAAGCATGCTCAATGCTGACCAGGTAAAGATTAAATAGAAGAGGGGAGAGGACACATCCTTGTTTAACACCTTTCTCGCTGGGAATCCAATCGGTCCATCCTCGTAATGTATCTACTTTGCACTTATGCCCGGAATACAGGATTTGCATAAGCCGGGAGAATTTACCCCCTAGCCCAATGCGATCCAGGGAGCTCCATAATTTGGATCTCGGGATAGAGTCAAAGGCTTTCCTCAGATCTATAAAGGCAAAGAAGGTCTTTTTCTTTGAGGCCTTTGCCCGTTCCGCGATACTGGTCAAGATGAAAAGCTGGTCCATGGTACTCCTATTATCTCTAAACCCCCCCCTGAATTTCACTTAGCCAACCCTCTTGTTCAACAAGACGTCTCAGGCGCCTTTCCAAAATGCGAGAATATAGTTTTTGGAGGGAGTTACTGATCGAAATGCCTCGATAGTTGTCAAGATTTGATTTTCTAATCTGCTCCACGCAGCTGTTGTTAACTTACTCTCAACTAGGGCCCAGGGCCATTCATTTCTGTGCTTGGGACTACGTCTTCACGCGGATTGCAACAGATCACGTTACCACCCCCACTCGTGACATTCTTGCCACATGGATCCTAGTAAACCCTAATATTTGTAAAAGCATTTATACAATGTTGGATCAGCACTGGGGCGGCGTTGTATAAATGTAATTACAAATGTTTTGTGTTTACTGGGATGTCGCTCAAATAAGATCGCATTCTTTAAAATAGATGGCCCCAGGCCACACACCTGATAGGTGGATGGCTCAGGCCACACATTTGATACGTGGATGGTCCCAGGCCACACACTTTAAATAGATGGCCCCAGGCCATATACTTCAACTTAGTAGCCTATATGCGGCCTGCAGCCACACATTTTAAAAGGTGATGGCCCCAGGCCACACACTTCAGGTTGATGGCCCCAGGCCATATACTTTAACTTATCATATGCGGCCTGCAGGCACACACTTTTTAAGTTGATGGCCCCAGGCCACACACTTTAGGTTGATGGCCCCAGGCCACACACTTTCAGTTGATGGCCCCAGGCCACACACTAATTTAAGTTGATGGCCCCAGGCCACACACTATAGGTTGATAGCTCCAGGCCACACACTTTAAGTTGATAGCCCCAGGCCACACACTTCCAGTTGATGGCCCCAGGCCACACATTTTTAGTTGATGGCCCCACCCCATACACGATTAGTTGATGGCCCTAGGCCACACACTTCATTAGATATGCTCCCAGACCACACAGTTTCAGTTGATGGCTCCAGGCCACACACTTTAAATAGATGGCCCCAGGCCCCACACCTTTTAGTTGATGATTCTATGACACACACTTCGAATGGATGGCCGCAGGCCACATACCGGTACTTTAAGTAGGCCCAGATAACACCAAGTATGTGGCCTGGGGCCATCAACTGATAGTGTGTGGTCTGTGGCCATCAAATTAAAGTCTGTGGCCTGGGGCCATCTATTTGAAGTATGTGGGCTTGTGGCCTGGGGCCATCAACTGATAATGTGTGGCCTGGAGCTATCAAGGTAAAGTGTGTGGCCTGGGGCCATTTATTTGAAGTGTGTGGCCTGGGGCCATCTACGTATCAGTTGTGTGGCCTGGGGCCATCTAAGCATGGTTTATTAAAGCTTAAGTACACCTAATTTGGATGGCCCTAGGCCACACACTTTGGAATTGATGGCGTAGTAAAATATCGATTCAAAAGAAGTTCTCAGGTTATAAGATGGCCCTGGGCCCTAGTTGAGAGTAGAAAAACAACGCCTGCTCATAGGCGCAATCATAGGCAGTGCATTTCGCTCTCAGTTTTGGGGCAGGTAAATGGAAGAATAAATCAGTCAGATAGTGCAGCTGCCTTGGCAATGGCAGTGCATCTTACAGCCAACCATCATAGTCCAATTGATTTTCAGCTCTGGCGGTGCGATTCGACCCAAATATCAGCCGTTCCATGCCTAGATGAACGTTAATAAACTTTTTTTATCTTATAATTTAAAATAGCTTAAAATTACCAGAAAAATATTTAGGCCAAAGATGCCCCCAGAATCGACCATATGCCACATTTTGTGAAACGCAGTGATACATCGGAAACCTTTTTGAATGGCTACTCGGTGAAACAGTGTTATATAAGACCTCCTTTCCCATACTTTATTGCATAGCTAGCAGAAGCGTTCATGCAGGATTTTCCTGGTTGCTAGCTGCGAGGCGCGTCACTCATGATATCACGCGTGACACATTTCCTGTCACACGTGTTTGGTCTTGAAGGCTGGGCTGTTCACGTCACAGTATCCCTTCTCACTTATGACGTATTATTGTTTGATAGCCACGTGTGGCTTTCCGCCTCGCTCATTAGTTTAAGCCCTCTCGTGGGGGCGTGGCGTCACTCGAATTAGAGTTTGCCGCTTGAATTTCGGGAGTCTTATAGAAATCTCCAGAGCAGCAGGACGCGTGGATTTTCTGAGCTGGGGACAGTCTGCTAGCCTAGTTCCTGGCCCGCGAGCGAGGGCCTAGAATCCAACCATAACGGAAGTCAACATTTTTATATCATGACATTTTCATATCAAAGGCACCAGCGCGCAAATCTCCGCGCTGGTCAAAAACAAAAGGCGATTACGACGCTGTTTTGTCAGTAAAAAATTGTTGAAGTAAAAAAATAAGTTGCTTAGATGAACAGAAGTGAAATGCCTTCGTTTCATTGACAAATCTTGTAGATTTTTTGTGTAATGAGCAGATTGTGAAATGTTGCTTTTGAGTATGGATGGGCATGTGACCCTAATTTGCTATGGCCTGCCCAGAATGCAATGGGTCACGGATGGGACTAGCCGCCTGCATGTCTGTCCCTGGCACACGCACAGTGTCTGTCCTGTCCTGTGCTGTTCTGTCTAGATCTAGTATCATTTATTAATACGGTTTTACCAGGCCTTCCATTGTTACACGTTTTACTAGACCTACCATGCACCTACCAGTACCAGCTAGTCTACCACTGCATTGTATCACCAGTGTCACAAGATCATCGTGTTTGCCTCAGACTCAGTAGACCCCCTATGTACATGATGTAACTATTGAACATTGATCTGTGACAAGTTAGTTAATAAAGATGTGTGCCAAGCAAAGAACTTCTCATCTTCTGCTGTTTTCCTGAACGTAGACTAGTCTACTTCTGCCGTGTCGCCAGCGTCCCAGTTTCTCAGACTCCGCCTCTTGTCCTGAGTGCTACCATTACACAGAACTAGAACCGAGTCATATTATTACCTCATCTAATTCACAGAAATATGACAGTGGAGGTATCGACCAATGAATTCTTCATTCATCACTCGCAGGTATTTTGGACATAGAATATTAAACCTATAAACTGATTTTGACAATGTCACTCGGCAGCCAGCTTGTCAATATCTGACAGTTTGTTTGGCGTGTCGCCTGTGCAAGGTGGGACTCATTTATTCACTGATTCAGCGTGGTGTAGACAGTCACAGTGTAGATCTAGTCTATTCACAGGCTGCGGCAGCACAGCACACACCGTCACCGCCTGCTCAGCCAGCCAGCGTACAGCAAGGATACACACTCCAGTCACCGGCGCACCACACAGCGGCCAGACAGCCAGGCCATCGCCGTAGCAACCTCTACCAGCCAGACCATACTCACTGCACTTCCAGTCGAGATAGACAGTCTACAGACTTCACCTTCTTCAAGATTAACCCTTCCCCTCCATGTGATTGTTCCTGACCCTTCCAGTTCCACAGTTCCAGTATCATCAGAACTGTCATCGCGCCGTAGCGCAGGCAGTATTTAATTTTTCAATAAATTTTAACTTAAAAGTTAAACTTGACCCAGTAATTTTAATTGTTACTAGATCTAGGCTTGCCGAACATTCATAGATCTACCTACATAGACTATTTTGCCTAGATTTGCTTAAATATTCATACGTATCATACACTACTGCCCGGACATTTTATTGACTGTAACTTCTCATTGAAGAATAATTATTTTCGTGATTTACATCTCTGCTAGACCTACAACTTCAGTACAGTACAACAAGTGATAGACTAGTAAATAAATAATTTAGTCTGGACTCTCGCCGTCTCGGACATCATCATCATATACAGTATTGGATAATATTTCACAATTTGGATAACTTCATCCATTGTCATCACCAGCATCAATGAATCATATAAAAAGTAAGTCTACCGGTCACTATTCTAATTGAATGTGCACTTTTAAATGTCTCAAGCCCTGCCCCCCCCCCTATTTTATAATCATACAACCTAGACCTACAAGTATAATAATAAGTCATATTTCTGCTAGACCCACCATATCCAGTGATATCATTGTTATCAATACCATTTACTATTTTATATTATAATTGAACTGAATCTGGTATTTTTCAGATTAGTTCAATTGTACTATCTGTTGATTATAACTGGATTAAATCTGGCATTCTTTCAGATTAGTCTATTTGTAATTTCTGCTTTTATTCTAGACCTACAATTCATGCACTTTCCTCAAGTTTGGGGATATTTTTCACATTATATTCCGCTTTACTATTACTAGCCTAAACAGCATACTCATACAGGTTTTCCTCCTGTTAAGTGATGTTTTTTTATGCTATTTTGGTCTAAACTAGACTATAAAAGACTAATAATAAAGTTTTACTGTTTGACAGTTGATGGTAAGTCAAAGTTTTCACGATCAGATGGATGATATTGTGCATTTCCTTTTTGACTTTTCATACTCATAAACATATTAAATCGATGGTTTTTTCTGGTCTCTCCAAGATTTTATTTTCAAGTCATTATTATCAGTCATGTCAGTGAATATTATTTCACAGGTCTGTTTATCACTCAACCATTACTCGGCTAAGTAAGCTAACAAACAAAACAAAACTTTGCAAACTAAAGCGAAAAACTAACTATGTAAATAGTCTAGTCATGAGTCATAATTATAGATCACTATTGTAGACCTTTTGTCGTTTAAATAATAAAGTGGTGAACATGATAAATGAAATGTGTGTAGACTAGTGGAATATTTGACAAAGTCTTAAAATCTGAATCTTGAGATGTATTAGTCTAGTTTGTGACTAGCCTAATTTCGCATAATTCATCCTATATTTACTGTGTTCTTGAACACACACTGTCGTTATGTGGCCACAGGCGATTGTGTTTTCAGGAAGAGAGTAGTGTAATGATAAACTGAGAAATTTATATTTTATAGCCAAGAATGGTCTATTAAAATTTGTCAAATATTTATTCATGCAGGAAAATCCTGCATGAACGCTTCTGACTGTATATTCAGCAGGAACCCAAATAATACAACTCGCATCTAAAGGGCCCTACGTGACATACATAATGGAATGCTATGGGGGTAAAGTGATCCAAGTCCCCATAGGATGCACACAGTTTTTTTCTGGTGCCCCTTTTAGTCGGTGTAGAGTGCCAATAAATGCAACTTTTGGCCAGCCCTGTGAGTTCCACTGAATAACACCGTGTAGGGCCTACATTACAAGAGGCAGATCATTTGACTTCTGATTTGCATCATATGAACACATATGATTATGTTTCTACTCGATTCAATTTTTGTTCAAACGCGGTACCGTATCCCAATACTCACTGAAAAAATATCTTTCTAAATAATGATCATCTAAATAATGATGACCATCTTGATTTCACTTACAAAGCACCTGTAAATAGGCCTATCCCACTATAATTTGTACCAAGGAATAATACACTACACTTTCACTGATTTAGTGAGGAACAGCATACAAATTTTGTGGTTTCCCGGCTATGCTATTTTGTTACAGCTAATATTTAAGATGACCACTTTTTCAGATAAAATGTTTCCATATTAGTCAAACAAGCTCACATATGCCTCTCGTCTTAGTTATGAATTGGTATAACATATTTATTTACATTTTTCAATTAATATGTCACTCATTATGAAGATAAGCATATGTGCAAACGCTATTTATTTTATAAAAAGACAAACAACATAATATATGCCACTAGTTAAAGTACGTAACAACATATCATCAATATGAAATGTGATACCGCCTAATTACAGGGATGGTTGTTAGTATAAATACTTTTTACCCCCTTGTCAACTCAGTAGGCAGTCTGTTGAATTATGTATAACGTGGTAAGTAATCAACTAGTTGACAACAAGTATTAAAGAGAAGCTGCAGCCTCCATGAGTGTGTCCACTGCTTTCTCTGCACAACAGTTGAGCGAATGCAGCTATGGCATGATCAGTGACATGTCTTTTTCGTTGCTGTTGTAGGAGCTTGAAATATAGGCAACTATTGATATTATGTGGACTATCCGACTCGAGATTAACAGAGTTTAAGGTTAAAGCGTTACCGCATTAAATTGCACAGCAAAGTCCAAGTCTCAGGCTCTCTAGGCATACATTTTATAATTTTGCTAGAAAAAATAAACACCCAAATGCCTCTCGATATTCTGGTGGAATAGGAATCCTAGTAAGGAATGTATTGACACAGTTTATTCAAGTAGAACAAGTGCATGAATGTATGGTATGGATAACTATTAAGAGTAATTTGTTTAAAAAATGTAAAAGAAATGTTAAAATAGGCTGTGTATACATACCTCCTCTAGACTCCAGCTATAACGGCGATAAACTAGATACATTTGATATATTAGATTACGAGGTAGCACGCTATATAAGAACACATGATGGTCAGTGATTTTAATGCTACAACTGGATTGAGCCCAGACACAATGAGTTGTAGAAATAACATACAATGTAGACATAATAAAGATACACAGGTAAATGTGTTTGGAGAACATTTATTACAACTATGTAAAAATAGTGAAATGATAATTTCAAATGGAAGATTTTTTTATGATAAATGCTCCGGAAATTTTACATACTTCTCTCGAAGAGGCAAAAGCACTGTCAATTATTTACTATTGTCAAAACGTAGTCTCGACATGCTACGGGATTTAAAATTGGGCAATTACTAGCAGATTCGGATCATTGTCTCCCACTGTTTTCTCTAAAATATGTGAATAATATTATTAAAACAGAAACAAAGGAGTTGTCATAGACAATCACATTTTCTATAAATATATCTGGAAGCCTGAGAAAGAGAAACTATGTCAGGATTTTCGTAAAACTCAAGATTGCCTTTAAATGTATAATCAATTTATGTCATCAGTAATAGATTTATCTGATAATCAACATCTGTGCAAATCACTATACAACTTTTTAACATATTTAGCGGACAACTGTTAAAAAGAAGTTATCAAGAACAAATCTAGGCCTACTGCTAAATCAAATAGATTCCCAACAAACCCTTGGCTTGAAAGCGAGTGCAAAAATATAAAACATTTATGTAATAAATTCTCAAAAACACATGATTTATCGGAAGTATATAAAAAATCAGGTTGACAAGTTCCAGAATCTAGTGTCCCAAAACCCTAACGAATATTGGAAAATGTGGAAGCAACTAAGAACTAATACAAATACAAATAATGTGGATTTTACTATAAGCCAATTCTATGAAACTTTTAAGCGCCAATCACAACCTTCAGCTTTAGCTATGTTTGACACACATTTTTATGTACACCCCTTTATGTATGTTTTATAGACTTCACTAAAGCATTCGATTATATAAATCGAAATGCCTTAATCTACAAACTGTTTAAGAGGAATGTTAGTGGGAATTTTTTAAGCCTAATAAAGAGGATGTTTTCAAAATAAAAAACTAGAGTGAATTGGGGAAAAGACTTCAGCATGCCTTTTAATAGCTTATTTGGAGTAATTCAAGGAGGTGTCCTAAGCCCGCAATTGTTCAACGAATTTTTAAGTGATTTAGGCGAATACTTAGACCCTGAATGCGGAGTTAAGCTAGACAAAAAGTTACTTCTTTACTTATTATTTGCAGATGACCTAATCTTATTCTCGCATTGTTGAAAACAAAAGTGGTTATATATAGCTCTGCTTACGCTTTGCGAAATTGTGCTTTTAAATATGGTGACAAAGTTATTGAAATCGTAAACACATATAAATATCTCGGAGTATGGTGCTCAAACAAAAACAAAATATTCTCTGAAAATTCTGCTTATTTTTCTAATAAAGCGTCAAAGGCAATATTTGCAATACAAAATTATAGTTCTGAGACACTTGGTAAATTAACCCCTAGATTAGCACTGAAAACGTTTAACAGTCAAATTTTACCAATTTTATTGTATTGCACAGAGTTAATATATACGATGGAAAGCAGATTCAGGAAATCGAGCAAATACAATTAAAGTTTTTAAAAAGAATGTTGTGTGTTCGCCGTCAAACCTCATCTCTGGCTGTCTACGGGGATACAGGTCAATTTCCAATAATAGTTTTACAGATTTCTGTTTAAAATACTGGTGGCATATTTTATCTTAACCTCCTGAAAGTGTCGTGCGACGGGCATATAACACGCTGATACAGCTCGATCGATTAGGAAAACAAAACTGGGTGTCACACGTAAAATTTTAGATTTTCTTATGCATTTTATATACTTTTTAACGTTTGCCTGTGTTTTTTTTTGCTGTTGCATACCATGTATACACATGACATGTAAGTCCAGTTGTGACTTTTTATTGTCAATAAAATTTCTGTCTGTCTGTTTCTGTGGGGGGTAAAGCCCACATCCATTTATATATTTATGCATAGATATTAACCCTTGTGCTACTATAGGACTATATTTTAAGCAAGCTGCAAACCAAATAGATGACACCGAAATTGATAAATTTATGATACACACTCGGAATAATTTATGATAGATGCTCAGTTAATTTAATAATACACTTTGGGAATCTATTTATTTTTATAAAAGTAAATAATATGGAACTCCAGACATAACAACAATGAAAAATTACTAATACATACTGGCATTAGAGAGTCCTTTAATTGATAAGAAAAATATTAAACAAAGTAAAAATGTAAACATAAACACAAAAAACGTGCCTGACTAAAACTATATGAGATAGATATAATTATTTCGTTTATGAACAGGCACAGATGAGGCCCGTGTAAAATAATACTAATAGCGTCAGTATATGTACAACTTCCACACATAACAAACGGACTAGGATCCTTAATCTGCAGTGGATAGTCTGTAATATTTAGGTTGTCCACATGGACTAGTATTTTCATAAATTGACTAGTCAACAAAAACATGATATCCCTTTGACGAAGTTGCCTAGTCAAAAGGATATAGTCAAACGATCCAAGTCAAAATTGCGAACAAATATTGATACATTTATAAAACCTATACAGACAGACAGATATTTTATTGACAGAAATAAAAGTCATTACAGACTTATTTGTCATAGTAATAAGAGAGATATATGTACATGTATATACAAGAATGTTAGTTTGTTAAAATCATATGACAATATAAATGGTATGACAAGCAACTAAAATCATGTTAAGTGGCATATACAAAACAGTTATCTCATATTGGTAAACATTTCTGAAAAAGTGACAAACAGTTTGTTTATGAGAGGATGTTTATTTACATCTATATTTATATATCCGTATATCCTTCGATTTTAAGTCTCAGTTCTAACTTTTTAAGTTCAAGTTCATCAGAACTAGTATTAACCATAAACATATTGAGGGAGGCTTCCTCCCACTCATCATTATCAACATAATATTCAGCTATTAATTTCTTTAGCTTACATTTTCTCATAGAAACTTTGAATTATATTTTCAATTTCTTACACATTTGAACTAAATATGTACCCTTCCATAATCAGAAGCACATAGAGCATACACAGTAGGCAGTGCATACTACATACAATGAGCGTATCCAAAGCGTACTAAAATACACAGTGACGGAACAGTTATAATATTGTGTTCACACACAACAAAAACACGTTAGCATATCATAGAATAAGAGGAGAAATGATGGAACTCTTTGATATAATGACAGAGTGGAAGATTGAATATTGCATTAATACGTCGCTTTCTGCACAATCATGGCAATATTGGGACTATGCCCTATAATCTTATTTAATAACTTGAAGGGTTCTTAATAATGCACACTACCATAGACAACATTGCACACTCCAGGTTGTTTAACAGTTTGGAGCACTGTGTATGCACAACCTCGATGACAAACATCCGACACATTGGAATTAGAGCCCAGTACTTCTGAGTAATGTCAGGGAAATACGGTATATGCTACACCAAAGACATACCAAAGAGACCTGAAAATCAAACTAGAAGACACCACCACAAAATCTCCAAGGAGAGAATATGCCCGACCATTAGGAAATATTTCTTCGTTCCTCAGTCCCCTAACATATGCAACAGTCTCCCTAAGTAGTACTTCGTGCACCATCGCTTACAGCCTACACCTACATCAGACATATACCAAAGGGACCTTGAAAGCAAAACTAGAGGACACCACCACAAAATCTTCAAAGAGAGGATATGCTTGAACATTAGGAAATATTCCTTCATGCCCGGGTCCACTGACATATGGAGCAGTCTCCCTGAAGTGGTACTTCGTGCACCATCACCTCAACCACACCACACATTAAAAAACATGAAGTGAACGAGATTAATTTGGAGCTGGCAGCAGAGGCTGAAATGACTAATCAGCCAGAAGAGGACATGTAAGTACATGTACCTGTAAGTAGGCCTTTTGTAACCTATGATTGAGGTGCAATTGTAGGAATTATTTTATGAAAAAACGTTGCCACACCTGCTTGTGTTGACATTCTTGTGTCACTTACTGGCCTTTTGCCACCCCCTCCTCCCCCCCAGGTTTTTCACTCACATTGTACGCTGTTGTCAAATGAGGCATTTTATTAACCCATAATTTAGATACTGCATCTGAAAACGGTATTTCAGTATCCCCACCCTGGTCTTCGTGATTTTAGCATTTACAGAATGATGTACCAAATAAAGTGAACATTAACTGGTCCAAATATATAACTTACCCATGACGCCAAAAGTGTATTTTCTTCAATTAAGTAGGCAGTCTGTTGTTACCAGTTCCAATTTTCAGGTGAGTGATCTGCACGCGGTCTACTAAGAGATAGGTGTGCCGTGTATCGATGTTCATGCTGGTCTGACAGGCGTGGCAGACACCAAACTCTTAAAATGCGTGGCCTAAGCAAAAAATTGATAAACTTTAAAAATAAATTGATGGTCTTGTTAAAAAAAACTAATAAAATTAGACACATCTCCATGTCCCTTTAGTATAACAGCATAATATCAAGTGCCTTATATTATTATTATTATTATTATTATTATTATTATTATTATTATTATTATTATTATTATTATTATTATTATTATTATTATTATTATTATTATTATTATTATTATTATTATTATTATTATTATTATTATTATTATTATTATTATTATTATTATTATTATTATTATTATTATTATTATTATTATTATTATTATTATTATTATTATTATTATTATTATTATTATTATTATTATTATTATTATTATTATTATTATTATTATTATTATTATTATTATTATTATTATTATTATTATTATTATTATTATTATTATTATTATTATTATTATTATTATTATTATTATTATTATTATTATTATTATTATTATTATTAACAAGGTGCACATTATTTAACCTATAACATTAAATAAAAGTAGAGGAGGTGGAGTAGCTTTATACATTGATGACAATTTAGATTCAAACCTTATAAACAAGTTTACAGTTGAAAATGGTTATTTTCAATGTATAGGTATTATTATCAAATTAGTAAATAATAAAGTTACAAATATTATCAGTTTATCCAGACCACCTGACACTTGCATGGACAATTTTGCTATCAACCAACTTATGTATATGGGGACTTCAACATAGATTTAATATAATATAAACAGCATGAGCAGACAGATGCATTTGTCAATAAAATGTTTCACTAATTACTGCTTACTCATCAACATTGATACAAAATATTTTAACAAATGAGCTTGCGTTTAAGCATAGAAAAGGTGTTGTTATAGCTGACACACAAGCGCACAAGCGTAACATGTTACATAAGGATAAATTTATAGAGAAACTAAAAATACAGATTAGGATTTTATAACAAATTATACTGATGTTGATGGTAGTTATAATATAATCACTGATTTTGTTCTTAATTCATTAAACAGTCCATATGAATCCAAGCTGATACAGATAAAACATAATAAGAAACCATGGCTTAGTAAATCCCTTATTACAGCTGACAAGAAAAATAATTTCTTATACAAATTTTTTTTATCCAAAAGCAGAAAATAAATATAAACAATGTAAGAACATGCTAACTTCAATCTTAAGAAAGGCTGAAATAATATTATGATGAACTTTTATCCCCAAGGACATAGCCAATGGATTTTTTTTTGTGTTAGCTAACGATATTGAAGAAACAGAAGGATCATTTTTTGATACCTTGAATAACCCCTTAGAAAGGTCATTTTTCTCGGAACCCGTCACTATACACGAAGTGTTAAAAATTGTAAATTCAAGTCCAAATAAGCCATCCACAAATCACTCTAGTATTAATTTTGCTTTGTTAAAGGAGTACATTTCTTTTATTGTCAAACCAGTTTGTCACATAGCTAACAATTCTTTTAAAATGGTAATTTTCCGTGAACGAATAAAAATAGCTGAAGTAATTCCTATCTTTAAATCAAGAAAGAAATATTCTTTTAGAAATTACAGACCAGTGTCTTTATTACCACCATTCTTTAAGATATTGGAAAACTTTTAAATAATCAGTTGGATAAGTTTCTGGGGTTGAATGATATACTACCAAATAGCCGATATGATTTCAGAAATAACTCTACAACTTGTCATGCCTTGATTGATTTACTGATTTCTATTTTTTGACAACCATGTCAAAAATAGAAAATACGGGAATTTCGTCTCTATATCTAGCCTAACTGGTGAATACGCAGCACAAAACTTAAAAACTTTTGCAGTTCTAGTCTATGGACATGCTTACATCATATGGTCATATTAAGAAGCCATAATAAAATCACCGATTTTTTTATGATTTCAGCCTGGGCCAGTCCCTTTAAGCAGGTATTTAAAAGAAAGATCTCAATATGTATTTTATATTAATGAAAACTCTGATGCAATGAATATCTGTTGTGGTGTTCCGCAGCGTAGTATCCTTGGACCCAAACTGTTTATTTTATATATGAATGACATGGTCAAAGTATCAAAGATTTAAAATTTATTATATTTGCAGATAATAAAAACTTTTTATGTACAAGTAAAAACATTGTGAGTTTGAATGTAACTATCTGTAATTAGTTAATGAAGCTGAAAAAGTGGTTTGCTATAAATAAATTATCACTAAATATCATTATAACAAATTACATGATTTTCTGTAAAAGTAATTGCAAAGATAATATTTAGATTAGTATTGGAAACGAGCTGATTGATAAGGTTAATGAAAACTAAGGTGTTATAATTTATGATCAATTAAATTGGCAAAGTCATATAAAACAAATTGTTACAAAATTACACAAGAACTACTATGTAATAAAGGAGGCTAGTAGATTATTATCTATGGCGTCATTAATTATGCTATATAATAGTTTATGTTTGCTATATATGCTTTACTGTTGTGAAATTTGGGGTAGATTCAGTCTATACCTTTTAAATAAAATAACGCTGTTACAGAAATAATGGTTAGATTGCTTCACAGAGCTTTTTACCGGGAACACACAGAACCATAATTTAAACTTTCAAATATTCTTATGTTTTTTGACATCTATTTAAGTATGCCATGTCAATTTTAATGTTCAAAGAATATCGTAATCTTCTTTCTGTTAAACCTTTACAGTCGCATACAATTTTGGATTCACCTGAAGATATGATGTCATAATATTGGGAGCTAGATAAAACACTCTCATCACCTGTAATTTATACAATATGATTTTAAAAGGTGTGGTAAACATCTTCATTACTAAAATGACGTATCACGTTTTAATCTTGGGATATTTATGCTGACTGGTTTGACTTTGATTTGATTATTCTATTGTCACCTATTATCGTCCATCTTTTACCAATCCTATTTATGGATTTACAGGTATATGCACAGGACAGATTTATTTATTGTAAGTGGTGTTGATCTAGAATATACAAAAAATACTCACTTCATGGTGAATGATTATGTATTAGAGTATTTTTTTAAAAATAGCAGGAATGAAAAATAAGTTAAAAAAATAAAGTCAGCTAGACAATGAATAGAATGTAATCAAATTATTATTCATACTTAACTATTTTTAAGGTGTACAAAGCATAAACTTAATTTTCTTCACGACCCATCTAGCTCTCAACATTATGATAAGTCGCACTATAGCTTCAGGTGTAATATTGAATCCAAACATCTTACGCGAGAAAATACCTTTATTATACAAAATATTTTTAAAATTTATATAAATATAAGATCAAGTAGGAGAAAAAAAATGTTCTCAATAAACTACTCTCGCACAAATTTAAGAAGACATTGTACTTAAAATATTATAATAAGGTCATGGAATTATTTACCTGTTGATGTAAAGAATATATATATATTTTCAAAAAGAACATTAAGTCCATTTTTTTGTAATGTTACTGAGTTGTTGTGATAAGGTTTGGGGTTTTCAAAAACTACAAATGCAAGTCAATATATTACATGTATATGCTTGTGTAGGTGGCAACCTCGATAAGCAATATATGCTTGTGATGCCACCTATTTTTCATAATGTTCAGAGGTACACGTATATATTTGTTATGTAAATTGCATCTGTATTTGTCATGAAAAAAATAAACAATATCAATCTCGAAACGAATCAAATCCTTTGAATTCAAGGTCATTTAATTGTCCATTTCTTTAGTCTAAAATAAAAAAATATAGCCTACCTATGGTGGCACTAAAAATACAATTATTTAAATCCAGCAACAAAGTTATCAGTAAAATCAACCAAAAATGAGTATAAAAAAATAAGTTCGATTTTTTGGTGCCGAGTATTGTTCACATAAGTTCAGCTATGTAGAGTATAGTCTATTCTACCACGTACCGATACAGATCAAATCAAATCAAATCAAATTTGTTTATTGAACTCACACTTATTAAAATGTATTTCCATAATAACAAAAACAAATAAACAGTATCGCAATTTAAGTGGAGTACCGAGATATATATAAAACAAATGAATGTGAAAATAAAACATTTCTTTGCTGTCGAATATACAATATACGAATACAAAACTATATAGAATACAATTCATTCAAAAGTACAATGTTGAGAGTGATAATTATCACACAGTACAGTATTGTTCCCTGCGTTTAATTGCCTGATTTAAATATGTACATAAACTCTTGATTAAACTTCAATCCACACTACGTAACAAGAATTGGAATGTATTTACATTTGGTTAGCTATCAAACGGAGCAAATTGTTGCTGATGTAAATCATGATAAACAAGACAATAAAGAATAAAGTAAATCTTGTCTTCCTCTTCTTCCATACACATAGGACATACAGTGTCACTGTCCTGAATAAACCTTAGTTTATGCGTCATAATAAGACTTACGCCCATGCGAAAACGAGATGCTACTCTCCTTGAGATACCACTTGAAATGACATTTAAATAGATCACTTTGTATCTGAACTGCTTATAAAGTTTATATACAGAGTATCTGTTGCTACTATTGAGGTTTATCAACCAGTTATCGTCACTTTCTTCTATCATTCTTTGTTTTAAAGTCCCAATAAATAATTGAGGATCATCCGAAGACTGGGCTTCCCACACATCATTAAAATTAAAATGAAACAACAATTCTTTGATTTTACTCGCCCAATTATAACAGTTACTGTCAAAAAGCATCCTTTTATATACCTTACATGCATATCTATCATTATCCATATTTAATAACCTCAACCAGTATTTAACACATCGGAGAACAGAATTAATTCGCAGCTCGTATCTGCCAGTGTCACCATAGACCATGATGTTTGGTGTAAATAATGGTATATTAAGTATCTTATTAAGTGAGAAAATATGAACACTGTTTATGATAGACATATCATCTAGGCCCCATAGTTCAGAACCATATAATAGGATTGGTTGTTTTTGTGCATCAAATATTTTACACAGAACAGTAAATGACATATTATTTAAGTTATTGGATAATCTGGTTATTCGACAAAAAGTTGATTTTGCTTTTGAAGATACTTGTTTCGAAATAACTTTGTATTTAACTTGGTTGAGAATAAAAAACCTAGGTAGTGATATTCTGTCACGACTTCTAACTTTTTCCCTCCAACATGCCACTTTTCAATACCCACCAAACGACCTCCTTTTCTAAAAACTAGCACTTTTGATTTTTTAATATTAACTATAAGACCGAGTTTTGTAGCGACTTCATATAATACATCAAGTTTCTTTTGTATTTCAAATACTGTGTGAGCAACTAAAACAATATCATAAGCAAACAGCAATATACTAAGCTCAACTATATCGGGAGTTAACTGGATGCCGTAATCTCCACGGTTGCGTATCTCATTTGTGACTTCTTGAACCAGCAATGAAAACAACGTGGGGCTTAAAATATCAATATGGTGGTGTACAGTCATAATTACTGAGGGGTATCGACGACTTTGATACCGCAAATAGCCCCACATATGATACATTTTACACACTAATCAATACTGGTACTATTTCTTTTCTCAAATGATTTTCTTATATATTTGGCTACATTCAAGTTGACATCAACATCTTCACTTGTTAATAAAGATATAAAATGCTGCTCAGGAGTATAATTGAAATCAGCATTAAATGTACATGTAATATTATATTCTCTACGTAAATCATCCAAAACCGAGCACGAAACCAAAAAATGTATTTCATCATCAATAGGCCTACCGGTATCACAAATATTACAAAGTTTTAGTTGCAATGGAATCTTAGGCCTGAAATGACTCTTTTCATTAAGAAAATTGTGGTTTCTAATTCTGAATTTGAACACAGCCGCCAAGGGATATCACACTGATAAAAATGCTTTCTTTATATTATTATAAGATACCCATCACATATCTTTGCATATCGCCAGTAGTTCTACCAGATTCACCTTTAATATAAGTAATTGTATTATGTGTATAATTTTCCGGTAGGACTTTATACCCCAACCGACTTGACTCAACCCAACAAAATACTATTGACAATAATAACGTTATCGCTATCATTGGTTGGGTTGATTCAAGTCAGTTTGGGTTGGTTTGGGTCGGTTGGGGAATAAAGTCCTACCCTAATTTTCAACTATAATTTGCTTACCATGACACATCGCTAACTTTTTATCAGTACAATCTGTATTTTTAATACTGGATACAGAAATCATTTTCTAGAAAAAAATTTCGGTATATTTTGTAAATACTTGGATCCATTGAATAACGCATGCGCATAGTTCAATCGTTGTGCGTCCTGCTTCCGCTTTGTATTTGCGTGTGTTTTGCGTTTCCGTAACGATCTTTTATATATCGTTGCAAAATCAATACAATCACAATGTCGTAAGTTTTCGAGTCAATTTAGAAATAAACTAAGTATTTCGATATTTTTTATGATAATAGTCATATGTCATTTCTATATCTACTTTCAACCGTGTAGGCCTAACTAATTGTATATATTTATAGCCGCCTAACCGGTGCGCTGCAGGAGTAGCTACAGCCGGTGTGTATGAAAAGCGAGGGAGACCTATAAAGCGAGAGAGGATCAATAAGAGGCTTCGTATGGCAGTGTAATGCATGTATATGATGTATTTATCGATGTTACAATAAAATATATGCTTGTATTGTTCGTATACAATTATTATTTTATATTTTTTTTATTTGGGAGACAATACAGGTCCAGTTTTGTGATCGAAAGAGACTTTGCTTCGTTTGAAAGTCTCTTTCGCTTTGACAGGTGGCTGTGAGCGACACCTGGTGTGTATCCGGTAATCACTCAGCCGCTCGCGTTCCTGCTAATACACGAACATAAAAGATGTATACATGTATAGATCTAACGTTACCACTGGCTCATCTACACGAATCGTTAGTAATCAGCCAAAATATAAAAATAAGAAAGAACACTGTATTTAACCTATAGGCTATTATACTTTAACAATACCTTGTAGCGATCAAGATTACAATATAAACTGGGCGCATCTGTATTTGTATGTCATTCAGATATATATATACATCAAAGCTCTCTGTGTATATAAGAGTCGGTCTAGGTGAAATGCAAATGAAAAGAAAACCGCCTTAAACACAATTAACTTAACAGTGGATAAAACACAACCTGAAAAGCAATTAACAACAACAATAGATAAAACACATCCAAAATGCAATTGACGACAACAGTGGGTAGAACACCAGCTGCATTTCACACCTCCGTTTGTGATCAACTGATAAGCCTGATCCCCCCGGGCGGGACCAATTATTTAACCGTCTTCATCCTAAAGACCACTTTCGCATACGTATTTAATAAATGTCACGCTAATGAAATTTAACAAATGCATATAGGCTAGATATTTTTGGGTAATTTATTATCTGATAGATAGGTAGCTATAGGTAGACCGCGTTGCCTACGTAACAGGTATGGACTATATCTACAGTACTAAAACTTAATATAAATGATAGCCTACATCTTCAATTGTAGTCCACTTGTCATCACTGAGATCACAACAGCTTCTTGCATTCGCCGGTACATGTGTGATATATGTAGGCCTACGTGACACTCAAGGCGTTTTGATGTCATCACTCAGATCACGACAGCTTGAGTCAGCCATGGATTAATAAAACTAAAGAACAAAGAGATCGCCATCTACATAAATTGTGTGTTATTGTGTTTTTTTTAAATTAAAATAATATACCAATAATATACCATACTGCTATCAAAAGCTATGCTGATTGCTTCAGTACTGTACCCTGTCACTTGTGACAACCCGTTCTATTCACCAGATGGCCCCACTGCTGGCCGACTGGGCAATCTGACAAAATGTCGGCCGGATGCCAGCGATCTTATATGTCTCCCTCGTTGTTGTTATCGTTCATTTTCTCAACTGTTTTAATAATTTTAGCCGGTTTCGATACAGTTATATGTATATTATATTGTTTATAACATATATTTGTATATTTAATGATAAATTGCCGTCTCATATACAGACATCCGGCCTCTTATTGATCCTCTCTCGCTTTATAGGTCTCCCTCGCTATTCATACCAACCCGCTACAGGGATCGACACTGACACTGGCCCGTTTGCCCGAGGCCAGTAAAAATCACTAAGGGCTAGTAGATCACCTGAGATACTGGCCCTGAGGGCTAACGAAAAAAGTCCACTTCGCTTGATACAGTGTACATTAAGGACTAGAAAGACAAGGCTAAGGGCCAGTAATTATCTGGAGTTACTGGCCCTTTGGGTTACTACTTGAGATCAGTTAGTGTCGATCCCTGCGCTACAGCCTATACCCTGGGCCACATTCAACCAGTAGCGCATGCTTTTCGTTGATTTCCCCGTCAATTATCAACCGATTTTCATGAAATTTTGTGAAAATCATATTTCAACAGAGTCCTAATATCCTTGAAAATTTCGTAAAATTATAGGGTCTATTCAGTATTTCAAAAGTTAGACCATTTGACATGTAGTAAATTGAATTTATGACGTCCCTCTTTAAGCCCATTGCACTAGTTCTTGAATTTTATTACATGTAGAATGGTCTAACTTTTGAAATATTCAATATAATTTTGCGAAATTTTTACTGACGTTAGGATATGACTTGAAAATGGCCTGTGCCAAATTTCGGGGAAATTGGTTCATAATTGACGGGGAAATCATCGAAAAGCATGCGCTACAGAATTACCAAAATTAATGTGGCCCAGGGTTTAAGCCTGACTAAAGTCTGTCTGACGGTGGAGAATGGTCCAAAATGAAAGTCAGCTTTTTGGTATCCAGTTCAAAAATACCGCATGAAATCTATCAAAAATGATATTTACCTGTTCTATGTTCCATTTGGCATTTAAATCATCCATAAAATTAATGTTATCCAACATATTGCCACTTTAATCCTCCTTTTTAACTTTTTGCCGACAGCTTTCAACTGTCACGGCTGCCATTTTAAATGTGATACAGTAGTCCCCCTCTAATACGACTTCCATACTGCCAAAGAACCAAAGTCACATCAGAGGGGTAGTCGTATCTCAAAGGGGTGAAAAAAACTCTAGAAAAAACGTAAAATGCGCCGAATTTGATGTTTAAGACAGCCCCTTTAAACACCTCCATTCTCGTTGTGACACGATCAGCGCAAATGACAGCCTGTGTTAATTGCCTGTTCTAACGGTAACACGTAATTTAGAAGTACTGTAAGTGGCTTGTGTTTTCATAAGCATTGAGGCAGTGTTTTTCTCCACATTTCAATATAGCCCTATGCTTTACACTACAAAACATGTGACACTGACTCCATTCTGGTCCAGCATTAAAACAATGTACCGTACAGTGCCGCTAATAAACAGTAAACGTGCCATGTAGGCAGACGCAGTTGAGGCTCGTTTATTATATATGTGCACTGACGTAGGGTGATATTTAACAGCGCCGCGATATTTATGGCTGAAACACTAATCAATCTGTCTGAGTCGATGATCACTGAGTCAGGGCAATGACCATATGTAGTCATTACTTTTGTTGTGCTAAACTGACACTCCGCGGCCTGACACAACTAATTGTACAGCCCAGTAGAGCCAACTTAATCAAGGTGCCGACATCAGGTGTGAAAAAGAGCTGTGATAGATGAAGGCTGACACTGTGCACGCTATGGCTTGATCTGTTAATACGTCACACACATCATACTCTAACTCAACCCAAAACACTAGGATTGATCAATAATACATTGGATTGCCAAATAAAAATTTAAAAACAAATATCATGGATGTACACTGTATTCTCATTAAAATAGTCAATAGCAAACAGGCTAGGTCGGCGTCTTCTATGTTGACCAGAATTGAAGACAATACCGACTACGCACGCACTAGCACAGATATTATCTTCACGTGTATACTCTGAGAGACTGTAATGCACGTGACTGTGAATATGGACGGCGCGAGACGTTGTTGCAGTGTTGTTTTAATGCTGGGCCATCGTCGTCAATGGCGGCATCGGTTTGGCGTCTCGTGGAGCTTACCCCGTTTACGTTTATTCCCCGTGATGATAGACTGCTAAACCCTGCTTCATTTTCAAAATCAATAACTCTGCGAGTTTAGGAGCTATCATTATCTAATTTATATCATTATTTTCAGCATTAAATAAGCTTGTCCGTACGATCATAATTGGAAAAGTTAGGTATTTGAAGTAGGATGTTTATCACGCCCCGCTGACACACTGACACCGTTGACGTCGGCTGCTAATTAGGGGTGTAATGCACCTTGTAATGCCAAGGGCGCGTTGTATCTTAACTGCACCCATATCAATAAATATATACATTGAAAACCCCATTTAAACATGGTTTTAAATCAATAACAGAAAACGTATTTAAGATATAGTACACTTAGTTATATCACCGGAAAGCATTTTTCAGCCACTATAATGAGATATGCGTCTCAACGCTGTTTCAAAAATACTAAAGTAGTTATACATTTAGTCGGCTAGAGACATTAAAAAGTCGTATCTTGTCAGTGCAGGGCCGGCAGACACCTGCAGACGTGACACAGTCTGTGAGCAGCTTATTTCAAAAAGTCGTATCTTTAGAAGGATATTTCTATCTGGTACGGTGATTTGAAGCTACCAGTACACATCATACCCACTTCATTCCACGCTGTACCAGCCTTAGTCCGACAGTGGCTTAACATACGTATCTGCTGTGCTGTATTTGACGGTATGTACACACAAGCAGGATCTTCAGACGGGCAGCTCATGCCAGGCTGACAGTGCCGCTTAGCAGCTAATTTAAAAAAGTCGTATCTTTAGAGGGAGGTCGCTAGGTAGTGCCATGATTTGAAGGTCGCATGTCGTGAGAGAGGGGAAGTCGCATTTAAGGGGTGCTTAACAGTGTAAAGCACGTCGGTGCTATTAAAAAAAGTCGCATAATAGGAGAAGGCGCATCTGAAGGGGGTCGCATCTGGAGGGACTACTGTACCTTGAACCATGGAAGGCTCACTATGGCAACGATCCTGAACGGATCATTCTAAATTTTTTGGAGGGGTGCTTTTAATTCACCAAGCACTTGCTGACATGACTCTTGCGTGCTTGACTCTTGCAGTACAAGCTAGGCCTCTATAACATTTTTTATGAGCGCCGAGGCCGATATAGCGCTATAAATATGGACGAAAATAAGCCACAAAAACAACGGACCATTGGGGCTAGTTGCAACTATACTGAACACCCCCGCCAGTTTTCTGAAGTGAGCTCGTCCAAATGGTGAGCGATAAAATGCGTAGTAAACCACCGGCGCTTATGGCGTTACAGAGGCGAGATTAAAACGGCTGATTAATAAATTAAGTGCGCGAGTATTGGCAGTTTTTTTATAAAAATAAATGCCAAATTGGATTTCTTATACACCAATACCATTTTTGTAATTTATAATGCAATATTGATTAAATAAGGGGAAAAAAGTTAACTTTTATTTTGGACAATTCCCCACCGTCGGACAGACTTAGTCTACAGCCTGGCCGACTGTGGAGGATGGTCCAAAATGAAAGTTAGCTTTTCGGTATCCAGTCAGTCAATTCTCGATCGATTTTTATGAAATTTTGCAAACCATATTTTCTAATCACTTGGCATCGATCCTGAAAATTTCGTAAAAAATATTCATATTGTATATTTCAAAAGTTAGACCATTTGACATGTACTATGTTAGGTAGATTCAATAAATTTTAAAATTGTTCAATTAAATTATGCTGAGCCTTTTTTCGTAACCTGGTGACTGCCGACAGTAAAAGAAATATTTGACCACATTCCACAGTTTTCATTGAGCAAGAAAAATGCTGTGCTAGATCAAAATCTGAGCTAAATTATAAAACTGGGTGGCTATTCATACGGGAAAGTTATAATGGGAGTCAATGGGAGCTCGTAATTTCGCAAACGAGGCTGCCCATAGAGTCACATTATGAAGAATCTTGTACGTATTAGCCACTGCCATTATAAAAACGTCCAAAAGATGGCACCTGAATGTGGCCAACGGTTATGGGGGTAACAGAATCCAAAACATCACCCAGACACTTGAACTTTTTTAGGCAGCTGAAAAAAACTACTGAGGAGTTGCCGCAGCTGAGAGTTTTGTTTTTAGATACACCAGGGCACCCAACGAGTGCCCCGCAATACAGAAACAGTAGCAAATACACCATATATGCACATAACAATCAGAAATTTGGGCATAGCTTCCCGAGGAGGTCAAGGAAGAACATAACTTTTGATGGATTCTCATCCTTATAGCCATGAAACTTCCATTTTTACCCTCGGTGCGCCCCATGAGGAAGTGCAGGGTAGGCAAACAAAACTTTACCCAGGTTTTACCCTGGGTAAATTAGTGCAGCCTTCCCCAGGTATTTCATTACTTTGGGATTCCTACATTGTTCTGTCCAAATGGTCTTAACCCTAGAAACGTCTGACCGATTTTTTATTTAAAATTTACTATTGTCAAAGCCGATTTTATCGGCTCATTAAAAAAAGTAGTTTTGAGGCCGTTTTTCCCGCATCTCCCGTCATGTTATGACTGTAAATGCATGACGTGTGTCATTATCTAGCCGTTATTCTAATTGGCTGGGAGATGCCCTCACGGACCAATCAGAGATCGTCTTACAATCTGACCTAGTTCATCATCGCTTCCACTCCGGATGTCAACAAATTGACACATTTTTGTGTTTCGCTTCAATGTTTAACATCAACTTTGATCGAGTTCTAATTATTGAATGTTTTTGTTAATGTGTCACTTTAGAAATACAAATATGTTGAATCATTGTTTTATATTCATTTACTATAGCTATTACTATTTGTTCAGCAATCGCGCAATGAATTGCCAACAAATATTAAAAATGCTTAAATCGCCGGCGCCGCCATTTTGGAATTACAGAAAAACTCGAGTGGAAATTGGCGGACATCGGCTCGCATTCGGCGGCTCGGCCTAACGGCTCTATATGAATGGGCATATTGTTAGTTGTTCCCTGGTCTAAACTGTAACTGAGGCCACTCAGGGTTCCCACACGTCCTGGAAAACCTGGAAAATTATGGCTGTCCTGGAATGTCCTTGAAAAGTCCTGGAAAAACACAATTTTTCAAATTGTCCTGGAGCAGTGGAATTCTGATTAAAATGTCCTGGAAAAGTCCTGGAATGCCTTTGATCCATGGAATTTGGTTTTCTATGGCAGTCTTTCAGTGACCAGTTAGCTATTTTTCTTCATGTTTTATGCATTATACAGGTCCTTATGAATAAAAAAATTACAAGATGTTATGTATTAAGAAATCTTTGATGAAACAGATGGGCCCATTAGAAATCACCAGTTCAGTACATATTTTTGTCTTAGGGGACCACCATTCAAATACCAATAGGGGGAGGAGGCTGGAATTTTTTTGAAATAAATATTTTCAGATCAAATTTTCGTGATACAGTGTATAAATAATTTTCTGAAGGACACTTTGTAAATAAATATTTAATGGTCCTTATGAAAAACGTGAGCCTCGCTTCGCTCGGCATAATTAAGCGACCCTTTCAATTTGTGGGCTCCTTAACCATCAATACTAAGGCTAGTTTCGGATAAACTTTGTGTGGACAAGAGTTTTTTTTAAATGGGAAAAAAATATTTTGCTTGAGGCCAAGTGTGAAAAAAATTAAGTTCTGCAGATAGGAAGTGAAACAAATAATTTGTTCAAAGCAAAAACTTCAGCCTCCTCCCCCAGTAATTTAATAGTGGCTCCTTTACTAGCTGGTATATTTTACCGAAAAAAGTGGCATTTAAGTCCTGGAAAACATACATTTAGTCCTTGAAAAATCCTTGAAAAGTCCTTGAATTCACTTGGCAATTTTTTGTGGGAACCCTGGGCCACACCTATGTTTTAACCCTTTGAGCCCCTACGATGCATTAAAGCATCATTGTACATCCCTGAAAACAGACTATATTTTCCAACAACTAAAGGTTTTATAATGATAATTTCCATGAAACTGGTTTACCAATTGATGGCAATTTTATTTTATTTTTAAACCACATAAAAATTATCTTTATCCGCTAGAAGTTGCGAATTGTGACAGTAATTCGCGGCTTGTAGTGGATGATGATGACAATTGTAAATTCAGGCTTGAAAGGGTTAAAGTAATGTTGTGTGGCTGGTCACGTCTTAGACTATGCAGGTCTATGATATCCTTATAACATGTAAACATATAATATCACGGCTGGTCATTTAGACATGGCATTGCTGCACTATCATGACTGTGTTCTAAATCGTTCTTTTCCTGACACATCAAAGGTTGAAAACACATAGTCTAGGGTCTCCTTCCTCAGAGATGCTTATTTTATGACATTTTTCAACAAATGTGATCGACTTCCCCTTAGAGCTACATGTAATTGTATGGCAACAAGCCTGTTTTTTGCCGCTTTTCAGCAAATGGCGGCCATTTTTGGCGGCCATCTTGGATTTTTTGCTCAAAATGTGGCATTGCCATAGCAACCATTGCATAGCCAAGGACAAACTAAAATAAAATTTACATTTTTATATAGTCTTAAAAAGTTTTTGGATAGTTACAATAACAGGTATATGTTAGATCGTGAATTTTTCATGCAAAATAACGTATAAGCTCGCTACTTTCGGCACTCCCGTTCTGATCGCTAACGGCCCTAAAATCCTTAAAATTGTACAAACATTGTACAGACACAGCTGCCCAAATCTTAGACGTAGCTAGGGTTATCAGAAGGGCCACAGCATGCCTGTTCCACTTACCTCTTCAAGCATTTGTTGCAGCTATCATGAAATTAAAGGCGAGCGCTGGCATCATTTTTCGTAATTGCGAGAAATCTAATGATGGGAACCCCCAGAACAGGTGATAAAAGTGCCATTCAAAACAAATAACTCTTTTAATTTCTACCAGTAATAGTGAGCAAAAAGAACAAACAAACAAAGAAAAAATTGTCTTTTATTGCAGTGTATCACAAATTCACATAAATTCTAAAAAAAAAAACCCCACCAAAATGACGTCTTCGGACGTACCTAATTATGTAGTAAATGTCTATTTATGACGATCCTCTATAAAATGTATAAACCCATTGACTTCCATTCCAGCTTATACTCAAAATTGCGTTACATGTCAAATGGTCTAACTTTTGAAATGCTCAATGGAATTTCACTAAATTTTCAGGGCTGTTGGCGTGTTGCCAAATTTATTCCCTGCCGTCAAATTAACTTGTATTTCTCAGTCAATTCTCAACTGATATTCATGAAATTTTGCAAGGACTATTTTCGAGTCCCGCGGCGACTATCGTGAAATTTTCATAAAAAAAATATTATATACTTCAAAAGTTAGACATTTGGCATGTATTAAATTTGTAAGTTCGACATCCCTCTATAAACCCATTAAACTGGTTAAATTAAAGGTTTTTTAGCCCCGAATTGCATTACATGCCATATGGTCCAACTTTTTTTGCTTTACAATATTTTCCGATAAAAGTATCACGGTAGTCGCAGCGTGACCCGAAAATAGTCTGATGAAAATTTCATGGATTCGCTTGAGAATTCACTGAGAAATCGACGAAAAACATGCGATACAAGTTAATCTGACGGCGGGTATAGATAATAAAGTAGGTAGATTCAATAAATTGTAAAATTGTCTAATAAAATTATGCTGAGCCTTTTCTCTTAATTGCCGACATGCTAGAAGAAATATTTGACAACATTCTACAGTTTTCACTGAGCAAGAAAAATGCTGTGCCAGATCAAAATCTGAGCTAATTATAAATACGTCCAAAAGCTATGACCTTAATTTTTTAAATACCGGAAGGGTTACAGAAGCCAAAACATCACCCAGACACTTGAACTTTTTGAAGCAGCTGAATAAAACTACTGAGATGTGCTATCTGTAGATATCAGGTTTTAAGATACATCAGGGCACCCAATGAGTGCCCAGCAATACTATAACAGAGCAAATAACCCAATAACAATCAGAAATTTGGGCATAGCCATCGGCCCCAGTTTTTTTTTCATGGGGGTCATGGAAGAAGAAAATTTTCGATGGATTCTCATCCTTATAGCCATGATACTTCCATTTTTACCCTCGGCGCGCCCCATGAGGAGGTGCAGGGTGGGCAAACAAAAGTTCACCCAGGTTTTACACTATAGTCAGATTCACATTAAATTCATCAACCAGCATTATTGAATTTCGCGGATTTCTCAATCAATTTTCATAAAATTTACACACTATTTTACATTCATGTCGTGACTACCTCAAAAATTTAGTGAAGTTTTGATAAGTATTTTAGAAGTTAGACTATTTTGTGGCCTAGTTGTGCCTTTTGGGGGGTTGTGACCTTTGACCTATTTTTCAACCTTTGACTTTGAGGCCATTATTGATTTTAATTAATGGGGGGATATTGTTAGCATCAGCACTCTTGTTAAAAACGTTGTGACAACGTGATCACAAAGTCACAAACCGCGATCTTCTGACTTTCCAAGCAGACAACTTTAACCACTGTACAAGGGCCCTTACGAGAGAAGAGAACACAACTTTAATCATGTATGCAGACAGACAAAATAACTACTCAATCTAATCCTACCCCAGGACTAGACCCCATTTCTTACGAAGACACATGGTTCACACAGGCGTTGAAAATACCCTTCAATAACCTTGAATTAAAAAAACAGTTGTCAAGGCCTTGAAAAACCTTGAATTTGAAAAGTATAGCTTGAAAAGTGATTTTTGAGTTTGAGTTGTTCATTGATTAAATATATTGTGGCTTATTTTTGTCAAAGTTTCAGAAAAAATTGATAAAAAATATTCTGTCATTATTACTATTTTGCTCGCAAAGCAGAATGAAGGTGAACATCATATAGAAAAATAATTTTTGACTAAAAATTGGTAAGGTTTTTGTCATGACTCCCTACTTCATGTCCGTGATAGGGCCTTGAAAATGGTGATATTTGTCTTTAAAAAACCTTGAAAAGCCTTGAATTTCATCAGCTTTTGTTAGTATGAACTATGAGACAACTCTGATTATCATTCAAATGTGTAGATCTACTATGTGCGCCAGTTTGGCTGGCATCAATAACACAATTTCTACTTTAATAAATTATATTCAAACACATCATACATTACAGAATTATCTTACCTGCTCATACACCTATTTAGTGTACTGTATGAAATCGAATGAAATGTAAAAGATGCTTTAAATTAACTTTATGCAGTGTAAATCGTTGCTCAACACTCGTTGCTCATTCAAGGGCTGTGAATTTTCGCACACCTCTTTATTTCACAAATAATCAGCTCAGCCTCTGTACAAATGGGAGCTGATGCTAGACAATAAGGCCACACCTGTAAATGTTATATTTTGTTTTGTGAAGGGGCAACGCAAAGCCGAAGTCAGAATTGTCTATGGAAGAACTGGCTCTGAGGGAACAAGAGGAATTCAACACTGGTCCTTTGTCAGTGCTCACATGGTCTGTGAAAAACAATACACAAGTACTCATTAACTGCAGAAACAACAAAAAATTACTAGGAAGAGTAAAAGCGTTTGACAGGTGAGTATATACCATCCCAAAATAGTAAACTGTTTTAATGAATGAATTAATAGTGCAGTGTTCAATACAGGCCGCGGCATTTGCGCCATTGGTGCAACACTATTTGAAATAATAAAAAATTGAAATTCATTGATTGGAACCAGGGCCCTCCTGGCACAGTCACACAAACCTGTGTGTACCCAAAAATTGTCCAAACTACTATATAAGATGACCTAGATAATGTCCAGTCAATTTACAAAGCTCAGATGTATATATATATATATATATATATATATATATATATATATATATATATATATATATATATATGCAGTCTCAGGAAACACAGGATGCTAGTCCAACGTTGTCTCACAGTGGGGACGGCGTGGAATGCCGACAGTGTTATTAACCATGTGTTAACAGCAGCAGCTGATGATGCGTGATCGCATGTTAGGCCTGCCATCCTAAGAAATATGTTTGTTTTTTTATTTCCGACCGCATCGGTAAGAATAGCGGTAAAAGATACTGCATGGCTTATTGTGTAGTAAAGCAAAATCTTTCCGCCAGCACATGTCCAAATCAGTGCATGAACAAAGTTTTTATTGCTGTCGAATACAACTTTTATTTTTATTGCGCTCAGTTTTTTCTATCACGCGATGGTCTCTAGAATCCTAGGCCTAGCCTGGTTCCTGTTGAGAAATTGGCCGCCGTGCTGGCTAAAACAAAGATTGTGTTCTCTGTTTCTCAATTTTTTTCAATAAACGTTTTTTATACTAAATAGTTATTCGTGCAAAAATGATTTATATCAATACAAAAATAAAAAAACTTTTGCCGCAATCCCTCTTGGAATTTTTGGCAATCTAAAATAAAACTTGCCTCATGGAATTTCTGGTGGTCTTGAACCACCATCAGTTGTGAACGCTGCCAAGTCGGGGACATCTGTCCAATAAAAATTTATGTCTGTCTTGAATACTGACAATGATACTAGGGATGTGTTCACAGTGGGGTACATTGAGTACTCTAGACACTCCACCCACTAAATTTTGCAACAGGTCCTATTTCGAATATTCAAATTTTGTTCAGTGCAATTCTTGTATTAAAATAAAATAGTTCCATGATGATGATCAAACCTTAGGACACCTTTGGAGTGAACGATGAAAATATATAGTTTTGACTGAGTCGAACTTTCACTTAATTTAATTTTTAAAATGCACTTGTAATTCCTTCTTGGTCCATGTGTCACTTTCTACATGATAAATGTTTGCACAGATTGTTCAGTTTGAATATCGACAGCATTACCGTTTTTTTGATTTGTTAAAATTCTCAAGCGATCTTGTTAGCATCTGTCAATTCCACCGATATCTAAATGTATTATGTAGCAATAATAATATTTACTATATTCCACACAAATTCTTTACATTCTCAACCAAAAATACAAATGGCGGATTGCCAGTACGGCATATTCCTGTGATATGTACACTTGTTTTTTAATACCCATTGATGTTTGATGTCACTCTTGTGATAATCTTGATATTATTAGTTTTGTCACTACAATTATATTGTTTGTGTTTTATATTTTATGAACATTGGGCCAATAATTTCACACCTTGCTGCAGTCATCGTTGCCTACCACTGCAACTTAATTTCTGTCAGGATAACCAAAAATGTTGACGAACAACTCGAAGGGCTTTATTTCGAATGATTAATGTGACAAATACTAGTATACTTTAACTCCGCCATAGCAGCTTTGTTCAATTAAATCTCATAAGGCCTGTGAAGATGATTGAGATTCCATGATGATGATCAAACCTTAGGACACCTTTGGAGTGAACGATGAAAATATATAGTTTTGACTGAGTGGAAGTTTTGATTTTGTTTTAGAAGAGCAATTGTAACATTTTGTCAGTCTGTATTTCAAATTTCTGTGATAATTTTTTCAGAGTGGTCTGTTGCACTTCGGCTGTTTTGATGAGGTTGATGGATTACCTCCCGTGTAAATGACTTAATCTCTTTCCAAAGTTTTAAAACTGGATGGGATGATGTGTCATAGCATAGTATTAGTATATTTTTTCTGTAGTTAAGAATAAATTTGATAATGTCATATTTTTTTAGGTCTGCAGATATCAATCTTGGAGTCAAACTGGTATTATTTTTTACCTGGCCTACATTTGTCCCACGATGTGTTTTAGCAAATAAAATGTGATTAATAATATTTAACTTGACATATCGGCTCTGTTCAATTAAAGCCCAATAAGGCCTGGAAAAATGATTCCATGATGATGATCAAACCTTAGGACACCTTTGGAGTGAGCGATGAAAATATATAGTTTTGACTGAGTGGAACTTTTGATTTTGTTTTCGAAAAGCAATTGTAACATGTGTTATTTGAATAACTGCAGCTACTAAAGAATATTTTATTAGTTTCAGTGGTATTAATATTAATAACTTGAAATGTGATGTCTTATGATATTGATAAGTCATATATTTTGCGAAGAGTTCAACAAAGTAATACCCCTCCTCAAATCGCACAATAATTTTTTTTTGGTGTTGACCTACCCATAGTTTTGTAAAAATGTCTTTTTGTAATTAAAATGATACTTAACCTGTTCCGGAAGAATCCCGGATATATTCAGGATTTGTGTCTGCCCTCCAGGATATATTCAGGATTGATTACATGAGATAACTATGATGTCGTAAATTAATCTGATCTCGGCAAGATGTATCAGGCATTGAATCTGGTAGCCAAAGCGTTAAGACCAATGATATTAAGATCAGCCATAGCAGCTCAGTTTTGTTTAATCCTGGTCATGCCTGTAATGTATACGTATAAAATATTACTCCATGATGACGTTCAAACCTTATAGGACACCTTTGGAGTGAGCAATGAAAATATATAATTTTGACTGAGTGAACTTTCACTTTTTTAGTTTTAAATACAGTGTTTTGTAATGACTTCTCAGTCTGGGTGTCAAATTCCTGTGGTAAATTTTAGAGTAGTCTGTTTCACTTTGGGTTGATGGATTGAGCTTCTGTATGCCTCATTTTAGATGGGATAATGTTTCATAGCATAGTCTAGTTTATTCTTCTGTCACTGATAAAAAATTTGGCTAATGTTTTTTTTAGTGCTTGATAGTGCTTAAATTTGCTAATAGTTAATCTGAACCAACCATGCTTTAACCCTTTCACCACTGAAGCCCGTTTTTATGTGCTGAATGCCATAGCATTCAGCACATAAAAACGGGCTTCAGTGGTGAAAGGGTTAATATGTATTACATGATATCTGACAAACTGTGCCAGATAGCTAGACCATTACAGTAGAACCTGCTATGAGCAGCCACCCTTGCGACACAGGGAAAGTGGCCTTTAGACGCAGGTGGCTGCTCATAGGAGGTACATTTCTATACAAAATGCCATTTTGGGGAATGGGCAAGTGGCCTCCCATAGGAGGTTGGCTGCTCATAAGAGTGGGTGCTCATAGCAGGTTCTACTGTACTATGAAAAATGTGTGGTTTCAGGGAGAAATATGGCCTAAAAAATTTCAATTTGTTCCAATCCAAAATGGCTGATTCAGCCATAATTAACTTTAACCCTTTAAACCCCCATGATACATCAAAACATCATTTTGCATCTGTGAAAAATGAATTATTTTCCTAAAACCTAGGTGATTTAGAACATAAGTTATATTCCATGGGACTTTATCTGTCTTCAATTTACCACATACTTCAAGTCATCTTCATCAACTAAAATAGAGAATTGCGACAGCAATTTGCGGCTTGTGGTGAATGAAGATGAGAAAGGTAAATTCAGGATTGAAAGGGTTAATATGCCTTATATCCGACAAACCGTGCCAGTAGCTAGACCATTACTATAAAACAAAATTTGTGGTTTCAGGTAGGGATATGCTCAAAAAAATGTCAACTTGATCAAATTAAAAATGGCCAACTTGAGGCCATTAGATAGGTAGATGGTTGTAACTATAAACGAAAGCCCGATCATGAGAGCGGGGTGGGATATTATGGTGGCCGACTTGCTTCTTCTTTCCATAATAGATTGATCTAAAAAAAGCTTTGGAGACCTGATTTTCCACCTCATTTTCTGTCTTCCCAATTTTCCCTGTCAATCTCAAGAATTTTCCACATCTTACTCTTACTTAAACTTACATTAACCTTCTAAATTAAATAATTTATATTTTCACCCACTTGAAGTTGAGTTTCGCTACTGAGAACCACCAATTCCAAGTGGATGAAAATTATTCATATTTGTTTAATTTGAGAGCAAGCATATTTGCAAATCTTGATGTTTAAACACACATTTAGTTCCCAATATCAACTGCGATTTAAATGTCCAGTAAAAATAAAATAGACTAAAATGTTCTTAGATCTGTGTTTTAGCACATGAAATGTGACCAGCCATAGCAGGTCAGTAAATTTTAGTCCCATTACACTATAATGCATAATAAAAAAAATATGGTTCCATTATGATGATCAAACCTTAGGACACCTTTGGAGTGATCGATGAAAATATATAGTTTTGACTGAGTGGAACTTTTATTTTTTAGCCCAACTTTTAATTAAAAAGATAGGCTATTGCAATTGAATTTTGGCGGTGTTCTTGGACAAGTTCAATAATGGCTTATTTATTGTGATTTTTCATTGGTAATTTTACCTTGTTCTGCATGTTATAACTTTTTTCTGAATGTTATTAATTGTACCCAGTTCTCAAGAGAAGTTTAATAATCATTTTTAATAGTGTCAGGTTTTTGTCGTTTGCTCTTGGTTATTCAGTTTTGGCGAGGCAGTTTTAATAACTTCTCAGTCTGTGTGTCAAACTTTACACTGTGCTCTATTGAAAGATTGAGTTATCACCTAACCACATGATGGGGATTAATCTCATTTTCATGAAATCAAATTAAATCTGATAATATTTCTTAGCATGGTATTTTTCTGTTGTTTTGGTGAAATTTGGATAGGTCAATTCCTTTACATGGTTCCATAATGATGATTAAACCTTAGGACACCTTTGGAGTGAGCTATGAAAATATATAGTTTTAACTGAGTGGAACTTTCAGTTTTAGTAAGCCATAATTTTTGCCACTGTAAGTTTGTGTTAATTGAATATTTTCTGTTAAGACATCATGATTGATTTTCAAGGCTGACAATTACTATACATGTATTACCAATTTACCTCTTGTCATTCATTTTAAGGCCGGAATTGTAAATGCAAATATCAATTTCCAGATTCAAATGACGAATAATATTTCTATATGAGCAATGATATTGTACAAGGTCCAAATTAACTTATCTGAATAACTGAGCATCTACCCCATATATTTTATTAATTTGATTGATATATTAAATTTTGTGGATTGCTGTGAATATCTGAAAATTAACTAAATATTTATTCTGCTTGTTTTGTTTCAGACATTGTAATATGGTCCTAGAAAATGTGAAAGAAATGTGGACAGAAGTACCGAAAACAGGCAAAGGAAAGAAAAAGTCCAAGCCTGTTAACAAGGATCGCTATATTTCAAAAATGTTTTTACGGGGTGACTCTGTAATATTGGTTTTAAGAAATCCCCTTCAATCAAAGTGAATATATTTGATTGTGATGGACAAGTGTTCATTGTGTTACCTGGGGGTCATTCATTATTTGAATGATCCAGACTGAACTAGGTGGTATATAGGAGCATGTAAAGTGACTGGCAGAGGACACAAAGGTTTTTACAGCAGTAGGTGTACTATACCACGGAAGGAGACATGTCATGAATTGTTTAAGAATTTTGGTTTTCTGACTGTGTGACCATCAGAGAGAAAGGAGAATATTTAGTTCTAAGCAAATTGAAATTGTATTCTGTCAGATTGGCTGTACATTCCATGCCTTTGTCAAAACCAGTCGGCAGGCTAGGCCGATCATAATCTTTTATTGAAATCTGTTTGAAGAATGATTGATTATAAGCAATATATAGCCAATATTTGCCTGCATCTTAGCATGGCATATATATACCTGGTGTGACAGAAAACGCGTGTACTTGTATAAATGTGCAGAAATAAAGAGTATTCATTTATGTGTACTTTACACATGTCATTTAAATATTATTTTTATACATCACTTCTATGTTTGTTTTGATTAACTTTTTGTATCATACTACACCAGTTGGTTAGTAGATCAGGACTGGTCGGATTGGTTGGCAGCAGTCTATCTATAGACTGCTGCCAACCAATCCGACCAGTCCTGGCTGGATTTAACTGAAAAAAATTGGTATATGTTTTTTTCTGCTTTCACGAGATCATTGACATCATGGTGGACACGTAGATGTTTAACATTTCCTATTAGAAGCGTCATTTATCAAATTACCTGATTAGATTTTGAATTGTCAAATTATATCTTTCTTGTTATAAAAAATATTTTCTATTGTAAATAAACTGATTTTTATGAATCCTTTGTGACTGACGTGGTAATTTGAACTTTGGAAATGACGGATTTTGTGTATTTTAAGCATAATTAAATGAATGAAGAGTGGGAAAATATCGCAGGAATGAGCAGCAATCAATCGATTGGAGCAGCCTTGGGGAGGTTATGGCGACGCCCCGGCCAGATATGTGTCCGGAGCATATCTCGGATAAGGGATTCCAACCCCTACGTCACTACGTTTTCAGATTCATAACACACTGCTACCATGCCAGTATATTTTTAGCTCCCGCCGTCACCGTAGGTGAGACGAAGGGAGCTATGGATTCTACCTCCGTTTTTTTTTGGCCTCTTCTTTTGCCCATAACTTTGTAAGAAAATAAGCTAGGATAACAATTTTTGGTATGTGGGTTACTTCCAGGTGGCTAATGGACAGGTTAAAATATTTTTAATCTGAATTCAATACGCAAGGTTGCAGAGGAGAAAATGATGATGTGACGGCGTTGGGCCGTCCGTAAACAATTCGTTTCCGGAGCATATCTCTGAAAGTACTTGTCCGATTGTCTTCAAATTTTACACACAACACCCCTAGGGGGTCTAGTTGTGCCTTTTGGGGTATTTGAACTTTGACCTACTTCTGGTTCAGAACTATGACCTATTTAGACGTTTTGACGCGCACTTCGTTTCCGGAGCAGATCTCGAAAAGTACTGGGCCGATGACAGTCATATTGCACATACATGTTCTCTAAGGTCCCTAGTTGTGCCTTTTCAGGTTTTTGGACCTTGAAGTTGACCCAGCACTTTGACCTAATTTATAACATCGGTAAATCCGACTGAAAGATTTTGCGGAATATCATGAAAACCGCTCAAGATATCTACACCATTACTATAAAACAAATTGTAAGGCTTCAGGAGAGGATGCATTTTGAAAAAAATCAACTCGTCCAAGTTAAAAATGGCCGCCAATCGGCCATTATTCACTTTCACATGGCCGTTATTTGGTAAACCGTGCTAGATGGCTAGACCATTACTATAAAACAAAATGTGTGATTTCAGGAGAGGATGCATCTTGAAAAAACTCGACTCGATAAAATTCAAAATGGCCGCTTATCGGCCATTATTCACTTTCACATGGCCGTTATTTGGTCAACCGTGCTAGATGGCTAGACCATTACCGTAAAACAAAATGTGAGATTTCAGATGAGGATGCATCTTGAAAAAATTTGACTTGATCAAATTTAAAATGGCCGCCTTTTCGGCTATTATTCATTTTCACATGGCTGATATTTGGTAAACCGTGCTAGATGGCTAGACCATTACCTGATTACTATAAAACAAAGTGTGAGTTTTCGGGGGAGGATGCACCCTGAAAATTTTCAACTTACAAATTCAAAATGGCCGACAATCAGTATTATTTACCTCGATACGCCTGATATCAGGTAAACCGTGCTAGATAGCTAGACCATTACTATAAAACAAAATGTGACGTTTCGAGAGAGGATGCCTTTTAAAAACTTTCGACTCAATCGAATTCAAAATGGCCGCCTATCGGCCACTATTTACTTTCACATTGCTGATATTTGGTAAACCGTGTTAGATAGCTGGACCATTACTATAAAACAAAATGTGAGATTACAAGAGAGGATGCATCTTGAAAAAAATTGACTCGATCAAATTAAAAATGGCCGCCTATCGGCCATTATTCACTTTCACATAGCCGTTTTTTGGTAACCGTACTAGATGGCTAGACCATTACTATAAAACAAAATGTGAGATTTCAGGAGAGGATGCATCTTGAAATTTTTTGACTTGATCAAATTCAAAATGGCCGCCTTTAGGCCATTATTCACTTTCACATGGCCGATATTTGGTAAACCGTGCTGGATAGCTAGACGATTACTATAGAATGAAATGTGAGATTTCAGCTGAGGATGCATCTTGAAAAATTCTGACTCGATCAAATTCAAAATGGCCCCCTATCGGCCATTATTTATTTTCACATGCCGAATATTTTGCAAACTGTGTTAGATGTAAGTCCATTACTATAAAACAAAATTTGAGGTTTTGGGGGAGAATGCTCCCTAAGTTTTTAACTAATTTATATCGAATTCAAAATGACCGTGAATTGGCTATTAATTAGTTAACTCGATTGGCCTGATATCGGGTAAACCGTGCCAGATAGGTAGACCATTACTGGGATACTGATTAGGATCATTAATTTCAATGGAGGTTTGCAATCTCTGACAGACTGTCTAGTTCTTATCTTACTCTTAGACTGGGCTTCTTAGAGCTAGTTGTCTTGCGTCTTGATTTTTGACCTAGACTAGGACTCCATTAATAACCCTATACAAAATTGCTTAAATCAATTTCTAATTCGGAGCGGGAGCTCCTGGACTTATGTAGTCTTGTATTTACTGTGATTTTTATGTTGTGAAAACAATGACCGAAATATCTTTTGTTGACTTTTTTGTGATTCAGTGCAACGTCTAGGGCATACTGTGCTTATTTGTCGCCAAGTAACTAGTATGCAGAGACACCACCAATTTTCTGCTGATTGTGACGGGACACATGATAATTGAATGCTAAAACTGATAGCTCACGCCTGAATGTTGCATATTCGAAAAAAATGTTGCACAATTTTGTGTGGGTAGGCTGCAAGTTGTGGCTAATACTTCAGTTTCAGTCACAGTTACCGCTAGCTGGCAAAACGACTGGGGATAGGGTCTCGCCACCCCAAATATCGCTCACATTGAAATACATGTAAACTGCCTCAATTCCATGGGCCGATTTCACCTCTTTTCGAAAATATCCACATATAGTGTTGCATATCATGACAAAACCTGATCTGTCCTTTTTCAAAAACATGTCCAGTTTATGTTTGGTAACCAGACATTCAACAGAGTTTAGAACAGAAACATTAAAAATATTTTGTTATGATTCCTTTATTAGTAAGGCACCTGACCGGATTTCGCCTTATTTAGGGTGGTGAGATCATAGGGCCTATGCCTTTTGTAACTGCATAACCATGCTAATACAGGTCTAATATATTCTGATAAAAATGTGATGTAACCTTATTACTTAAGCCAATAGGCCTCCCATGTTTGCGAAATTTCGTGTTCTGTCATAAATGTGATGTAGCATGTCTAGTCTGCTGTAATTGTAAAATTTATAGGATGATATATCGGACAATTTCTCTCCGTTCCTCTGCATATAAAAATGGCCACAGTGACAAACGAGTGGGTCCGAAAAATTAGATTAAAATTGCTTTAAAAAAGGATATTATATCTTCATTTAGCTGCTGAGAGTGTACAAATATTGTGATTTGAATAACGCTGATCATAATGGTATATGTTATATAAGTGTTTGTTTGGGGGCCAATTAGTGTCCACACTTTATATCTTGTTGATGAATACACCTGCGACGCTGTGCGCAATATCGGATGAAGCCAACATGCCAATAAACGACATCAACCAACCCCTTTATTCACTCCCAACGCGTTAGATGCAAAGATTCGGTGAGTAAGAATGAGTACTGCCGGCCCCGATGGCTCATTCGTATCGATGGGGCTTGTCACCTTGGAGGTACCATGTTCTAATCCTGGTCCGGCCGGATACTTGTAATCGTGGTTGTGCATATACAGTGCTCCAAACTGTTTAAAGACATGTGTAAAGTGCTGCCTGTGGTACTGTGCACTATAAAATACCCTTGAAGTCATTCGAAATAAAAGTAGGGCATAGGCCCCGGCTTTGGCTTCCTTCTGTCGCGATATTGCTATGCTTGTGCAGAAAGCGAAATAAAGCAATATTCATAATAATCTCAACTGCATAATTATTGTCAACAACTTTTGTTGTTTTGGAGTAGCATTCTCAATTCTGAAACAACATAAGTTACTCCCACCAGATAAAATTATAGAATTCTCTGTGTTATCCCTGCTGGGAAAATTTTAAGCAATTTCCCTTGTCCATGGGTATTTTTCCCATTGTATCAGGATTTGCTAGTAATTGAAGATTTAACTATTGATGAAATACTTCTATAAGGTTTTATGGACATTTAAGCCATTTATAAGGTAACCATCATTGCGGACAGCCATGCGAGTTGAGTCACTCCTGCAACACATTTTACGCGAGTGAGGCAAACAAGAGTGATCACTCTTCTTAAACGGCAAGGTATAATTTATGCGAGACTGAAATACCATAACCATACCTGCAAGATCGGATGAGTTTCGACAAGTATAAAAAGTAATAATTTTCACACGACAGGCAGACCACCTATGTGATTTTTATCAGGAAAACCTCTCTGGCACGGAGGCTCCCTACAATTCTGACTTTCACACGTGGATGGGGAAGAAACATTTTTTTTGTTTCATCCAAAAAGGCCGAGACCGGGAATCGAACTCTAGCGTGAAAGGCAGCGGTGCTAACCACTACCCTAGGGCCCCTGCCCAGTGAGGGGTATAGACAACATACTCTTAAAAATGTAAACTTGATCAAAATAAAATATGGCTGACTTGCGACCATGATTGACTTCAATATCTGTATTCACCCTGTAAAATGTTCATCACACGCACGGGGCGGGGGATTATGGTGGACGGCTGGCCTCTTGTTGAATAAGTATTTAGTTCTGTACTTATGTTCAGTTATTAAGCCTTTTCTCGTCGATTTGTTGACAGTTAGGGTTTCTGGCTTTTAAGCTTTGTCGAGGCATTTAATTGGTTTATCCCGTAATAGCTCTTTTTTTCGACACAGCCCTCACTGAGAGCAATGGCGACGTTGATACGTTGATATCAAACTATGCTATTATAATTGAATGAAGTGTCCAGCAAAAGAGTTGGAAACTAGTCCATGTTTCACTTTCAAAAGCAAATCTATCATGATATTGATACGATATTTAGCAATTATATAATGATATTGATACAATATTTAGCAATTATATATATTGCCTTTGGAAATCTAACCCTTGATCTTAATAGCATATTTCACACCATAGCTACATTTGTGAAACGGACGATGCTGGAGGATGCTGACCTATATTTTAAGCACCTCATTGGACGAGAGGAGCATCTCGACGGTCCAATCGCACACACAGTATATGGGTCAGTCACATCATTGGACCTTCCAACATCACTACATGCCAGCAAACATTGATCAAATGAATTGAACAGAATGAGAGCTGAAAGCTGGGGGAGGTAGCAGATGTTTCACTTTCAAAAGCCAATATATTATATCGATAAAATATTTTGCAATATAGTATATATTGTGTTTGGAAATCTTGTCGTTGATCCTCATCGCACCAGATGCTATAGCTACCTTTTTAAAGACAATTCTCAAGGCGGTTGACCTAGATCCTGGGCACATCATTGGACAATATGATCATTTTGACCAATCACATACACAGTATCTGGGTCAGTCACATCACTGGACCTTCCAACATCACAACATCCCAGCAAACAGGAGACATTGATCCAATGCTGGACTAACTGATCCAATGCTCAGCCAAAATATATTTTTTTAATACTGTATCCGCCCTTGTGTGGGTACAGTGTCAGATTATCTGCAATAGGTCTGAAGCGAGAATAACACTTCAGCCACGGGATAGCGTTAATTTTGACCCTTGCCCACTAGGGTAGGCTATGTAAATAGGCATAGGCTACCTGTCATTTTTTCTACATCTAGCTTCTTAAAAATTTTATGACATTCATTTCTCTTCTAGATTTGTTTTCACATTATTGGAACTCATTCCAATAATGTTTTAATATGGTTCACAAAACGGATTCTGGGCACTGTTTTTTTGTGTCCATATAATGTGTGTCCCAAATGACTATCACTCACATCTTCCCAAATACTGGAAAATGCATAGGTTCAGTTTTCTGTCATTCCATAGCCTACAGTTGGCAGACCAAACGTTGTTTCTGAATCTGTATCTTTAGTCAGCAGTCCTCCTAGTGGAGCATCGGGCTAACGGTCGATGCTGTTAGGCATGCTTTAAAGGCATCTACAGAGGGAGCTATTACAGTCTCCCCTGTACTAACTAGCAGCTGCTACTGATGTAGCTGACCGGATATGTTTATAGTTCTTGTTGTTTGCACCATGAGTACGCTCGTCAGCAGGAACTAATTCATCACTCTTGGGAATATTGACATGGCCGTTCAAAATTTTGTAAAATAAAGTCAATCTGGCGTTCCTCCGTCTGGTTTGAAGGTCTTCCCAGCCCAGTGATTTGAGCATAGTAGAAACACTAGCTTTCCTGCTGTAGTTTGACGTTACAAATCTGGCAGCGCTTCTATGGATTTGGTTAATTTTATCAATGTCTTTCTTCCGGAAGGGATCCCATATGGCGCAGATGTATTCCAGTGTAGATCTCACCATAGATTTGTATGCAGTTTCTTTCAGTTTAGGAGGGCACTTCTTCAGGTTACGGCGTAGAAAGCCTAAGGTGCTACTGGCTTTGGCAGTGATTCTGTTGAAATGTTTTTCCCACTCCAAGTTGTCACTGATGGTAACTCCGAGATATGGTGTGTGAGTAGAGGTCACCAGAGTCTCGCCTTTAAGTTGATAATCATGCTGGTATGTTTTACAGCGGGGGGCGATTATTGTGGAGTACTGTGCATTTGGAAGGATTGAAGTTCATGCACCACTTCAGTGCCCAGTCCTGCGAGCTATTCAAATCATCCTGAAAACACAGCTGGTCGGCTAAGGAGCGGATTGGTCGATAGAGTAAACATTCGTCAGCAAATAATCTGACGTTAGACTTCACTGATTCTGGAAGGTCGTTAATATAGGTCAAAAATAAGATAGGGCCTAAGACAGTGCCTTAACTGCCGCTTCTGCTGATGAAATTCCGTCTACGACCACACACTGAGATCGGTTGGTTAGAAAGTTTTCAATCCAATTTAGGATATTACCTCTTACACCATAGTGGTTAAGTTTATGTAATAGTCTCTGATGAGCCACAACGTTGAAAGCCTTGCTGAAGTCAAGGACGATTACATCAGTCTGTAGTTTAATTTCATAATTTTGGACCAGGTCCGTGCTGGTAAGTAGGAGCTGGGTTTCACAAGAATGATGCGCCCGGAAGCCGTGCTGTAAAGGTGTTAATATGCTGTGTCTATCGAAGTGGTTTAACATTTGCTTGCAGATAATATGCCCCAGCAATTTAGCACACACACAGGTGAGCGAAATAGGTCTATAGTTAGCAGGCAGATGGCGGTTGCCTTTCTTAAAAGCAGGAGCAATGTTGGCCTTAATCCAGTCATCTGGTGGTTCGCCGGTGGTTAATGACTGTGTAAAGATGGCATGTAAATAAAGTGCAATCTCATTAGCTGCATACTTTAGGACTTGGTTCGGGATCTTGTCTTGTCCAACAGCTTTAGAGCTATTAAGGTTAGTCAAAAGTATAAATAATAGTCCGGCAGCCAAGTCCCTTATTTTGCTCTAACCTGGATTTGGAGTATATAGTTTTTTTCTTTGCAGAATATTGTTGTCCAGACCCCCCACTTAAAGAATCCAGAGGGTGTGGAGGTGTCACCCTTGGGCAATGTTAGTTATTCACGTTTTTCATGTTTAGGTACAGGTACCTGCTACCGGTAGCCTATACAACTTTCTAAGCCTACCTACTGACTTTACAAAGGCTATCACATTTGAAGGCATAATAGTACTAGACTCTAATCTAGACTAATTAAGGCCTAGGCTTATAGCCTACAATAGTCCCAATACAATTATTTTCTCCAAAATATTGGTCAGGCTTTAGGCTCACCAGTTCCCATATATCGAGACATTACCAAATTTAAACTGGTTTGCATGTCTGATGTGATGCAGCTGTTGGCTGCAGATATTGCCAACAAGAGCAGAATTTCAATGATTTGGGTAGATCTTCTAATAAAACAGGATTTACCTTTACATATAGCTGCAGTTAAACAGATGTCACCATACATGTTGTGCACCAGGGCATCTGTAATATGCACGTTATGGTTTATGTTATCTGCGAAATATGCAGGCTATGCCATTTGATATCTTGAAACAGTGCATTAAAGGTGAACACACTATGTTTCGACTCATCACAGCCCACATCATCAGTAATATAAAATCATTATATGATATATCATTATATGTTAAAACTTAGATAGAGCTTTATAAATTGGCATAACTTTCATGCATATATTTGAAACTAAATGGCCGGAAGGTTTTTTCAATCCAATCACCAGGCAGATTGTAACATTTACTTGGGTTGGAAAACCGCTGAAACTTAGTACTAAAACGGTGTATCACTCTGCAGTAATAATTTAAGGGCGGGTTCTTAGGCTTCAATCAAAGTCCCAGACGTATCAATAATAATTATATATTGGTACACAAACTGGCTCCATTCGCAACTGCTATGTTTGACACTTCATTTGAAACGAAGATAACTAAATCAAAGTGTAACCTTAACAACTTCAGGTGGACATATGTCGTGGAACTGTCGTAGAATGCCAATAGCTTGGTGGTCGATGGTTCAGTAGGGCCTAGTGATGTGGACGATAGCTTGGCTCACTAAATGAACTGTCGATGACTCCACTACAAAATTTGGGTCATTTCTTTCTACTAATCTTATTCCCGTCAATGTGTATGAGTATCTAATATTTGATAGATGGGAAGACTTCAGCTTGAATGGAAATGCAAGATTATGCGGTCTACAAACTGGCTAGCAATGCACTTCCTTCTGCTCAAAATGTGGTCCTCACGTTTAGTGAAAATTAAATAAAAACTAATCAGAGCCAGCATCAAATACATTGAAGAGGATAAAGTGTGCCATGGCCTGTACACATCGACACATCAACATGTATGTGTAAATATTGCGTTACGTCCCTTTCTGCACAGTCATGGCAATATCGCGACAGTAGAAAGTCCGAAGCCGGGACTATGCCCTACTCTTATTTCGAATGACTTCAAGGGTTTTTTAAAGTGCACATTACCATAGGCAGAACTGTACACTTCAGGCCTTTGAACAGTTTGGAGCACTGTATATGCACAACCACGATGACAAAGATCCGGCCCGACCGGGATTTGAACCTGGTACCTTCAGATTATAAACCCCAGTCAATACGAAAGAACCATCAACCTAACCGGCACATCAACTTCTAATCACTGGTGATGATATTGTGCCAACAGAAAGGAGCTATGATGCTATAATATTTAAATCAGATATAAGCACCTCGCACGAAGAATCAGAAAATTGATATCAGGCACTTGCTTCTGAGAGGGAGGTTGGTCATGGGGTAAGTGGTGTTGTCTCAGATGACTCAGGTGCGTTTATTTTGTTTCTGCGCCATTCTACGCGGAAGAGAAATTCTCAACTGAGATGTTCATGGAATCTCCGATGGGGGATCGGAATATCATAGATATACAAATTTAGAAGTACAAGCAAATCGTACCTGATAATTATATTGGTCGGCATGTTATATCAGTTTGCGATACATGTATCGGCAATAGAATGTTTGACATTGGGTCTATCACGTGGGATGAATGTAGTTACCCTCGGCTATTGCTACTCTTGAGTTTATCATACCCGAAGATAGCGGAGCTGTGTTTTATATAGCTAAACCAGAGTATCCGACCGTCTGTGCATATCTGGAGGTAAATCCTCTATACATGCCCAGAACCCCTTATTGGACGAGTGAAGGAAACCACTGTCAATAACCCACCATGCTCTATCACCACACCCTGACGTCATTGTCTGTAGATCATTTATCTTATGAATGGACTGTACTGGTTGACATTGTTTCATTTAACATTTGTGTCAAAAATTGACGTTAAGCATTATTCTACGCCTACTACTGTGTCTCCATCTGCCTTAGGCCGGAGACATTAAGTAGTCAGGTTGTCCATCTATCTGTCTGTACGGCCATCTCCAACTCCTTCTTTAGTTTCATGCAAATTAAGCTCTGCAGCTGAGGCATAATCGTCGACACCTTTTTAGTTTTTCAAGTAAAGTTATGATACTTGGTGATTTAAATGTACGTATAAGCCTACAATTTAAGATGTTCATGACAACTGCAGAGGTCAGAATGTATAAACAGTCATTATAGATTGATGGTAACTATATATAATATGAAATCGCCCTACCTATGTTGTTAATTTATATATAACTAAGGTAGTTTATATGGTGAAAACAGGAGCATTTACCTTTATGTCGTTGCTGCAGTAGATATTTTCTACTAATATTATTGCTGTTATTAATACGTTTTTGTTTTGATCGTGCTCTCATAATTTTTATTATATATCATCTCGCTTAATCCACGTACAAAATTAATCTGCAGAGAACGTTTGGCCAGCAACGTAGTTTCACACTTGTTTCTTTTCAGAAATGTACTTTAGTGGTTGAGTAGTGGCGGCCATCTTGAATTTATGCACGGTGGCGATATCTAAGTTAAAAAATAATGCCGGAAATGAGTTTCTCGTGGCCATTTTAGTTAGGAAAGTGGTATTATACATATTTCTAGGCCAAAAAGTAAAAAAGTTATATTTCCAATATGGCTCGTGGCGGCCATTTTGAAAAACGTGAATAACTAAAATTGCCCAAGGGTGACACCTCCACACTCTCCGGAATCTTCAAACAGGGGGTCTAGGCAGCAGTATTCTGCAAAGAAAAAAACTATATACTCCAAGTCCAGGTATACCACCATGGCTGCCGGACTATAAGCATAAATATCTGTATTTGCTGAGTTATTAGGATTTCCGCTGTCAATTTTACGACAGTTAGGGGTCTCGAAATTTTGGGCTGTGGGTTGGGCTATTGATTTATTCCCTGTAGATAACCAGTAGATTTTGCTGAGAACAATGCCTACCTTGGGATCAAACTAGGCCAATATAATCTTAAGAAAACACAATGAGAGTTTAAAACTGGGGAAAGCTAGCAGACATTTTACTCTCGAGACCAAATCTATCATGATATCGATACAATATTTTGCAATAATATATATTGCCTTTGAAAATCTAACCCTTGGTTTATATGCCTCTGACGCCACAGCTAAAATTGAGGTGAAGAACATTCGGAGATAGGCTGACCTAGATCTTAAGGAGATCATAGGACGAGATAGACATCCCTGACCAATCAGACACACAGGATCTTGGTCGTCACTGCCCTAGACCTGTCAGTATGCTGCACGGTATACCAGTAAACATGTGATCTGCTGATTGGCTTTCAGCGACCACGTGATAACACAATATCACGTACAGAGTTGACCTGCAGTTGCCGTGCAAAGCCTAAAGGCAGTATCCGCTCACTTTACAACTGAGCAGATACTCCCTTTGCAGAGCAGATGACATATGTCTATTACAGCAAACAAGAGATTTCGAGTGATTGTTGGTTCTATGAGGCAGGGATGGGGTCAAATACGTATTTGTATTTGCGTATTTGTATTTGAATCTTCCGTATTTGTATTTGTATTTGATTTTTTTAAGAGGCCTGTATTTGTATTTGTATTTGATCCCTGTATTTGATGTATTTGATCAAATATAATTCAAATACGATTTTTTTTAACAAAGTTAACCCACCGAATTCAACAATAATAATGAAATTGACTATATATATTTTTTTTACAAGATAACATCATAAAAAAATCTTTTTTTATCATCCATGCAAGTTGAGACACCTCTGTTCATTGATCATTAAATGCCAATGCAGCCAATCCACCTTTTCGGTACAAAAAAATCACTGTTTAATACAATTAGCGTTTATATTAAGTACAATGTTTCACTGAGCTCACATTCAATATTTGGCACATACGGCATATAATATTTGTATATATCTGGTTGAGCTGCCAAATTGATTTATGTATTACTATTTCGTTTTAACATTGCATTATAATCAATGATATAAGCCGTGAAGGGTGTTAATTATATGGTGCTCCAGGACTGGTGCGCCTGAGTTGGGCATGTGTTCCAAAATCAGTAGGGCACAGGGTTGGCAAAAACACTGTGTTATTATTATTGCCCACTGGGCAATAATGGCCAATATGGATAAATACGGGTTTTAATGGGCAATGATGGGCAAAATTGGACGGCTGCCTATATTCTCTATTTCATACAATTTTTAATTCAGATACCCTGATACCTATGTTTGCTTTAATTACAATACAAACATTAACTTAATATCAGTCACGATGTCAAATTATTTTTATTTTATATATATTTGATATTAACAACAACGTATTTTATGATTTTAAGTGAAATCTGTGTGTGGGAATATAAGTGGTTTATGGCATAAATTAACTCAACAACAATTGTGTACACACACACTGCAGCTGATGAACCTTTTGAGGCTGGTATTTTCGGTTATTATAAAAGTACATAGTCTAATATGATTTCTCATCTAATTTAATTTCTTATCAAACATAATTTATTGTTAGATAAAAAAAATAGGCCTGCACTGCCACTAATAAATGATCTTGTCAAATTCAATTTAGAAGAAAATCATTATTTGTTATAAACATGATAAACTGGGAAAGGAGGAACACAACGACAGGTTTTAAATAATATAAATACGAGCCCTAGACCTCAAACGCTAATTTCCGTGTCACATGTTGCCTTCTGAGATCAAAGATGCATGGTCATCTTGGACAATGGTTGTTCTTTACCTTACAGACACGAAACATCGAATCAACGTCGACTTAACGTTGTTCCACAGTCTGCTATGCTGGCGGAACAAAAGAACAGCATTGGGTCAAAATCTGGTGCACAGTGGGTATTCACTCAATGCCGGCCGAATTGGGTGTTTCTCAGGCGCGCTGCAATCACACCTATTGTCAATAGAGTTCACCGTCTGGAGGCGTCTACACATGACGTAACCATAAGCCCAGCTACGGAAAAAACGTCTCTGATTGCGTAACCTAGTGCAGCACGTCGCTGACTGTTTTTTCTTGTCTAAATAATATCCGTATGCGTTTTTTTTAATATTGATTTGTAAGTTTCACTGAAAGGCACTGTCAATTGATACCAAATATTTAAATATAACACTAAAACTAGCGAATTGCACATTTAGAACCCAAATGGTTTCATGGTACGAGCAGTTGTGCATGACTTTTAATCGCTCATAATCGCTAGCAGCTAACAAGAGGGACCCTTTAAGGGATTAAATTCTCAAAGATAAAAAAGCATGATCTAATTAATTGCCTATCTACCACTTTAATTGCACCAATAATGGCTCAATTCTTGCCCGGCTCCTGACGCATTGAAACTATGTTGAGCCAATGTCTACAGGCCTATATAATATGTGTGTCATCTGTATACAATGATAACGTATTGCTGGCAGGACTGCGCGCCCAGCGAACGCGATACATTGATACAATGTTGTTTCATTGCTGGTCCACTTTCTGCAACGCTGGCCAACATTAAAGCAACATAGGGTCAGCGTCTCGAGTTTGCTAAGTCGTGACTACCCTTTCGTCTCATCAGTTCAATTTCACAGATCGTGGTAATTAAAAGATATGAAACGATTATGAAACATAGCCATATAGATATCAAAGTCAAGATACGTTTTAGATCTTTGAGGACCTCGCTTAATGATGTCATTTCATTTTCTTTACATATGGTAGATGACATATTTATACGAAATATTAAACATGTTATATATACGAAGTTAAATTGAATTTGACGATATGTTTAATACATCACCTGGGTGTAAAGGTGTCATCGCCTCATCAATCGTTCAATGACATTTTGAATCCTGTAGCTAATTAACAGGCTGTTCATTCATAGATCGGTATATTGATTGTACGTTTATTGTACGTCGTTGAATACATGCAGAAAATAACTTTACTGTTGGTCGGGTAATACTCGCCTGTTAAAATATTTTTGGGACTATTCGTTAAGTTTTAAACTCGCACATTTTAAAAGTAAGAAGTCAATTTATTTCTGCCTTAATGAAAATTAGTCTCTGAACAGTATAATGTCACAGGGTCAGTAGTGCTTAGCTGTGGTATCACAGTCGCCCCTTGATCTATTTGTTATCACCACCATCAGTTCGCCCACTGTTTCCACACATTGTTGATTCTTTAAGTTATCTAATCTAAATTTTAACTAACCTAAAGTTGTGTCTCGCTACAGCGACCCACAGCTCCAAATGGGTGACACTTACTCATATTATTTTTAGTTTATACCAACTATGTGGTAATCTTTATGTTCAAACATTCATTTAATCCCCAATAACTGTGATTTAACCCGCTAATAAAACACGTTAAAAACTATTAAAGCTGTGTGTAGCGCTCAAAAGGCTAAGATCCATCACTAAATACACTATAATTAGTACCGACCTTCCTAACTAACCCACATCAATCAGACAAAAAACTAACCCAGACCGTAGCACCAACGCTGAATCAATGCCGAGTCAACAGCAGAAATCATGGAAATGTTGAACAAACATTGAGCCAGCGTGAAGGAGCTGTAAAGTGACAGGCGTGAATATATAGATCCAATTTGTGCGTAATTTTCACTAAAATTCAAATGCATCACTATATAATCGTACATTATGATCAATAAATACGCAAAATATCGTACTTCAATACTTCTATAGATACACATTTTTTGCTAGTAGGCCTACTTACGTTGTTTTGATTTACGTTAACGCACAGTTGTCGAGGGTCCAGTTAAATATTGAACTTTTATTGGACCAAAAAACCTATAATTTACTCATTGATCGTTTTCCTATGATGTCTGATAGAAATAATTGTAAGATTATTAAATTCGCAAATCTGTCCTCGCGAAAATTAAGACTTCTCGAACATTATCAGATCTACAGTATTACGATACGAAACTATATATGCATGCGATTAAACAAAGTTGATTCTAGAGAGGATATTTTCAAAGAAATTGTATTTGTATTTGAAAGACTGTATTTGTATTTGATATTTTTCAAGGCTTCGTATTTGTATTTGAAAAATTCTACGACGTCATATTTGTATTTGTATTTGATCAAGTGTATTTGACCCCATCCCTGCTATGAGGTTTCACCGTCTACGACGATGGCCCAACATTGAACCATCAATGACTCAATGTGTCATGTTTGCTGCATGGGTTAGGTGTAGGCCTATACCAGTGTAGGCCTATACACACAATGCAGTCCGCCACCTCGCCACAACTGGCTGGCCGACACTCTCCCACCCCGCTTCAACGCAAGACCCAACCGTGATATATTGGCGCCAAGAGCACCCCTCCCTCTAATGAGCAACCGTGTCATCAAGGACGTATTAATTTGGCTGTAACATTTGCCGCTGGCTCAATGGCGGCTAGGCTAATGTCGGCGGCATTGGCCCATTGACTGGTACTGTGAATCAAGCACACCGTTACGGAAACATTGCAATTCCCGTTAATAGGCCCTAGAAGTTAACCTTTTCATTACGACGATCTGACATGCAAAAAAACAAGCACAAAGTAGACCTATATAGGCCTATGGTGAATTATTTAATATAATTGTCATTATTTTAACGTAGAAAAGGGGTTAAAAATTATTGATGCAGCTGTGGTGTAATCCCGGCTCTCGACGATCTTAATTAGGTTGCTACTACATGTATTTCAGTCCCACAGGCTGTGATCTAGCCACCTGGGTTATCACTAGTACCACTAGTATAGTAGTCTATGGTATTAAATTTAAACCTAATTATATTACCGTAATCGTATATTATACATGTAAGCTACACCCGTGTTTGCATGTTAAATTGCGTATTAAATTAATGTAATATCTACAACCACAAAATATTATAATAGCGATATTAGAATTATGACTAGGGCCTATACTAAGTTATAATCGTTTTTACTACAATTGCGTGTCTCTCACTTAATATGACTGTCGCTCAATGGGAATTATCGCGTTCATGTGATATATACGCTAAATAAAAATATATTGACATACTATCGTGCTCTGCATTAGCTCTTGGCTGTAAAAGGTGTCAGCTAAAGGTGTTTACACACTGGCTACCAGGGGCGTAGCCAGGAATTATTTTGGTGTACGCACGAAATGCTTTTATTAGTATATATCTTAATGTCAATATGCTTGTGAATATGTGGCGAGGGCAGCGAGCCGAATTCAGGAATTGATGTCCAATTCACATCGATTTAAAGCTGCATAACTGTTTTGTTTATTTTATTCAAACGATTAATCCATGGAGAATGGTGTTTTATTTTTTTATTTTACTGCTCTGGTTACTGAGTTATTAAGGATTTAAGTTTTTTTTTTTTTTAAATTGTTGCCCCACCAAAACAAACCTGCTCACAGCGGAGTAAGACATACTGTCTATATAATCAGGACATTAAAAGTACCAAGTGGCAGATAACGGTCATCATAGAAAAAAGAGAGGAAGACTTTTAAAATTATTGTTATTTTTTAAGTGGTCATAGATACATTTCACAGTACAACGTGTATTGTCTCATATCAGTTAGACATATCTAGAAGTTATTACTTTGTCTGATATGGATGATATCTGCATGTAATGTCATGTTTAATATCAGTACCGTATGGAGAATGTCACTACCTTGAAAAATAGAACCCTATTTCGGTATGGTGTTTTTAAGTGTGGGCCAGCATCAGAGCCTTTGGCCCGCCAATAAGACGCTCTCCCTAGACCGTGAGAAATTGTACTCCGAATTGACATCAAATTCAGTGATGTAAATCATCGTTTTCGCTCTTTGGATTTTCGTGATTTTCTTTAAAAACATTTCAAAATATAGTCAAAATGCTACTAGACAATATCAGACTTTATTTTATTTTATCGTTAACTATCACATACAGTGATATACATCGCGCTATGCGGTAAAATAAAATAATATTTAAAAACATCAGACTTTACTGTAACCGATTTGACCCAGTATCCACCATCTAGATCTGCGGCTGGTTATGAGGGCTTTGTATCTCAGCTAACACGAGGCATTGATCAAATGGCAGAATAATGTCGGACCATCGTCTGCGGTACTGGCCCAACATTATGCCGATTCAGTTCAACGTATGTGTTTGCTATTAAGGGGGTGGTTTCGTGCTGGCCAATGTAACATTATATTGGCCCATAACCTCACCGTTATTACATGAATATTGTACACACACCGAATCACTACTTAATAATACTTGATGGTGTACCGCATGGTAAGCTAATTCCGCTACATTTACCCAGTTTTAGTGCATTTATAAGGCCTTTAAAACAATAGCAATGATTGTTTTGTACGTTTTAGGTTATTTTAATCGAAGTAAACAAAACAGTTATGCAGCTTTAATTTCGTTTAATATATGAGATTGGCATCCTAGAAACATTACTTTTTACTCTTCATACGACAAGTATTTGCATTTTATTTTCCTAATTATAGATTCTTCCTTTTGCTAATAAAAAAAGGCTTGCGGTGGGCGCATCCGCATTTAAGAACCTTCACTTAATTAACCCTTTAAAGCCTCCTGATGAAAACTACATGTAACTTAATTCTTTACACTTTTTTCGTGAAGCTGTTTTAACAGTAGACTCTATATGACATTTTTTACAATTTATCACTCATCTCAGGTAATCTTCATACACTTACAAGTCGATCAGTGCGACAGTAAGTCGGTGCTTGTATTGGATGGAAGGTTGTTAATTCAGGCCTGAAAAGGTTAAAAAATGAATTTTAAGTCTAATTTTAACGCTCAAATAGTCTAATATTAGCTACTGAAATCTTGGCCTAGATGATAGCTATACACGAAACAAAAGGCATAGCTAGCCTACTGCAAGGTACAAAGTCAGCCTGTTTTGTATGCAATTATTTGCGCTATGTCACTGTTACAAAGCCCTATTATCTGATTATCATGGCTAGGTTACATTACATTAGGCCTACTACGTACGACAGGCAAACATTATAGTAGCGATATATGTTTGCCTGTCGTCTGTAACTGTATTAAGATAGGCCTCCTATATTAGGTCCCGTAAATAACACTCAATTTCTTAGAATTTTTTTTTAGGCTGGGCCAGGTTGTACGCACGTGCGTACGTGCGTACATGCTGGCTACGCCACTGGCTACGTGTTGCAATCGAGTAACGGTATCTGGGTATAGCCGCAAACACAGATGTTCAAACAGGGTTGACAAAATGCTTGGTCAGCGTTGCCGACGGTGGACCAAAATTGAACAAGCGTTGGCTCAATGGCAGGTCAATTTTAGACCTTTTACACATTTAGTGTAAGTATTAAATAACAACGGAGAAAATAAAACGCATAGGTGCTTATTTCGGCGACCGTCGATAAGCACTGAAGATATGACAGTGCATGAGATCACTGAGCGACCACATATCTCAGACACGGGGTCGACGTTTTTCATAACTAGTGGTCGCTCATTGTACTATATATTCAAAATAATCATGAAGAATCATGTTTTTTTATATATTTATTTTGAAATCAAAACATTTTTATAACAAACTACGTATAATACAGATATACTATATCAATAACTAAAAAAAAACTACTATCTTTTTATTTTGCTTAACCGAAAATGGTGAGTAGCGAGAAGAATTAAATCTACCACCTTTTTGTCATTTTCACATCCCCTTGGAGACAACGGACCCCCCTCATATAGGTCGGTCATCGCTATGTATTACCATGCTTACAATTGTAGCATTTTCGCTTATCTTGTAAGGTGTTATGTTCGTACCCAGCAAACACGGGACATTGATCCAATGGTGGGCCAGCGTCGAAGACGTTGTGCCAACGTTAACCCAACATTAGGTCAATGTTGCAACAACAACGATTCTTGTCAATATAAAAGTTTTTGTCAAAACAGTACTACCATGGGCACTCAATAATGCTGGAGCAGGTTATTTTATGCAATATATATATATATATTTATATTATAATGAAGTATGTTGCTCTAATTTTATTGAATTATGAGTATATAATATACCGTAGTCATTTAGCGATTCATTCAAGTACCGGTAGTTCTAGTTACAGTGCATGTATGAGGACTTGATGACCACAAGGGTGTGACCCAAACAAACACGAGACGTTGGCCCAATGTTGGTTAGATATTGAGTAGACGGTGGGTCAAAATTGAACCAGCATTGGGTCAACGTCTCGCGTGGGTCTGCAGTGCGGCACTGTGTATTGGCGCTAGTTATACTTTCATGTAGTCTGGTGTTTGATGATTCCAGTTGTAAGTACAAGGATTAAGTTGTTGTGTTTATTGGAGCGAGTTGAACCCTGCTTATAGAGGCTTGGTAGTTATCCTATGAATATTATAATATCAGTGATAATTATAATATCTTATAACACGATTTATAAAAAAAACATCGTATAAATTTGCTTTATAATATTTATTACACGATTTTTAGGACAAGTCACTACATCCGGGACGGGGTGTTCGGAGTGCTTGCACAGTATTTTAATATACTGCTATCATGTGAACTTGCAAAGAAAACATCTTGCACTTGTGCATCTAATTATCTTTAAGCAAGTTTTTGCACTCGAAAGTAGTTATTGGTAGAACATATATATTTGTTTTGATTACAGTTACATGCATGGCCCATTGCTTTAATATCAACTTCAGTCTGCTGCAAAAAATAACTCTCAATAATGTTCAGAACCGCATGGTTCTTGTTTGTATATATGTTTTTGTGTATATCTCCGTGACCGAGAGGTAGCGTGCTTGGCTCCAGACCGACAGGGCTTGAATTGTGTCTGGGGGGCAGTGTCATCTCATTCATTTCACTATCCTCAGGAGGTTTTCCTGGCCGAATTTAGCATACATGTGCACAAATGTGGCCTAAAACCCAAATTATTAAGCAGCCATCGGCGAGGCGTGTTGCTTACTGTATTCTACACTGTCCGCCGCCGCCACAGTTATTTGTTTTCAAGATAGCTACTAATCTATCAACTTCTGCTTCCTCATACTTCACATATAGTATAGCAACAGAGGGACCAAATTTTCGAGGTACCTAAATCGGCGGTACAACATGTGTCCACATGTCCAGAATTGTTCTCAGGGATCTCTAGATACAGAATCTGGTTGATGACATTGCCGGAAATGGGGGCGGGCTGAGAATTTAACACTTTTGTACACCTACCCAATTTTTAAAGAAAATATTCGCCTAAATATGATTTTCGTGTCATTCTCACTCTATCACAATGTTGGGCCATTTAAATAAAATATTGTCGTATTTAGTTTTTTTCTATCCATCAGGTCGTATATATGTGGATGTAAAATAGTAAATAGTAAAAAAAGTAGCATCCCACCTCGAAGAGCTATTCTGTGAAACGCAGTGACGTCACTCGGTGAAAACAAGGTTATATAAGAATCCTCCCCCATACTTCATTGTATTAGCCAGCTCGGCGAAAACAAAGGAGGTCGAGGTCATCGAGTTTCACAGAATTTTGGATATTGTAGATATGTCGCAAAATGCAATTTTTTTAAATTGTAAAAAAAAATCATTTTTTTGCATATAGTTTATGACAACAGGTTCGTTTCTGCACGAAAGTATCCATGAGCGGTACCATTTGGTTCGGATACATCCCTTAAGTCAGAATTAGGTTATTTTTTTCGAGTAATTGATCATTATGGTCAATTTCAAAATGGCCGCCGTAAAATCCATGAGTTCTCCTGAAATGTATTATCAAACATGGTTTTTCTAAATTTCACATCACAATCACAGTTTTGGTATATAATCTTACATTTTAATGCTCGCTTAGGTATTTACAAATGCTGTAATGTGATATTTACCACCGAATCCAAGATGGCCGACAGAAAATGGTGAAGAAAATGCTCAAAATTTCACTCTTTTTTTTTGCTAATAGTTTATGAACACAGGCTCCAATGGTGTACGATAACCTCCATGAGCGCTATCATTTATTGAGAGACACGTACACATGAACAAAAATCAGGTGATTAATGCTTAATGTGTTGAATAATTAATAATTATGGCCTATTTCAAAAAGTCGCTGTGAAATAAATTACCGGTAATTCTTGTAAAATGCATTATTGAACATGTTTGTTAGACAGGTATCTCACAGACACGATTTACCGGGTAAGTGTCTTATCTTACTTTTAAATCCTCACCATGTCCATTAAAAGTATAATAACATGGGAAAAAAGTAGAAATTCAAGATGGCCGCCGCAACATTGTCAAAATGTCGCATCATTTTACAAATAATTTATGAGCACACGCTCTATTCTATATCTGTATGAAAACCTATATGAGCGGTATTATTTTTTTCCGAGACGTCCTATGAGTCAAAATCAGATTATTAATGCTTGATTTGTTAAGTAATTAATACTTATGGCCGATTACAAAATGCCCCCCATGACATCAATGAATAATCCTAAAATGCTTTATTGAACATGTTGTGCATAATATAATAGTCATTTCAAAAACACGGGTAATGTTAAGTACTTTAAGATAGAATCTAAGATGGCAGCAGTGAAAATGACAAGAAAATATACATTTGTTCAGCTTTGGCCCCGGTGGCATAAAGCCCTGTCTCCTAAAAAATGAACATACAGTTCCCTTTAATATTGTAATTGTTAAACATGTAGGCCCCCTAATAATTATTATAGAAACACTGTTTTGGTGTTTACTCCAGAGATCACAGCCACCTCAAAAGTTATCTCAGCCACTAACAAACTGGTGTCAGCGACTGACAAAGTTATCTAAGCCACTACACTAAACACGTGACGTTGAACCAATGTTGTTAAAATGTTGGGCCAGCGTCAACGACACTCGCCCAACATTAAAACAACATCGATTCAACGTCACGTGTTTGCTGGAAAGTGATTTTGGCCACTGCAGAAGTGATCACATCAACTTTAAAAGTTATCTCAGCCACTACAAAAGTGATCTTGGCCACTAAAGAAGCAATCACACCCACTTTGAAAATGATCTAAGCCACTACAAAAGTGATCTTGACGACTAAATAAGTGATCATAGCCACTTTAAAAGTTATCTCAGCCACTGAAAAGGTGATCTTGACCACTAGCAAACTGGTGTCAGCTACTGAAAAAGTTATCTAAGCCACTGAAGAAGTGATCACAGCCACTTTGAAAAATATCTAAACCACTACAAAGTGATCTTGACTACTGAAGAAGTGACTACAACCATTCAAAAAGTTATCTCAGCCTTGACAAAAGTGATCTCAACCACCGAAGAAGTGATTACAACCGTTTTAAAAGTTATCTGAGCCACTACAAAAGTGATCTTGACCAATGAAGTAGAGATCACAGCGATTTAAAAGTTATCTCAGCAACTACAAAAGTGATCTTGGCCAGTGAAGAAGTGATAACAGCCACTTTGAAAATTATGTAAGCCACTACAAAAGTGATCTTTGTTACTGTAGTATATTCTAGTCTATGGACATGATTGCATCATATGGTAATATTGAGAAGCCAAAAAAAAATACAGCTTTTTTGATGATTTTAGCCTGATTGTGTCTCTTTAATATATTACATCAAAACCGTGTTTATGATATGACTATTAGGTAAGGAAGGTTCAATAATGCATTTATTTCACGGCGGCCATTTTGAAATCGCCATAATGATTAATTACTCGACAACTCAAGAATTAATCACCTGATTTTGACTTAATGTATGCCTCTGAACCAAATAATACCGCTCACTGAGGTGTTCGTACAGAACAGAACGTGTGCTTGGTGACCTTGACCTTCAAATAAGCAAAACATAACATGGCCGCCAAAATGTAAATAAATCCCCGTATATTCTTTGGTTTATCACACATGAAAGCACAATTTTTGGTCTCTGTATGATTTTTATTTCAGAAACTTATTTCGAAAAGTTTCGAAAATATTATTTGCCATTTTTACGGCGGCCATCTTGGATTGGTTCTGAAATAACATATTCTAGCACTTAAAATAGTAATAGATATATTCAGTGGATTCATTCAGAATTAAAATATAAGAATAGACACAAAAACCGTGTTTCAGAGATAAAAATTAAGCAAACCATGTTTAATTATGCATTTGAAGATTGAGCATTGATTTCATGGTGGCCATTTTAAAATTGGCCATATTGATTAATCACTCTACAAATCAAGCACTAATCATATGATTCTCACTCAAGGGTTGTCTCTGAACCAAATGACATCGATCGTGGGGGTTTTTCTTACATGATAAAACAAGTGCTTCTAAAATATTTGCAAGAAAATGTGAAATTTTGAACAGTTCCCGTGCTTGTGATGCGAAATTTAAGAAAACCATGTTCAATAATACAGTTCGGGAAAACCATTGATTTTACGGCGCCAATTTGAAATTGGCCATAATGATCAATTACTCGACAAATCAAGCATTGTTAACCAAATTCTGACTTAATGTATGTATCTGAACCAAATGGTACCGCTCATGCAGACTTTCGTGCAGAAACGAGCCTGTTGTCATAAATTATATGCAAACGAATTGAAAATTTTGAAAAATTGCAGTTTACGACATATTTACAATATTTAAAATAGCTCTTAGAGGTAGGATGCTAGGGCAAAATTATAATATTTTATACTATTTTATCCCCACAGATATATGACCTGATCAATAGAAAAACAAAATCCAAAAATATTTCATTTAAATGGCCCAACATTATAATAGAGTGAGAAGAACGCGAAAGTCATATTTTAAAGAATATTTTTTCTAAAAATCGGTTAGGTGTACAAAAGTGTCAAATTCTCAGCCCGCCCCCATTTCCGGCAATGTCATCAACAAGATTCTGTATCTAGAGACCCCTGGGAACAATTCTAGACATGTGGACAAATGTTGTACCGCCGGTTTAGGTAACTCCTTAAATATGGCTCTTTTTGGTTGTCTGCTGCTGTACTAATAGCCATCATATACCACTGGGGAATTGTTTTGGTGACATTTTGATCCCCAGATCATCAACCCTTTAATTACTATGGCCACTAACGAAGAACTGATCGTTAGCGCATTTCAGGAAAAAGTTGCCATCAGATCTTCTTTTAATTTGGCAAATATGTTCAGCTATGTCAGCCAATGACCTTTTGCGATCAAACAATTTTGTAATATTTACTTATCTCAAGAAATGCAAAATGACTGGACCATGAATATAAAACAAAATTTAATGTCTCACACAAGGATAACCTATGACAAATTTCACACTAAAAAATACAAAATGGCTGCCAGTCGGCCATTTTTTTTAAATTTTTAATTATGAGCTCATCCAGCCTTTAGGCCTAAGATGAGCTTATGCCATTGTGCTGCGTCTGTCGTCTGTTGTCTGTCGCCTGTCGTCTGTCCACAATTCACAAGAAATGCTTCTCCCTCAATTCTTATCCGATTTCAATCATGTTTTTTTTTGTAAGAGCTCGGGCCTGTGCATTAAATTCCCTCTATCGTTTAAGAAATTTTAATTATTATTTAACTTATGACCCAATTAAGACCCGATCAGGGCACTCTGTCCACAATTCACAAGAAAAACTTCTCCTCCCTCAATTCTTATCCGATTTCAATTCTGTTTGGTTTGTTTGAAAGAACTCGGGCCTGTGCATTAAACATCCTTATGGATCTCAGAAATTTGAATTATTAATTAACTTATGACCTAATTAAGCCCAATTAGGGCACTCTGTCCACAATTCACAAGAAATGCTTCTCCTCTCTCAATTCTTATCCGATTTCAATTATTATTTTTTTAAAGAGCTCGGGCCTGTACACTAAACTCCCCCACGGACTTCAGACATTTTAATTAGTAAATAACTTGTGCCATAATTAAGACCCAATTAGGGCACTCTCTCCACAATTCACAAGAAGAGCTTCTCCTCCCTCAATTCTTATCCTATTTCAATTGTGTTTGGTGTTTTTGAAAGAGCTTGGGCCTGTGCATTAAACTGTCTCACAGATCTCAAAAATTTTAATTATTAATTAACTTATGACCTAATTAAGACCCAATTAGGGCACTCTGTCCACAATTCACAAGGAATGCTTCTCCTCTCTCAATTCTTATCCGATTTCAATTATGTTTTTTTTAAAGAGCTTGGGCCTGTGCACTAAACTTCTTCGCGGATTTCAGAAATTTTAATTAATAGTTAACTTATGACCTGATTAAGACCCTAGTAGGGCACTCTCTCCACACTTCACAAGAAATACTTCTCCTCCCTCAATTCTTATCCGATTTTAATTCTGTTTGGTTTGTTTGAAAGAACTCGGGCCTGTGCAATAAATTTCCTCGCGGATCTCAGAAATTTTAATTATTAATTAACTTATGACTTAATTAGGACCCAATTAGGGCACTCGGTCCACAATTCACAAGAAATACTTCTCCTCCCTCAATTCTTATCCGATTTCAATTCTGTTTGGTTTGTTTGAAAGAGCTTGGGCCTGTGCATTAAACTTCCTCACGGATCTCAGAAATCTGAATTATCAATTAACTTATGACCTAATTAAGACCCAATTAGGGCACTCTGTCCACAATTCACAAGAATTGCTTCTCCTCCCTCAATTCTTATCCGATTAAAATTTTGTTTTCTTTATTTGAATGAGCTCGTTCCTGTGCATAGAACTGCTTCACGGATTTCAGAAATGTTAATTCGTAACCAACTTGCGCTAATTAAAGATGAATGAATTTCTGCTTCCTCAAACTTCACATAGCTATCATATACCACAATTTTATAAGAGTGGTCGAGCGATAACGGAGGGCTGCTTTCGTGTTCGTTTCCGAACAACTCTTTCTAGTTTCATTTGTATTGTCCACTGAGTGATGATTCCGCCTACGTTGAGGGGCCACCATTCAATCTCCAGGGGGGAGGGGGACTGGAGCTACTGCCGCGGGCAAATTATTTATTTTAACCAGGCTCGGCGGCGCGCTGAAAATTTTTAATTTTAATCCATGTTTATACAGTTCTTAAAGTAAATTATTTATTTCACGCAGAGTCTGCCCAAAATTATTTATTACGAAGATACTATGCTCCCCCCCCCCTTTCCACTAGTATGCGCAAATTGCAAAGCTTATATGCGAAAATTGCCATGCGAGTGACTTGTCGTATGCGCTCTAGAAAGCTACCGCTCGCATGTGCACATGTCACTCACTCATTTTTAAAAGCATGTGCATTCGCATACGAATCTGAAAAATCGTGCATGCTCAAAAGCGCATGCACTTCATTAGAAAATATGTGAAACTACCAAGCAAATTTTAGAAGAGAGCATGCTCAAAAGCACATGCGCTTAAATTTGCCATGCGCGCAAGCTGAAAATCGCATGCGCTCAAATTCGCATGCGAGTGCAGATGACACCTGCTTTGTAAGAAGCATGTGTGTGCATTAAAACGCGTACTGTCTTTCACTAGCATAGATACAAGTTCAATCTGTCAATAAACATGACAACTATAGTAGAACGCAGAAAGACCATTCAGAGGTAAGTTCTTCTGAACTGCAAAGAATCATGTTAAACAGAGCTGGTCTAAAGTTATCCTGCAGTTATATACAGAAACTAAGAGTTAAACTTGGGTTGACTTACAATAAAAAAACAAATACTGCTAGCTGCTGGTCCGCTACGCAAACAAGCCAAAACGTTCAATCCCGGGCAAGGGAACCACCGAACAAAGAAGAATAGTCCCTGTTTTTTCTTAGCATTGCCAATGTAGAACATTTCAAGAAGAACAAAGTAATTCGATAAGAGTAGGGCATATTCCCCATTTATGGCTTCTTTCTGCCCCTATATTACCATGATATACATAATGTGCACAAGTAAAGGCGACTTAAAACAATATGTATGCAACATTCTAAGCAAGCTTAAAAGCGAGTGGGTCACTCGCTTTATTTCAGGTCCAAATCCAAATTGGGGCGCGCATGCGAAAAAGGTGGGGCGCGCATGCAAATAAAGAGACAATCGCATGCTAGCTTTAATTTTGGCATTGTAGGCGCAATAATCACTGTATATGTGACAAATATTACCACTCCAGGAGTGGGGGATAAAGATAAAAGGGGACAATATCACAAAAATAGGGTATATTTTAAACTTAAACGAATAAGGTTGTGTGGCAGCTAATTTTGTAGGTATTGGAGATTGCAAATAAAGATTTATTTCCACGTGCAAAACTCCCAATTATGAACGATTTCACGACTAATTTATTATAGGCCTACACCAACTGAAAAATGATGATAAATGAAATATGAAATACCAAAATGCCTTTTGTGTACATACATAATTATGTTTCAAAATAATTTAGTCTCTATATTTTACTTTTCACAAGTTTGATAATATATGGAACGAAGAAAAAAAAATGCTACACTGTTGCCAAAACGAATACCTACAATGCTACAAGTTGTTCTTAGCATATCATGGAATGGTGATTTTTACTAAACTATTTTCTGGTGTACTTGGACATTGCACAACGTTAGTGATTGTTATCATTGTTGACGAGTCAACCGACCTATAATGGGGGTGGAAGTGACAAAAAAAAATAGGTAACGTTATGAAACAATGAAGAAAAGAGAACAACTGAAACTGAATGTGACGATTAACGACCTGTCAAGGATGGCGAATTATCATTGTCGACCATCGCCAATGTTATGTATCGTGTCATTCATTCAACAGAGATCGCCGATACTATGTATTACATGTAGCCTACAGCCGTGTAACTGTTCATTCAAACCTAGCTAATCGGTATAATCTACCAAATGAAATTTCGATTTCTTTATGCAAACATATTACTTACATTTCATACAATAACTAAAATAAATAATGGAGTTATTATTCACCATAACGAGTATCAAACCAAAATACTTAGAATAAGGCCTAGTTAGAATGAGAAAAACATAAAATTACAAGGTTTAGGCCTCCATGCGTCATGGATTGGGAATTAAATATTCAAAACTATTCCAGGCATCTGGGCTCAGAAATTGTGGGTCTTGATAAATGACCCGTGTAAAAAAATATGTCACCCTTCAGCCACACATTTCATGTTTTGGTAAGATGCATTGTCTGTTATATTGACAAAAAACATGCTACGTATAAAGCTCGGGACTGCATTTTGCTATTGTGAAATTTATCAAATATAATTGATAGTTTGCTTGATAGCTAACACAATAATATGCTTACATAATAAAAGTCGTTAACCATTTAAGCTTACTCTAATGGCGCTTCGTACTAGAGTGACGAAGCCACCAGTTTGCAACCATTCGTCCGGCCAGACCCCCGGTTAAATTTAGGCGTCAACTCAAATTTATATCTTACCTCCACCAACTTCAAGTGGATAAATGATAATTTTACTCCATATATTTTGAATTCTTGTAGATTAAACAAACAATTTCACTGCCATAACCGTTATTAATTATGCTAATTAACAGGATTAAAAAATTAACTTATTGGTACTTAAAGGGTTTTAACACATAGAGTGTTATGGTCTTTCCTAGTTTGCATTAATCCCTGTAGTTGTTTAACCATATTTTTAAAGAAAGGTTTCCCAAATTTATCACGCAAATTTGTAGTCATTCGAAGTTGTGGATCGCTGTATAGCAAAGCACTAATTCAACTGACAAAAACTTATTATATTTAGTAGCTCAGAAAAACTCGCTAATGGTTAATTATGAACCATTCGCGTTGGTGAACGTAATTTATCTAGGCCTATCACTCTTTACGATAGCGTTGACAACATCAAAAACTATTACGAATGATGTACTGAAACTACGTGTTGTGGTTGATTAAAACTAATATAAATATATATATAAGTAGTAGTAGTAGTAGTAGTAGTAAATCATTGCTTTACGTCACTTTTCGGCACAAATGGTCTTTTAAGTGACATTGTAATACGATAAAAACGTTGTAGTCAATTGATGAGATGAATGATGTACAGATGATGATGTGAGGGTGATAGGGCATGGTGGGTTATTGAGAACGTTTTCCTTCGCTCGCCCGATAAGGGGTTCTGGGCATGTCTAGGAGATCTACCAACAGACATGCCCAGACGGCCGGAGACTTGTGTCTGCTGTGCAATTTAATGCTGAAACTCCCTGGCATTTCGCGCAGCTCCGCTATCCTTGGGTCGGATTGTCCCCAGAGTAGCAATAGGAAGGGTAACTCTATTCATTCCCCGTGAGAGACCTAATTTCATCAAATATGCTATTGCCGGTTGTTTAAGGCTACCACGGCCTACACCAGCGCATGCACTGATGCGGGTGCTGTATAGGCTCCGCTGTTGAGCGGAGGAACCAGGGTACGCTACTGGCAATCCGCCGAAGATTATGGCCAGATACTAGGAGGCTGCAGCTATATATATATATAAGTATCACCTGAAATATTTACATACATATACATGATAATATCTGCCTGTATCGACGATCAGCAGGGGGTCAAAGGTTCCCGCATCGCCGTGTGAGCTGTAATTATATGGTAATTTTGTTAGCAGCCGAATAAAGCACAGTATTTTATTAAAAGCCTATATTTGTAAATTTATATATAATAAGTCAAGTAGTATTGGATTTATATGTCGTATGTTCAGTCTTTGGTGGTTTAGATGGTGGATGTGCAAAGGTGTAAACTCAAATCTGGCATTAAATAATTTATAACAGTGTAGCCTTAGATAAAGTATATACTATTTCCCCTGCGGGTCAAAGGGTCGCCTACGGACATGCAAGCCGTAATTATTTCTATACTGGATCACTGCTTGCAATTATATATGGTATTTTGAAGAACAGCTAGAATATGGCAGAATACTGAGATTTGTTATTTATCAGAATAAATATTAGATAAAGTAGAATTTTTTTATTTTTAATCTGTGAGGTTTAAAGGGTGAATGTGTAAACACATCTTCCTCCTCTTCCCCCACCACACCTCTCCTCCTCCACACCTTCTCTACTCTTCCACCTCTCCCATTGAAGTAACATCACACCTCCCCCTCATCTCCTCCAACCGCCTCTCACCCCGAATTATAATACCCGAACCCTTACAGCGCGGGGATCGACTTTAGACGTCAGATTCTGATGTCTGTAGACGTCAGAATCTGTAAGACTGAAAATATCTCTAATGGCCGTAGACCCATAACATAGGTATTCAAATGAATCAAAAAGAGCTAACTTAAATTTATGGTGATTTCGAATTGAATAAAACACTTAGGTCTCCATGATTTATATAAAACAAATCAGCGCTTCAAGGGTTAAATCCTACTACTCGTGGATGTGTGTTGTAAAGCACAAAATAGTATTGTGGTAGAAGGTATGGAAATGATGTATTAGTCATTTTTAATTAAAGAGGTTTGACTTGTCATTTTTACTTTTTTACATTATTAAAATTAAAAAAATCTAAGAGTTTGTTTGGTGAATCCGCTTGGGAAAAATGTCTCAAAGTAAAATGGAGGGAGGGGGGTAAGGTAACATATGGTGTGCTGTTAGCGAAAAAAAAGAGTGTAAGACTAAAATATTAAATTGTGCTGAATAGAAGCAATAGGAAAACACCATCTATGATAAGGAAGTATAACGAACTCAAAATGCAGCTTTTTATACGATTTTACAGTTTTGTAAACTGTGTATATTTTTCTGAATGGAATATACCGCCCTATCCTTATAACTTGTATTGGGTGTCTTGGATCACAATATCCACACATTGCCGCTGTTTTAAAGATATTCATGAATACTCAAACACAATAATTTGAATATAATCATTTATTTTTGCACAGCTCTTTACAATCACAGATTGTTGTTTGTTATACACATTGCACAGAGCAAACATAGCATGTATTTTTTACATTGTCTCATAACCTACATAACACAAAGAGAGCTATTTACAATAAGTTAAGAACGGAAAAATAATTTACAAAAGATCTACATCATTGTAATGAACGTCTTTTTCGTACGGAGCCGATGATTCCCGGAAGGTACACGACGTGAATTCAACGTTGATGCAACGTCGCTTGACGTTGCATCAACGCTGAATTTACGTCTTGGCCTGGTTGGGTACAGTGGCTTACTGAAAAAAACTTTCAAATGAAAACTTGCTATATCTTCACACTGTGGCACTGCCTGTATGTACACATAATACTGAGCAGGCAAGGTCATGTGGCAGAGACCTGCATATCTGCTGTGACGAAAGTCACGTCTCCAGAAATAATCAACTCAAAAACAGACTTTCACGTATGATTTGGGACAGTACGGGGATTCTAAAATAATTCAGCTTAATAATCTAGATATATGCGACATCGCATCAAACTGCACTGACTTTTCATATGATAACATTCTTTATATCATTCTTACATGAAAATGTAGTGGAATTCTTTTTTACAAATATTTTATCCGGTAGTGAATGGATTCATAATAGGAAAAAACATGATTGTTAATTGATTAAACAATGATTCTCTGATGAAATGTTGTTATTTCTTGTTTAATTCGTTAGCTGGATAATAAACGGTGGTATGTCTGTTTCATTGTGAGCTATTCCCGGGGACGTTTACCATGTCACAGGCTGCACGAGGCCTCGCCATACGGAAATGTCTTCTCTGGCAAACTTGAAACGTAAAAAAATATCATTTTTAATTCATTCGCAATTCAACACGTCGAATCAAATGGTGCACGTTATTAGCTGTACATAATAGGAACCTGTACAGAAATAATACAAATGAACAAGTGCAGTTATTGTACAGTAGACGCTACGCCAACTTCACTGACGTCGCTACGGCTTCGTCAGTGACGTTTGCCTGGCGTTGAATCTAAGTTCTGTACTACATGGGCTTGTGGGCCGTTAACATTTTAAATGACGATTACATGACACAATAATACAAAAAACAACCACATATTTGCAATACATATATATAATTATACACGTTTTTATATACAATATATATAATAAATATACGATGAGAGTTTCTCAGAATATAGACATAACATAATAAATATCACAGTAGTAAATGGATGGAATATAATCATTTGTGAGCCACGTTGAAAAGTAGTGAAATCACTTTTTTATGATCATTTATTTTCCAACAGTGGCGGGCTACGCACACAAACACACGTGCTCCTCTTCTTCTTCACCGGTTTTGACATTGAGCATCTCAGGTATAGGGCGCAATGATAATAATCACCACAGATGTGTGCACAATCCATGCGATGACAAGATAAAAAAGGCTTCAAACAGCCGTGTAAAATGGAGTGTGTGCAAGCTCTCTATAATTACCTCTACAGATGAATGATTGTTCACTACAGCACTGCTTTATTACTTATCTTTCTGTATTGCGAACTTGAAATAATTAACGAATAAAAAAAAATGTGTTGTCAGATGACGCTGCACATTTTTTATATGTTCATGCTTTCATAGTTACTACATGTATATATGTTGCAAATAACAATAAATCAGTTTTATTGACTATATTGTAATTTTAACACACCAGCTACTTCACGAGATGAAAATTAAAACCGAGTACTAAAACAGTGCTGTAATTAATATAATATATCCCAGGGGCCTGATAGAGAACATTTCCTATTATCACAGAATAGCTTGGAAGGATAACGATAAATATATCACATTAAGGACCGAAAGACTACCGTGCGACAACATAGAGCTGCATCTTAACATTTTATTCTGTGCAGGATGAAAGTAGTTTTACCAAAACAGGTTACATGGACCGGCTTGTTATTGTCAAAAATTTACAAACTTTTATTGCTAGCACCCCCCCCCCCCCCGAGTTCAAATCCCGAGTTTAAATCCCTTGAACTCATCTTTTTGGTTTTAAAGGGTGAATCTGTAACTTCGCAAAATGCCATATATAGACCTGCCCTTTAAATTCTAAGGGGGGGGGGGGGGAATAAGTTTATCAGATAACATTATATCTGTCCAAATTTGTAAAAAAAAATCAAATCTATCCCTTTAATATCAAATAGCTGAATGTATTGCTGTTAGTGTCCTCTGATATCGCTCATTATAGTCGTGCTCATAAATGTGGTGTGTAATTATACCATTTGGGTGCATCACAATCTAGCTCACATTGATCAGGCCTAGTGAAATAGTTTCTTTTTGACTCATTTGCTCAAGCATTCAATATTCTTTCAGCACAAAGTCACCAGAACTCAATGCTTCCAGCAAACAAAAAATATATAGAAATGCCATTCTAAAAAGCTTATTAATACAGCGAAACAAAAAAGTATGTAGCTATGTAAATGTACATACTCTTTAAAACATATATTGACAATTTAACTGGTGTATTACTGTCAACACTTGCTTGATTTCAATTAAAGGACGGAATCTTTAGCATTACGTGTCTACAAAGGGCATAGAATGAATGCTGTATATAATATCTTCACCTGTTAAGTTTATATGTGAAGAAATACGTAAAAACACCTACAAATGATTGGTGTGGGAAAATTGCCTAACCAACTGAACCTTAGCCGAATACATTCATTCGGTTGTAGCACAATGTCAGCTAATTTCTGACAAAACACTACTATTTCATTGTTTCAATGCTGTTCACATCATAAGACTATGTTCTGTTATCAAACAATATAATACGAAGCCTTTGAGATTAAGAGGTCTTAGAGGTAACTTTGTTACTTCAAAGACTCTTTAGTCTCCGTTGGGGCGACCTAGCTTTTGTTTGTGATTTCAGGAACGTGTAAATTAACCAGAGAAAACACAATGATGTCAAATATGTCCAGTCTCTACCAGAAATTTCCTTTCTAGCAGATGATAACAGTTCTGAAGCAATATACTACGGTGTAATGTGGCTTGGCAAAAACATATACACCAAACTAAAATTGTTTTAAAATTGAGTTTTACAATTTTCCTTTGGTTTTATTACGTTTTAAATTCTAACTTTAAATGAATAAATGAAACATACCTTCTAACCGATTTTAGCAGGAGAAGAGTTAACGTTTAAGATGATTCTTCATGTGTTTTCTAACAAAAGACGTATAGAAATCGTTCATCCTATGCTTACTGATGGATAGTTTAGACTACCACAGTGAAGTGATACACCGATACTAAATTCGTTCCACTGGGTAATCTACATGTTCCTGTAGACATTCTTGGTTTTAGTGACACCCCAGTCAGCCATGACAGGTGCCCTATAGGCTTACATAGAATGTTTCTAGGACACTATGTTATATTGTGCCACCAGAGGCCCTTTAAGGGCTCAGTATCCCACCCCCATCTTCATCATTCTGCCTTGAATGGTCTGCTTGGCTGGAACTGAAATCACAATACAACAAAAATGAGCATAAATACAGAACATATTAACTTATTGGATAAGTTCCAGCTGGAAATTAAGATACACTTGGTACATAGCAGTTTTTTAACCTTCAACATTTAAATGTATTAAATAATGTTTTGAATATTGACACCTCTCTTCCCACGTGGAGTCTGTCCATATTCACAACTTAGAGAAAATGCACTTATAGAAAATTAATCATCTTCCATAATTAACACATTTAATTTTGAATTATTTGTATCCTTACACATTGAGAAGCTGCTAAAAATGCGGATTGGCATTTTGTGGGCTCTCTCATTCATGCAATAAAAGTACGAAATTTAATTAAAACATTTCTGATAATCTAACTTTGCTACAGTGTTTTTTATTAATTTGTATAAGAGCCATTTGGTCTCTTGGGGTCATTCTCTGCAATTTAAGAGTTAAGACAAATGGAGTGATGGTGCTGCTCTACTTTCAGCGGAATAATAATGTTTATGAACAATTAAACAACGGGTGCACAGCCACTCTACTAGTTACATAGTGTGTGTATGACACCGTGCTCAAGTGTACATGTGAACAATTTGTGGGTATGCAAAAATATATTCAGGACTATTGCGCAATGGTGAATAACTCTATGTGATTCATTTGAAGTGATATATTAAAGTGCACATACTTATAGCAAATAAAGTGGGACAGAATTAGACGGTAATGTGATGCTCATGCCTATACAAGAAGAGTTTTTCACTCACACCTTTACACATTGTCGTTACGGCTAAGACACCTGTAATGGCCGCACTGCCCCTGGTTTACTTCGGGAGATGCCGCAGGTTGCGACACGGTGTGGTAATGCGGACCTGGGTATCGCGTGATTCACACATGAAGGTAGCACCCCGGGGCTCTTAGGGTGTGTGAGCACACTGTAACCCATAGAGTTACCCTTTGCTCCCAACAATCTTTTGGAGAAAGCTGCTGGATTCCATGATGTGATAAGAAAGAAATAGCACAGCTTTTATGTCTGGTTGAATCCATTGTATATCGGCGGAAAATTATGAATATGTGTTCTTAACACACAACCGCCACACTGTTTAGTATTAATTTTTATTCTTTTGAACAAGAGGACTGAAGTCCTATATCATCCCCCGCCATAAATTAGGTTAGACTTTTTGCGGTCACAGATATTTAAAAAGTTGATTTGTGGTGGCCATTTTAAATTTTAGTAAAATCACATGCACATTTCCAGATGGTGGGTAATGTGATTGTACAATGTGAATTATTACTGATTTCAATTTTTCAGTTTTTGCGCCCACAAGAAAATATGAAGTTTATCCTTGGCGGCCATTTTGAATTTCAGTAAAACCTTAAAAAATCACTTGCACATCACCATATCGTAGGAAATGTGATAGTTATATTTGAATAATTTCTGACTTTAGGTTTCAGGGTTTTTTGCGCCCACAAAAAAATTTAGAGTTGACCTCTGGCGGTCATTTTGAATTTTGGTAGCATCTTAAAAACATCACTTGTACATCCCCATGTTGCTAGGAATGTGATGTTAAAATTAAAAAAAATTGACCAAACAATTTTTTTTAATTTTTACGCCCCCCAAAAAATTAAAGTTGCTCTGTGGCGGCCATTTTGAATTTCAGTAAAACCTTGAAAAAGTCACCTGCACATCTCCACATCATGGGGAATGTGATAGTAAAATTTGAATAATTTCTGACTTTAAGTTTTAGAGTTTTTGCACCCACAAAAAAATTTAGAGTTGACCTCTGGTGGCCATTTTGAATTTTGGTAGCATCTCTAAAAAATCACTTGCACATCCCCATGTTGCTAGGAATGTGATGTTAAAATTTCAAAAAGATTTGACCAGTAGTTTTTGAGTTTTTGCACCCACAAGAAAACGTGACGCCGGACGCCAGACGCCGGACAGAAGCCTGGCGCGACTAAAATCCCCCTTCCCCTACGGGCGGGGGATAATTAAAAGGTTAAAATTAAAAAAAAACACCTTCCTATTAAAAATAGTGGATAATTTAGTTTATGTTCCATGTTTTTTAATAGTTATTTAAATGTATGTTGTAATCCTTGTCCAACAAATTCTATCACCTAAAATCTTAAAATAAATAATTGAATATTTGTATTACGTGTTATGAAAATCATTAACCATAACAAAACATATTATTCTTAATTTTAAATGTAGATTTTTTTTAAATTTGAAGATGAGAATTGCGTTACCGTTACTAATCCGAGAACATTGCTTCAGAGTAAATTAAAGCCCTTGCCCAGGATAGTACCCGGTGATGGGGATCTTTATAATATTAAACGGAAGGAAAGTGGACTAAATTGTTTTTTAATCAAAAGTAACAAATTGCCTGCAGTATCTCTTTATGTAAGTTTTGTCATGAAAAAGTACAATTTTGTACAAAGCACCCGTTTAAATTAAGGCATATTTCGGAGATGCAAAATGATGCTTTGATGTACCGTGAGGGTATTTATATAAAAGGGTTAGGGGATAACCCAGCAAACAGGAGTTAAATGTCGGGCCAGCGTCGATGACTGGTTAGTCATTGTTATTAGTTCAACACACATTTCACCAACACCAACAGTTATTTAATACCAGGTTTAATACCCCAGGTAGTTTCACTCATTTTAATTCACCTTGTTATTTGTATTATTTCTGAAATTTCCATCTTCTGATCAATGAAAATGCCATAATTGTATAAAATACACAACGGTAACATATACAAGGTGAAAGCTACAAACGTCTTCATTGTAAGGGATTATACAAATTAAATTAAATTAAATTGATTATAAATATTAGAGCAAATAAAATGTTGAATGATTTCAATTAACAGGTGTGAATTGTTACCGCAATCATCATCTCAGAGTAAATGAAAATTACCCCGTTTTATTTATTTTAGCTTATATATAATATAATATAATATATCAAAGTGAAGCTCTAAACTTCCTGGTCTCAAGGTAGCTGGGTCGTCATGATTCACTGAGCACACATTACAGGACCACTCGTATGCGCAGCATGGTCAACGAGGAGTGGGGCCGTCACAGGATAAATATTATTGATCAGTGAAGCGAACGACCCAGCTGTTTTAATGGGTAGTGAAATTTTGTATTGAATTACAAATATTTCAGATGATGGACATATATAGGCGCATATGCGTCATTAGCTCGTAATTAACTTTTACAAAGCTTAATTATTTTTTTGTATAAAAATATGGAGACCAAAGGTTTTTTTCAATTCTAAATCATCATAACTGTCTTAGCTGTTGCCGTTTCATTGAAATACCTCTGTACTGGTCTGCGGCCATTATAATTATTTAATTCTTTTAGCGCGGGGATCGACTTTAGATTCTGATGTCTAAAGTCGATCCCCGCACTGAAAGGGTTAACACAATAAGAATCTACATATTACTGACCTTTCATGGGTCTGTTATCTTCATACCAGTACTTAAAGCCGTTCTTTGCGTGTCGCTGGAAGATGGTGTTAAGCTGTTTGTTGTAGGTATTGTTGTTTGGGGAAGGTCTGATAGGGGGCGCTGATCTGTAGGTAGGCATAGAGTAGCGCGTGACGTCAGCTCTGGCGTAGCCAAATGGCGGGTAACTACGCATGTCACCCTCCTTAACGCCACCTGGTGTAAGTACACAAATACAAATGGCTGCCATAAAACACATCGTCAGTAATTTGCAAAATAGGAGAAAGAAAACTTGATGTGGCATCCATATCATTCGGAATGAATGAATGTGGCTTTAGACCATTTTTGTGGCTAGACAGGGTCAGGATAACCTCCTGAATATAGATACCCGGTAGTGAGATGATAATCAGATGGTTCTACCCTCCTGACACAAGATTCGAACTCCGGCGGTATGAGGGCTGGCACGCTACGGCTATTTAATTTATACACCAACTATGGGTGCCATACCAGATATTATTATTTGTACTAATACCGACCGCTAAGTAATTTGTTGAAATTGTTTCTCAAATCTTGACAGAGTATTCCAGTTCACAGATGCTTGTGTTGCGCTACGGTGCCAATGTGCATCGATGTAAAACTGATGGTCTCGCTCATACCGGGACAGCATAGTTTCTCTAACAATAGTGAAACAGTGCCAGGGATCCCCGGATCGATGTGTATGATCGATTTTTTCTTAAAAAACTGGCGTAAAACCTGTCTATAAGAACAGTGGCTGTCTGGGGCCTTATCTGGTCAAGTGTATCTATGTTGACATAACCATCCATTTTTTGGTCCTACTTGGTTGTCAGGTGACGGAGTAGATAGATAATGGATAATGTTTTATTAGGTATAAAGCATAGACTTGTGGCTACACAACGTCAGGGAAAGAACAGAAAGCTAAAAAGGGGTGATAATAAAATGTTGTTTCTTGGCTATCCAATTACTGCGTTTTGTATTGTTACTAAGATGAGTGTTTAGAGGACTCCCTGAATTCTTTATTTTCAGTGTGAAATAGGAGGCTTTTGATATTTTCAGTCAACTAAAACTTGAGCGGCCGGTGTCTCCCTCGGAGTTGAAATGATGTATCTGCCACTTTTTGAAGTGGCAGATACACCCTTTCATCTCCAAGGGGGAGATATAGGCTCCTATCAGATTTTATTGACCAAATATTAACCTTTAAATTATTTATTTGTTTATCATTAAAAAGACGTATAGATACTCACATATCAGGCTTGGATCAAATAATGCATTTTCGAAAGATTTTAAGCTGTAAATTGCGTCGGGACATCCAACTACAAATTACGAAAAATGCTAACAGACGATTCGGCAGGAAAAGAGTCAGCGATTCAAATGGATGTATGCCTATTTAATGTTGAATATACAGAATAACTTAGTGGTCCGGAACCCCTAATACACTGTAATACATTCAGCCTATGTGCCCCTGACTGTGTTGACGCAACAGGACACCACCACAAATCAAGTTGTTAAGAAACAGACTCTATGATGTGTGATGTTTTTTGAAGATCATGATAAAACTTTTGTTTAAACGCGTGCGAATTACATGTAACGTTATGTGTGTCTTTCAAAGTGACACTTGTGCCTCATCCAAATAAGCAACAGACCCATGCAGCGTTCAAATGCTGTGTGCATAGGGCAGTACTATCTGATTCATCTTAAAATATCAGGAGGTTCTCATAACCCAATCTAGGCATTCATTAAAGCATCATTTCACATCATTGAAAATATACTTGATTTTCTTAAAATCAGGGTTTTAGAAGGCAAATTTTGTTGAAACTGTTCTACGAATACATGGTAATTTTTTTTAATTTCTCACCCACTTCCAGTAATTTTTATCCACTACAAGTCAGAATTGTGGATGAAGATTACAATAGTAAATTCAGGCTCAAAGGGTTAATTAAAGACCTTCCTTTTTCATATGATGCCCTGGTAGATTGGCTATAAACAGTTGGACAGTTTTCAAGTAGGATGAAAAAACGTATGTGTTGAGCACCTTAAAATAATATCATTTTATTAGTCCACGTTTGCTTCTTCAAATTACCACATTACTAGGCCTACTTACAAATATAATCGTAACTTTCTAATCCTGTTAATGATAACCTACCGTCCACAAAGCAGATGTGATTGCCTAGATTGCCTGTGGTCTGTCTTATGTGTCTCCACGGAGCCCCAAGCCGTCCACAGCGAAATCTGTCCAAATAAAACAACAATATTACACCGTGATCACATCTACATCATATTTTCTCAGAGATGAGACTGATGTCTTGCCTAGAAAAGATGATGTACAGCTGAAGCCTTGAGGTATCACCACCCCAAATGCCAGTCTCAAACACATGTAAACTGTCTCAATTTCGCAGGCCGATTTCACTATTTTCTGCTCTATGAACCATATTATTCTATTGTAGCATATCAGGATAAAGCTTGAAATGTCCTTGTTCAAAAACAGGACCGCTATGGGTATGCTGACCAGTCAGATTTTGATAAATCAATCAATCAATCAATCAATCAATCAATCAATCAATCAATCAATCAATCAATCAATCAATCAATCAATCAACCAATCAATCAATCAATCAATCAATCAATCAATCAATCAATCAATCAATCAATCAATCAAATCAATCAAATCAATCAATCAATCAATCAATCAATCAATCAATCAATCAATCAATCAATCAATCAATCAATCAATCAATCAATCAATCAATCAATCAATCAATCAATCAATCAATCAATCAAACTTCTATAGCGCCTATATCTTCAGCGGACCGAGCTCAGAGGCGCACAAATCCTTAGCGTGCTCAAGTGTCATAATCGAAGTCAAAGCAGGTTCGTCAACAGGGAGCCGGGCTGCTGAGGGGCTAGGGTAGGAAATTTACGCCAGGTCAAATAGGTGAGATTTAAGTAATTTTCGGAATGTTAAGATTGTTTTGGCATTACGTATTGGCACAGGCAGGGCGTTCCATCAGGCTGGAGCAGATATAGAGAAAGCTCTTGACCCAGTCTTAGTCCTCGTACGAGGAACAACAAAATTAATCGATTGGAATTTGTGGAGCGCAGATATTTTGAGCATTTCGGCCGAACAAGTAAGTCAGCCAGATATGCTGATTGGTTGTCTTTTAGGGTTCGGAAAGTTATTGCACATATTTTAAAATGAATGCGAAACTTGAGAGGAAGCCAATGTAATCGTTTTAGAATTGGAACGGAACGATCCAATCGGGCATATCGTGAAAAAGTGAGTTACAATAATCTAACTTTCTACTGACGAGTGCCACTGAAATTTGCTTGGCAAGATCTAAGGCCAGATTTTTTCGAATTCAAAAGCTTCACCCCTAGCGTGAAAAATATCAACACAGCTCAAACTGGGTTAAAACCCGTACCCTCCTTCACAGACCAGACACACATCTGCTTAACCCACTGTATCCCTGCGAGTGTGTTTATTAAATTTTCACAAAGGTATAACTTTCTGTATTTTATTTTGTTTCACTAGAGGTTGCAACAGCCGCATTGAAAATATTTTATGTGATGATTCCATCATTAGTATACACCTGCCGTGATATCGGCTTCTTTAGGGTGGTGAGACCTTAACCGACAAATTATTTAATTTTAATTTTCATCCACTTGAAGCTGCGTCTCGCTGACGCGTTTCACACCTTGAAGTGGGTGAACATTAATCAGATTTGACAAGATGGAGATCAACGATTTTGCAGTCTTGATGATTGATATCACGTTTTATCTTTATCATGTTCAAAAGCTGATATTTAATGTGATAATAAAGAAATGAAGAACCGAATATAATCGGGACCGGTGCCGTTTTTAAACAAATTTCAAACTAAATTAAACGTAACTAAAATTGGTAAATATATACGTTATTCAAATACATGTAATTCAATTTGTACAATCCTTTTTTGATGTTTATAAAAAAAATCGTCATTTAAAACTGAAAATTGCAATAACAATTCCAGCCTCGAATAAATTCATCAGAACAAGGGTTAAAATCATGGCTCGGGTTGTATCTTTTGCGCACAATTACTCCGCGAAATTGAAATTGTTAACCGGTATTCATACAGTATTGTCCATTCTTTGTGATCACAAATGAAATTGGAGATGTTTTTTTTCGAAGGTTTTTATATTGGTTGAAATTATACACCTTTGTTCACCTGAACTGAATCACCATACATGAAAAAAACATTCACGATTTAAAAATATGGTTGAATGGGCCTAGGCTAGCACTCACCAATGAAAAACTAACACATTGCTGTGAGCAATAAGCACTGAACATGTAGCCAAGATATCAGGTCTACATGTTCAGTGCTTATTGGGTTAACCTTTGAACTGTTAGGGCGTATATATACCTTTCTTATATGTATATACTTTTTCCAGCAAGTTTAAAACAAAGTAAAATGCCAATGAAATTATTACACTATTTTGTGATATATGCTCAGTTGATAAAATAATTTCTTTTAGTAGATAATTAGGTCTTTTTTCGTCATTTCAAGCTGGAAATTGCGTTAGCAATTCCAGCTTAAAATGAATTAAAAATAAGTAGTTTAATAATATAGATTTGCTGATTGCGTGTACGTACTGTGAACATGGAGATGAAGTTTTTCTAGATGAGAGTCTGATATATCATCATCATGTATTATTTATGTATAAGCAGCGTGACGAAGATGTAGGTCATACGTGGGGGTCAGTCACGACATGGTGGGTCATCGTAGAATGTATATAGGTCATACGTGGTTGCCACGCATTATCACTGTGGGTCATCGGAGGAGGTAGGTCATCGACTGGAATACGCTCACAGAGGACATAATTATGTTCATATGTTTTAAACGACATTCGATTGTTTACCATGGAGATTTAATAATTCTTGAATTGGCATTTTAATGATTCAGATGTTTTTATTTACTTTAACATATAGTTTAATACTATATGATCAAGCGCTTGCCATCCATGAACTGTTTTCTAGGCGAGTGTATAGGCCTATGATCTGTCAGCGTACAATTTTAAAAATGTGAGCTGGTATTTTTTATTATCAGCTGTTGAAATTAGATACTGCTCCCAGCAAACACAAAACATTTGTATTACATTTGTACAACGTCGGCCCAACGTCTCCGACGTTTGTCCAACATTGTACAAATGTTATGCAAATGTTTTGTGTTTACCGGGTTATTCTATCATTTTTTTTCTGACGTGCTTGACAAAATAGAGGGTATGGGCGAGGGATTAATGTCTGTGGGATTTAGCTTGGCACGCGGCAGATCCAGACCATATGAGATGGAGCGCAACCAACAATTTATTATCAATTCATAATGTATTTATTTGTGTTTTCGCCTCTGCAACATATTCACTGATAACCTCTTTGGTTTTATCTGATCACTTAACGCCTACCTATGTTCATTAGTAGAATTAGGTCGATGAATGATTCAAATAAACACGAAGTATCTCAAAACTACAAAAAGGTGAGCGTCTAACATATAAATTAAATATCACATCATCTAAACTTGTAAAAGGGCGAATACAAAATTCAACAAGGCCATGGGATGATCACAATTCCCTGACAATGCCAGTACACCACATTAGGGAATTCCTGCCAATCCCCTGGGCTATCTCACTGCCAACTACCTGCCTCATGAATATTCACAGCTCATTGGCCAACATCCTGATTGGATTCCTCTTCCGGGATCAATAAGCCACCCTTGTCCTCCCAGGCCCGTATATAGGCCTATACTTTTGTTCGAATAAGTTTCAAACGTATAAATATCACGGCCATTGGTAAAGTAACTTGTGGTAGATTCTCAGGTAATTATATAATTTAAATTGGATGATGTCCATTTTTCACAAATATAATATTTTTCCTCATTTCAGGATTCTTGATTGGACGGTTTCGTGGAAAATTATTTCGAGGAAACTCCATGCGGCGGTTTCATCAAACAATTTCTTGACAACATTGCACTTACGTGGGAGGAGGTCCAGGATCCTTGCGTTCCAGTAGTCCGCTTGGCTTGCCATATGCCGCGGTGATTGCGGGGGGTCGAGCTGAGTACTTGAGTACCCGTTGGTAGTAGGTGTTGGGTGCGGCTCTTCCCTCGTCGTAGGAGCGGTAGTGTTGTCCCGGTGACACAGGTCGTAGCGCCTCGTAGTCCTCAGGCCCTCCCCACGACACCCCGACCCCCGCAGTGCCAGGCCTGTCATCGTAGTCGTGTGTCATCGTGCCCCTATCCTGAAGGGACGGCAGATCATGAAGATCATGATCTGTCTGGAACATAAAAAACATAGCCAAGGTCATTTTATGTCTGAAACAGATTCAAAGCACAAATCCAAGGTCATTATGTGTTTTAAACAAGCCCAAACCACAAAGCCAAGGGTATTGTCTGTCTGCAACGAAATAAAAAAGACAAAGCCAAGGCCATTGTCTGTCTGCAAAAACTGCTTCAAACGAACCCAAAAAACGGAAAGTCAAGGTCGTTTTCTACCGTGCAGAGGAACTAAAAAAAAGATTTAGGTCAGGGTCATTGTCACAAAAGAACATTTAAAGAAGCACAAAATCAGATCAATGTCAAATAAAAGGAACAAAAGATAATCTTAAAAGAACAGAAGATCAAACTCTGGTCTAACGAAATGTTGGTGAAAATGTCTGTAACCTATTTGGTCTCACATGTAACAAATATACGTATTTGTTCGACATTGTGAATCGCGGCTGTCAGACATATACCATCACGATTGTGAAAACATTAACCAGCTGACGCTTTAGCCCTTTCACCACCAAAATCCACTTTTGAGCTTTGAAGATGAAAGTGTTAAGGTCAGTGTTCAGTTCCCAGTATCAAAATAAATCAATGTGGACTGGACTTGTAAACCCACACTGTGGTTTGAAGAGATTGAAGAGAGCGGTTTTATGGATCACTATCTTTTATTTGAAGTGCAGGGTGTGAACGTATTTGTCACCACTGATGTATTGTGTCACTTGAAGTAACAAAACTTGCGAGATAAAGCATTATAAACAAATGCCACATCAATCATCCTGAAATTCAACAAACCAATCAGTTTTATCAGTGTTAAAAGCGTTTCCACTTATGAAGTGGAAGGCGTGGCAGATTTGTTATTTTGGTGTGCCATTTTTGGAGGTGGAACTCGTGATAGAAGTGTTACCTCATTGTGATTATAATAATGTCACGTGGACCTCCTTGAAATTCAGTACATGGTCGAAATGTCGGAGGTTGAATAATTATCATTTATTCTGTTATTTAGGTCAAAAGGTCAAAAGGATAATTGTATTTTTGACCCACTTGAAGTTGTGACTCGAAGTTACCACTCGAAGTTACACATATTCACCATTGATAAATTTATTGCAGTACAACATTGTGATAATCTTGGAAACCTTGAACTTAAATCACCTTTAAAAATATGTTGTTCAAGCGCGAATAATACTAGTATGTTAAAAACAATAATAGTCATGAGAAGCACTTCATAAAATAATATCAACTGCAACAAAATGCATGCCTCACAGTGCAGGTACCTCATCTTGAAAATCACTATTGCGTTTCCTGTCAAGTGATATTCGAAGTGAAATGGTGCATAAAAGCTGACTTGCAAAAACACCAGCGTTTCCAATCCATCAAGTGTAAGGTGTCAGGCATGAAGGCATACATTTTCACGCCACTTGAAGTCGTGGCGTGAAGTTGTGTTTTGCTATGAGGTGACTAGTAATTGAAGTGGGTGACATGTTGTACCTGGATCTGCGCAAGTCAACTATTAACATGTGGAAACATGTATCATTCAGCCTAACATCCAGATATTTCCTCTAATTTGATGACATTTAGATGGCACAATTTGCTGGCACAATTCCCATCTCAAAGTAAATGGAAGTGCCCAGTTTTACAACATAAATAGAGGGTGGACTACAAAAATGATAAAATATATCAAACGAAAATTCAAAACACAACAATTTTGATGATTATTATGTGAGCAATTGTGATGATTATTATGTGAATTGTATTCAAAATATGGCAATAAAAAAGGAGTAGCTCTACTAATAAACAATAGATTCATACTGAGGGTGGTTATTGTAAGTTCTGAGTGGCTTAAAATCTCTTGGATGATAAGTAACTCTCACACAACTCGAGCCACATTAAAATCACGTTAAGGAGGCTCAGAAGGCATTGTGTGACTTACACGATTATCTCCTTAACCCTTGTTCTGCTGAGATACCAATTATTAGTTTTCATGCATTTGAAGCTGGGAATTGCGTTAGCAATTCCCAGCTTCAAATGCATGACGTCTACACCAAATTGAAACAGACGTCTACACCAAATTGAATTATTGGATCAACTGAGCATTCCCCACGAAATATTTGACCAATCTCGGTAATATTTTATTGAATTTGAACCTTCACTAGAATAGCGTGCAGGTAATCGGTCATAGGAAGCAAAGGGTTAAGATACGTCCCATCTGTCAGTTGTTTGCATCCCTGGCACTTAGCACTCTCCAGTTATCATGGAGTTGTTTGCGTCTGTGCCACTTGGCGCTCTACAGTTATCACAAGTTGCTTTCTTCTCTTGATCAAGTAGCTGGACAATCGGTCTCATAATAAGCCCTTCAAGTTCTATGTGTAAATTACTCTAATTCAATTGAAGTTGGTATGGCGGCGCAACATAATTTACAGCAAAGCATTTCTCAATGACCGGAAATATATATCCAAGATGAATGCCAAACAATTTCACGAATATACAATATATATAACTATCGTCAACCAGGACACACAAAATTAAAAGCTCATGGTCGGTGGTTTTGCTGATACGATTTTTGATGAGGTGTAAATCCTTATTTTATTCAGTGAACTACGACAGACAATCATGACGGTAATAAATTCGATGTCAGTGATACGTGTCAGCATTAATTCAAAAGTCAAAGAGTCAAATTAATAGGATATATAAACAACCTCATGGGCGATGATTGTTAACCAGCGCATCAAAATTATTGTTTTACAAGAGAGGGATAATATAAAATTAAGGATTCATTTTGGACATCGCAATTTGTCATGCCTTGTATAGCTGGAAGAAGGAAATGAAAATGAAAAAATAAGATTGCATGATTCTTTTTTATATCGACGCTCGCAATATGTATGCGATCTAAATCCATATAAATTGTCCTTATATCAGCTTACATATATCAGCTCTCGTTGATTTGTCAAATTATTAGTTTTTCTAATTAATTTGAAGCTGAAAATAGCTATCTTTCACTATCAAGTGAGTCGCGCTAGCTGGAGCTACACTCTGCGTAATGGTCCAGTCTTGGCAGGACAAGATGAAAAGAGCGTAAACATTTTTAGCTTTAAATGACGAAAAATATTAATGCACTAATAATTTGACTAACTTATGCACGGATAATGCACCACAAAATATTTGGTCAATTTTAGTGGCATTTCACTTCGTTTGAAACAAACTGGAAAAAGCGAAGACGGTTGTAGCAGAATATTAAGGTTAAAGCATTTTAAACATATATTTAACTGTGGTGAAGCTGTGGTGTTTCAGTTGCCAATCCAGTCAACGTAGAAAGTATTTAACACGATTTCGTTTACCTAATATTGTACTTAAATAAATAAACAAAAATTGTTGTATGTATTTTAAAGATTATTAACCCCTACGACGCTACGCATGGCTATAGTCATTATTAACCCCCACACCGCTACGCATGGCTATAGTCATCACTAACCCCTACACCGCTACGCATGGCTATAGTCATTATTAACCCCCACACCGCTACGCATGGCTATAGTCATTATTAACCCCCACACCGCTACGCATGACTATAGTCATTATTAACCCTACACCGCTAAGCATGGCTATAGGCATTATTAACTCACACAGCTAAGCATGGCTATAGTCAATATTAACCCCCACAGCGCTAAGCATGGCTATAGTCATCACTAACCCCTACACCGCTACGCATGGCTATAGTCATTATTAACCCTACACCGTCCGCTACGCATGGCTATAGTCATTATTAACCCCCACACCGCTAAGCATGGTTATAGTCATTATTAACCCTACACCGCTAAGCATGGCTATATTAACCCTACACCGCTAAGCATGGCTATAGTCATTATTAACCCCTACACCGCTACGCATGGCTATAGTCATTATTAACCCCTACACCGCTACGCATGGCTATAGGCATTATTAACCCCTACTCCGCTACGCATGGCTATAGTCATTATTAACCCTACACCGTTACGCATGGCTATAGTCATTATTAACCCCTACACCGCTACGCATGGCTAGTCATTATTAACCCCTACACCGCTACGCATGGCTATAGTCATTATTAACCCCTACACCGCTAAGCATGGCCATAGTCATTACTAACCCCTACACCGCTAAGCATGGCTATAGTCATTATTAACCCCTACACCGCTACGCATGGCTATAGTCATTATTAACCCCTACACCGCTACGCATGGCTATAGGCATTATTAACCCCTACTCCGCTACGCATGGCTATAGTCATTATTAACCCTACACCGTTACGCATGGCTATAGTCATTATTAACCCCTACACCGCTACGCATGGCTATAGTCGTTATTAACCCCTACACCGCTACGCATGGCTATAGTCATTATTAACCCCTACACCGCTAAGCATGGCCATAGTCATTACTAACCCCTACACCGCTAAGCATGGCTATAGTCATTATTAACCCCTACACCGCTACGCATGGCTATAGTCATTATTAACCCCTACACCGCTAAGCATGGCTATAGTCATTACTAACCCTACACCGCTAAGCATGGCTATAGTCATTATTAACCCCTACACCGCTACGCATGGCTATAGTCATTATTAACCCCTACACCGCTACGCATGGCTATAGTCATTACTAACCCCTACACCGCTAAGCATGGCTATAGTCATTACTAACCCCTACACCGCTAAGCATGGCTATAATTTTTTTTTTAGGCCGTTTTGTCAGCCGATTAAATCATTGTTATTGGGAACGAAATGTGTGTTTAAACATCAAGATTTGCAAATGTTTGGTCATATATTAAACACATATGAGTATTTTTTACCATCTTGAAGTTGTGGGTCGCGGAAGCGAGACGAAACTTCAAGTGGGCACAAAGTGGAATTATTAATGTAGCGCTTGAGGGTGAAATTAGTTATTTTGTTTTTATACATTTCATGGATAAAAAATAGCGAGGAGGATGTGAGCAAACTTACGTCTCACTCGGAGTCGTACGGCGTTCTATCGATAGTGGTCTTCATTTACTGGCACCTCTGATTTCATAGCATTACCGCAATTGGTACTACATAACACGTACCACCATTGGTGTATAGTAGCCTCGGACACCTCACATAGTTGTGGTCATCTTGACTGTTTGATTATGTACACTGAGCTTTTTGTTGATCAATCCCATTATTTATACATCTGTCCACTTGTTGGAAAGCTTCCATTTCATCAAGACTGATCCTGGTGGTTGCCAAATATAGATCTCTAGCCAATCCCAGATAACAATGGACGATTGAATGTTGACCCAAAACAGTCTTAATGTTGCGTCAGTTTCTCCGAAGCTGTGCCAAAATTGGGACAGCGCTGTGCCAATGATAGGTGTATGTCGGATCAATTATGGGAAGAGCGAGTGAGTGAATGTATGTGACCTTACGTCGACAACAGAAAGCTCGAAGTACCTAGAACGTGATTGCTGCCTCATTTGTTTTGAAATACCTTTGAACAGTTTGGAGCACAGTAAATGCAAAACCAATGTTTTTGATCTCCAGAATGCAGGCCCAATATTGACCAAAAGACTGTTGGATTTCGGTTCCAACGGGAGGGAAAAACAACGATATGACGATTGAGAGACATCTCTCAGTGACGGGCCATTACAGTGTCTTAATCGCTGGGCCAGCATTGCACCAGAGCCTCTGTGGTTTCATCGGACTGAATAACTCGTCAAGTGCTGAATTACTCTCCCATATTTCTTTTATTTGTAACTGGCATTGCAATTGCCAGCTTTATATGAATACGAATGGCCCAAAACTAGATTGTTCTGATTTGTAATTGGTTTAAATGATTTAAGATATGGACTAGCACCTCTAATATATTCCAGACACCATTTTTGTTGGGATATGCAATTCGGAAAAGCTCACAAGTGTTGCCCGCATTGAAAGTGTTAATAAAAGATTGGTAGCATGTGGCGAAGTACCACAAGCCGACCTAGTTGACCCTCAGCCAATTCCACAGCCTGCGCCTCTGCCAGCAACCGCCAATACCTTATCAATATTAACAGATAATTAGCCAACAGCTAGATTGGATTCTTCTTCCGGGAAGAAACAGTAATCAACCCTCCAGGCACCAGGAGCATAACTATACCTTCCAAAAACTATATAACAACTATGTGAAAATATCTTCTTTTACCTTTTCAGGGATTGTTCGCCGCCTCAACAGATTTATTTTTAACATCTGATAGATATCGGCCATTTAATATCGTAAATTACGTGCTATATGAATGGTATATGAGGGATACATTATAACAATCTAAAGCCTAAAAAGTTAATTAGTTTCTGCTTTCTCTAAAAAACATTACTGCCAAGTTAATCTTGAAAAAAAACCTCGAGATAAAACAAACATATAGCAAGAGAATGTATGCTGCATAAACAGGAGCAATTTTCGAACAAAAATGCTAGCTGTTCACCAAATGTAGGATAATCTTCTTGAATACTACTACTATATAATTATGTGAAATCAATTCAATAATTTATATTACTGTTGTAATCAGCACATATTCGATCTTGTTTGGTCTATCACAATGGATACAATGAGCTTGATCTCCTCCTATATTTATGGTGTCATATATGTCAATTAGGTATATGAATGGATACAATAGAGTCACACTGGATCACGACCACTAATTATGGGGGTGCATGGCACATGTGCTGTCACAATAACATACTCATTTATTATCTGTCTACTATTTGAGTGAGTGTGTTACACAATAAAGCTCCACCTTTGCTATACAAGATCTTGCTGCACGGTTGGTCTCGAAAATCTCATATTATATATTAGAAAAGCATTATATTCTGCATATTAGCACGGCGAAAGGAGTTTCAACTGAGATCTGAGTTAAAACGCATTTAGAGTGGTAGAGTCGGGGAAAACATTTAATCCTTAAATTGCTAAATTGAATAATTTAAATGTTTACCCACTTGAAGTTGTGTCTCGCTACCGCGACCCACAGGGCGAGGGCCCTAGGGTAGTGGTTAGCACCGCTGCCTTTCACACCAGAGTTCGGGGTTCGGTTCCCGGTCTCGGCGGTTTGAAAGAAACAAAAAATGTTTCTTCCCCATCCACGTGTGAAAGTCAGTATTGCGGGGAGCCTCCGTGACCGAGAGGTAGCGTGCTCGGCCTCAGACCGCCAGGGCTCGAATTTCGAAGCCTGTGTCTGGAGGACAGTGTCATCTCAATCATCTCACCATCCTCAGGAGGTTTTCCTGGCCCAGTTTACCCCATATGTGCACAACGTTGGCCTAAAGCCCGATTCATTTCATTTTTACCGCGACCCACAACTTCAAGGGAGTAAAAAATGTTTGTTTGTTTAATTTCAGACCAAACCTTTGCAAATGTTGATGTTTAAACAGACATTTCACTGACAACAGCTGGCATTTAAGCGGCTGACAAAACGGATTAACAAGAGGCCTGAAGTCCTATATCATCCCCCGCCATAAATTAGGTTAGAATTTTTGCGGTCACAGATATTTGAAAAGTCGACTTGTGGTGGCCATTTTAAATTTCAGTAAAATCACCTGCACATGTCCAGATGGTGGGTAATGTGATCGTAAAATGTGAATTATTACTGACTTTAATTTTTCAGTTTTTGTGCCCACAAAAAATTATGAAGTTGATCCATGGCGGCCATTTTTAATTTCAGTAAAACCTTTAAAAAACACCTGCACATCTCCAAATCGTGGGGAATGCGATAGTAAAATTTGAATAATTTCCTACTTTAGGTTTTGGAGTTTTTGCGCCGACAAAAAAATTGGAGTTAACCTCTGGCGGCCATTTTAAATTTTGGTAGCATCTTTAAAAAATTAGTTGCACATCCCTATGTTGCTAGGAATGTGACGTTAGAATTTCAAAAAAATATGACCAAACTAATTTTTTTACGCCCCCCCCCAAAAAAATTAAAGTTGATCTGTGCCGGCTATTTTGAATTTCAGTAAAACCTTGAAAAAGACACCTGCACATCTTCATATCGGGGGGAATGTGATAGTAAAATTTGAATAATTTCTGACTTTAGGTTTTTGTGCCACAAAAATATTGGAGTGTAATTTTGAATTTTGGTAGCATCTATATCTAAAACATCCCTTGCACATCCCCATGTTGCTAGGAATGCCATGTTGAAATTTCAAAAAAAATTGACCAGTAGTTTTTGAGTTTTTGCGCCCACAAGAAAACGTGAGGCCGGACGCCGGACAAAATCCTGACGCGACTAAAATACCCCTTCCCCTATGGGGGGGGGGGGGGGGAAGGATAACAACGATTATTATAATAGTCGCGCATAGCGGTTTAAGAGTTAAGCCCACCATACACCTTGAGACTCGACTCAAATCAACAGGTTAAAACCCGTGTTTTTGTTTAATATAGGTCCAAGCACAACCTACTCGAAAACAACTCGATAACGCTCTGTTCATTTCTCCTTCCACACCAAGGCCACTCAATAACTATTCAAATGCAACATTGTACAGTGATTATTTGTGAGAGTGGGACCAATAATAGCGCCTATATGATATGTATAACACAGCATTAGTATATTCTGCCATAATTGTGCTGATTTTCTCTATATATACTCCATTGATTTTACAGCGTTAATAACGCCTAACATGAAGAAAATAGAAATAGGCCTAATAACGAGATAAACAGACAATAATTATAAGTTAGTATTTCGGTAAGTCTGGGAACCATTTTTACAGTTTCAAGACGTCTGCAAGAGTATATATATGAAAAGGCAAAGGGCAAAAAATAATTGGACAAATATGTCTCATTGTAACTATCACAAAAAATACAAATTGTGATACATGATACAGAAATTATATATGTACAATGTAGCCTCTTAAACCAGTTTATGAAAATGTTAAAATAGAATTTCTGAATTAAAAATGGGTCGTGGTATCACCAATCGAGAAGACATTTAAACAGATGAAATGTCAGTGCCTTGGTACTTTCAGTCGAAGAGTATTGTTACATAAAAGATACAAAAACAATAATGGCGTTAGAAATTCCAACGAAAATGCCCGGGTGGAGCAAAATTCAGCACGAAAAGAGTAATTAGTTCTTTGAGTGTCGGTTTGGCACATATTATCCTCTGATACTGCGCTAATCCCTAAGCTTAGTGTACCATAATCCGTAGAATCTCTAGTATTATCTAATTCTTAACATGTCATGTGGTAAAGTGGCATGCATGCGTAAAGGAATTTATGTGTCAAGTCCATGTGCATAAAGTGATTTGTTTTAATATTGTGTGAAATGCTTCTCTGACATTTAGTCTTAGATCATCGTAATCTCTCATTCCAAACATGGCATGAGACATGCGTAAAATAATTATCAGGAGATTCATCAAATATAACCATATTGAAAGAATAAATGGGGCTGTATATGCTACTTTTGTGCACAAACCGGCTAAACTGAGGATGGTGTCCGATGAATCAGCTGATCGACACTGCCCTTTAGACACATGATTCGAAATCCGAGCACTGGCGGTCTGAGGTCGAGCTCGCTACCTCTCGGTCACGGAGGCTCCCCAGTCCTCACAACACCTCGTCTATAAGCCCTATTACGTGAATGAACAGGTAGACCAATCCAATTGATTGATTTCCAAGGAAACAACTAGCATTTAACGTATATGGTTTCAAAGTATTGTGGCAGCTTCAGTTTGTGAGCTGAACCGTGATATTATATCCTCTCTGCATGGGTATTGCATATTATTACCAGCGGCTCAGTGAAAAATGACACAGGTTTACTAAGCGTTCCTAATAACCACCTGTCAGTTTAACCCTTTAACCGCCGGTGCCGCATATATTCGGGTTTTCATTTTTTTATTAGCACATTAAGTACCACCTTTTAAACATGTTAAAGATAAAATGTGACATCAATCAGCAATATTTGAGAACGGTTGACCTCCATTTTGTCAAATCTGAATAATTTTCACTCACTTGAAATTGTGGATCGCGTCAGCGAGACACAACTTCAAGTGGGTGAAAATTCAAATTGAATAATTTGGCGGTTAAAGAGTTAAATAGAAACACGAGTAATGACCCGATACAATCTGAATAACAGAAGGGATTTCATTTCCAGACAAAACAGATTATAGCCACCAGGTAGTTTATGGTTTGGTTCATAGATCAATGATTGCTGCGATTTGAGAGGAGAAGTAGACCCTATAGACCTTAATATGTCACAGCCACTCCAAGTGGAAAACTTAGCGATGGTGGCGACGCGGCTTTATGACCTTACTATGAACAAACTGAAGTTACACCCTGATTCATTCACTCATTAAAAGAGCATGACTGGACTCTTTTGGGACGACCTTGAATACATCTAATCCTGGTGTATTCGATCGCTATTGCTATAAAAAATAGAATCGCTACGGTTATTAAGACAGGGACAAGGTAACAAAACTAAATGTGTATAATACAAAGTATACCTACTCCCAAAATTTTGCTAAATTGCAGGTAGCGTATTTCAAGTATTGGATGCTTATCAACAGTGTTGAACCAGAACCATCATTTTTATCAACAATAATAAAAACTGAGTAGAACTCAAATTACCATGTCAGTAAACAAAAAAAACCGTATGATACCTGTTTTGCCTTTTCGTGACGGTAGGCCTACATTATCAATCATGTTTTAATAGGGCAATTATTCTTGTTTGAGCCACACAGTTCAGTTGAATTAAAATGCAAAACACACCAACGCGATCGCGATTATGCACGCGACGAGCGACGCGTGACTGTCTGCACACCGACGTGAATACTGACGCGACAGGTGAGGCGTTTTTCTGTGTTGCAAGGTCAGATTGTGGTAGTGACGCAAAAACCAGCGCCACACGCGACTTCGTGCTCGCTTGTAGACGCGCTGATATGTTTTGACAATGATCAAATATGTAGTGGGTTTGATAACCAACGGTCTGTTTTGTGCTTTAGACAGGGGTAGGCGTTATGTAAAATGGAGAAATGCATTAATAGCCGAACAAATCATGTCCAATATCTTGTAAGTCCCTAAATACTTAACATATACATATTATGTCTCCTCTGGATACCTGTAGTTGAATATACATTTTTTACTTGTAACATTATCAATTTCATGTTTTTTTACAAGCCTTATGAGCTTTAATTCGAGCATCATTAAAAATAAAGTAGGCTACATAAGGGGCCTTGTTGTTTATATGATTTATGTACATAGTTCTCTGTGTGATTGCGTTAAATAAAATGTTCAGAATCAATCAGGTATTTTCCATTGATCACTATCATTGGCCATGCTTAAAAATCTCTCAGCCGTCGTTGTTATTGGTGACAGACAAGAGGCTATTGTAGGCATTCTTATCTGGACAATACAAGCGACGTGTGCCAATGTCACACAATAATATTTCGTTAGGCTCGAGGTCAAAGGCTGTCTGGTCACTGGTAACCGTTGAATCTCCAGTTCACATAAACGTAACCTTCACCCACTTTTAGTTGTATCTCATCACCGCGACTCAGAACAAACATTTTTAAATTTTGTTGCATTTATATAAAAAAAAGATTTTTAAACATAATTTTAAGCTAGTTTATTTAGACATATAGCAGCACCTGAAGTGTCGCAGATACACCAAAGATTGTGCAGGAATCACAATAAAAAAATTATGTCGAGCTACAAGCATAATACACTCCTAGTTATATAATTTATCCATTAGACCACTGAACTGTTACGTTTTCAGTCAGTTAGATTTGTAAAATTTAATTTGCCATGTCGGCTACACCAGTGCCACACATTTGGGACGTGTTTTACTTTAAAAATTCTGGTTGCAGAGGTTCAAATAAACACCGCCGAAATACTAGGCCTTCTGTGGTCAACATGTGCTCAAGGGGTTGTATGAAAATTAAATGAATGGGGTTTTAGACCACCTACATCTAAGCTAAACTGGCCAGGTTTTATGGAATAGCGAAGAATTTTCGTACGTAACACAAAGCCAAAAACATTTAGGTCAATCCCTCTATGTCGCAATATGGGTGCCAGTTATCCAAGAACTAGGACGGAAATCAACCCAAAGAAGACATTATCGTTATTTGATTTTGTAATAGAAAATAATCAACACGATTATAATCGTATTTTTTTTTGGGGGGGGGGGGGGTCAAAGTGGTAATATCTAACCTCCCTGGAATGTCATTCACCTTTCATTGTGACCTGTCGTAACGTGTTTAGTATTTTATCATGGAGATAAACACACAAGGTCAGACAGAGGCTGTCTGGCCACTAACCGCTGTAGTACTGACACTGACGGGTACACATAATAGATAATCAATGTGCATCACTTCATCCAGACATATTTTGCAGAAATGTTGCTCTCGAATGTCTTAAATGTAGGATTATGGGCCTAGCTTCAAATTCAATGAACACATTGATGTATAAACCACACAAGTTCACTTTAATTTTCCAATTTCAACGTCATGTTCCTTAAATGGATCGCTATTCAATAACTACATGTATTACATATTATAATTCTCCTTGTTGTAACCCATGCTTGTCATAGATAATGGGAAGACTACTTTCTCTGATAACAAACATACATCCTCTCGGATATGAAAGGGTGTATCTGCGCATGAAATGAAGTTACACCCTTTTATATTCAAGGGGAGGATATGATGTTGGATAAATCTTGGACAACCGTCTGTGAAGCTTACACATGCAACAATAATCATTTGCCAGAAGTGGGTTATAAACAGATAAAGTGTTAGTCCAGTGTTTGGTGGGATAAAATTTAAAATTTTGAAATTTGCAATGCCTCGTTTTTCGATGGAGTTTCATGGGTCATTTAGATGTATGTTACGCAGGAATTTAACCATGTAACCTCCAAAATCATTGTTGTCATGGTAGGACCGTATTGTATAATTAATATATAAATGATGAAACTGATTGAATGTGTTATTAAATGTGGCTGATTATTTTAGTGGTAAAACATAACGAAATAGGCCTATACTCAATCGATAAAATATGCATATTATTACATTATTTAAAATATACATTGGAAATGACACAATGGACACAGCACGGCAGTATGGCGCTGTGCCATAATGACGAGTCAACTGGATTACTGAGAAACATAGATTTATCTGATGTCATCTATCAGCCTACAGTACTAGTTCTCTTGTGACACTATCAATCCCTTATTGCAAGGTCAAGGCCTGTCTGGTTACCGCAGGCCTACCATAAGGTATATTCGTTTTAACCCTTCACGATATCTAGTTTTCATAAATAGTTTATCAATACATTTCAAGTATTAATATGCTAACTTAACACTGGCTATGAACATATTTAAGTTTGTCAATTTAATTAACGATATTTGCAGGTGACATATTTACTCATCAACTTTGAAAAAAAACTAATTGTATCAAACTTAAGATATATTTTGGTACTTATCAAACAATCAATCATGAAGACTTCTATTGCACCTATATCTTCAGCGGACCGAGCTCAAAGGCGCGCAAATTCTTGGCATGATCATGTGCCACAATCCAGGCCAAAGCAGGCTCGACATAGATATATGTGTGGATATGGACGTGACGCAATGGTTAGAGCGTGGTGATTTGCAATGGTCGCTGCCTGTCGTGCAGGTTCAAACCCCGTCAGAGACAGGTTTTCATGCTTCTCCCCTCTCAACGTTGGGACATTGTTTCGCTGCTTGTGTCATAGAATCCTATGAGATATGGCGCAATATTGTCTATTGTCTATATAAATATATTGTGAACATGAGTAAATGCGTACCTGGTAGGACAGAAATGCCAATATGTACGATAAGGTCAATGCGCCGAAATGGCAGCAGGAATGTATGCTCCCCGAGGAGTTGAAATGGAACACGAATGAACAGGTACTGAGATCAAGGGATAAAATTGTAGAGTCGGGGGATAATTCTTCAGTGTTGATATCAGACTATATAAGCTCAAACATTTACCTTTATTGTGGATAGCAGCAGCAAGTTAAAATTTTTGAACTTGAGCTTGATAATCTTAAAAGTCTTAACATTGAAATGAGATTCTTGTGAATCATTCGCACGATTCATTCTGCTGGTTGGTTCAGATAATATAGCAAATTAGAGAAGAAACGCATAATTGAAATGAAGTATTATTCTACTTAAGGCATGTGTGTGTTATAGACAGGTATCGCACTGTGTTAACAATGTATCCGGTGTATTTTTTTTTCAAAATGATCAGCTTTTAATACCATTATGGTCTAGCAAATACAAATAAATGCGAGGGTTAAATTGACAATACACATTTCAAATAAAAGAGAGTCCAGTCGCTCTGTGTGTACAGCACAGTATTGTGCAGATTGCATTACAAGTTTATGACCTGGACGACAGCAGTAAGGTCATTGTTAGACTGGTTACATATGGTAATGACATTATCAGAGTCGTGGGACATTCCACAATGCCATTCAAGCCTTGTCCTGTTCAATGGTCAGTTATATTAATGTGTTTGCGTTCTTTCATTCGAAGCTGGAAATGCTGACACAATATTCAGCATCAAATGTTGAAAAATATTTTCATTTATGATGACCAATATATATTGCTAAAATTGAACAATTTACTTGACTGAGCACCTATCAGAAACTATTTTGTCATTTCCGCGGTTTCTCCTATTGGTTGGTAGGACAAAAATAATATACTGTTGGTACCGTGTGAAAATCGTTGTGAATACGTTGAGTACATCCGGCAGTTTGTTATATATCTATACATACTGCATTTATTTGCTCATGTATCGATATGAGCCCAAATAATTTCAACATTTTTTCAAAGATCTTAACAATAAAAACATAGCTTCACTTCTGCAACTAATGGCTTGGAAAGAGTTTTCCGATACAAAACTCAAACCAACATAAAATTATATGTCTCATACGCCGAAAATTGTTTGTGCATGCACGCATTTTATGGAGTTATTATGCAAAACACTTTTTCTATTACACATAGTAAAATCAAGTTTGTCAAGTGCATATAAATAAGGGCTGCATATCATTATAAAAAAATATCATTCACAATGAAATCGACGAAAGCTGAATTGAACTACTTAAAAGTTCGAACCTTTGGTTATTATAAAGATTCTTTTATTTAACAAAAGGGGACCTCATCTTATTTTGATTACAATATGTACACAATTGTTGATCTAATGGATTAACAGGACCACACCATCTACCAGTCTCTCTAGTCTACATCGAGAGGCAAAGTACCACATCTCAACATGGATAATATTCATCCTGTCATTATAGCAGAGTGAAGGCTACGGATCCCCCTGCTATATGACATGATGATAATATGCGACTTCCGTGTCTTGGTACTTTAGTTTTATAGAGTCTGCCGTTACAAGACTGCCTTTAAAACATATATTTGTCCACAAACTTTATTAAAATTTATTAAATGTTGGTCATCAATTTTACATTGTTGGTTTTCTGCTGTTTTCAGTATTGAGGACAATTTTTTTATTATACCTAGGGTGAAACATCATTGCCTGGCAAATAATTTAAAGAGTTTCTCTCACACAACAGCTCTTAACACTCAGCTATTGAATTCTTCTCATCTTTTTTATTCACTTTGAGGTGCGAATACATGCCACAATCTCTGTCTCAAGTTGAATGAAAAAATAACTTGACTTGATAAATATCTTGATGGTCGAGTGAAGTGATTTCAGTTTACGGAAATAATCAAAGTATGTCCCACGATGACCTATTCTTTAAATTTTCATCAAATATTAGTCCACCAATTATCAGTTTATCAGTTAGTCGCAAAAATGAAATATAAAAATATACACTTTATCTGGGCTGGGTGGATTTTAACTATATAGCGTCACACACAATGTCCATCCACTATGGACAAAATAACTCATGCAGAGGTCTGTAACGCTAGCCTGGCATTGAAGAGGTACTGGTTTAAGGCCTCGTGTTTGTATGATAAATATTTAAAAATGTAGATGTAATAAATCAGTCAGGCATGAGTCACCTCATGACGTCGAAAACAATCTCCGCCCACTACTTTCGGATTCGGAGATAACGATTTCAGTGGGCTGATCAACCACTCATTAAAACTTTTTAAATAGAATGGTGAATTACTTTGTGCAGAGTAAATCTGCACATTTCACTGGGTCTTTAACCCTTGTTCTGCTTAATTGTTTGTTTACGCCATTTAAAGCTGGAATTGCTAACGCAATTTCCAGCTTTAAATGACGAAAACTATTATTACTTTTTGAAAATATACATCTTCTGAATGGCCTTATTTGACTAACTGAACATCTACCACACACTGTATTGTCTATTTCAGTGATATATTATTTGATTTAAAACATGCTTGAATCCGTATTATATACGTGCGTAGCAGGACAAGGGTATATAGCTCAGACCGTTGTCCTTGTGTTGGATAGTGTCATTCTGTATTCAATGAATTTTATTCAGAATATGATGTGATTTATACATGCCGACGTCGGCCCAACATTCACCCAGCATTGTGCCAATGTATAAGTGAGCTAAAAGGGCTAAAATGCCATGCATGAATTCTGTCCGTAGTAATATGCACTACACGACACTGTAAGTGCGCACACATCACCGTGAAAAGATTGAAGTAAATAAGTTAGCGTTTATTGTACAGGTCTTCATCGACACAGCAAAACCAAGGCTACTTTAATGTTGGCCAGCGTTGGAAGCGTTGAACCAACGTTAAAACAACATTGGGTGAACGTCTCGTGTTTGCCGGGCATTTGCACCCACGTGAACCACAACCAGATACATATTTTAGTGCCATTAGAAAGGTTAACATTGCACGCATTATTCTGGTACCATGGCTGTTGACTTATGATTAATAATTTGGATTCAACAGGCCTATTGACATTATCCACACATAAATGTCGCTCAGGTAAACCCGCGTTCTCTAGATAATCTCTGAGGTCAGAATGGTCTATTGAATCAAGCCAATCGAAACAGAGCACTGTCGCTTAGAATTTTGTTGTGATTTTTCTGGTATCTAAATGTTCATAGCAGAATGTTTTTTTTTTAAATTCAAAATATGAGGAATACATTTACACTGCGTGAGAGATTAGTGGGTCCCGAGTTCAAATACCAGACCGGGAGATTTAAGTCTACTAGGTTTCCAACTATTCACATGTCTGCTCATCTGTGCAGTTGAGCATACACAGTGCACAAATGTGTCCACACGAATTATTCATTCATTCATTAGCCCTTTGTCTTTCCACGAACCATACCATACATAATCGGTGCTGCTGTGTGTTTCTGAGGCATTATGTGACAAAGCGTCTCAGTATAAACCGCACTGAGAAGCCCAGTGACCGAGACGGGTTTATTGATTTCAAACACGTTATATCCACACTGATATATATAGGCCTATTAGAGAATGTCGAACCCAGGACTCTCTGGTTCAACCATTTCAACACCCAGTACAAGGATATTTGTGCTGCGGTAATTCCTATGTCAAGACGAATGAACCTGACCTGATTTTATAAAAAACGCTAGGGTATTCTGGAAATGATAGCTCAGAATTATCTCAGACAGATCTTATTATAGGCAGAAAGTGAACAGTTCACTGCACGTGACGTCATCACAAAATATGCCAATGTAGGTTCAGTTGGCTGCATCGTCCCCGTTCCTGTTCAAAAATACTATTTATTAAATACGGTACTGTACAGTAGCACCTGCGGCGGGAGATGGATCCTAATCAACTACTCAATCTCTCTATTCTTTAAAGTAAAGTAGGCTACTAAGGCTCTCACATCGATCGTTTTTTGCCTTGCCCCTAACACAATCTTATACTATTGAATCTATCAGAAACCGTTTCTAGATCTCTTCTTTGAATGATTTTGACCAGTAAAGGGTGTCTATACTTCCTGTGGATGACAAAGTCTGGCGCCCGTAGTCATTGTCCTCGGTGCTAACAACGTGTTTACATTGGACTCGCATCGACATCAGAAGGTAAACAGCGCGGTGGAAGCTTTGATCCAGGCACGGCGCACGGAGGTAGGCATATATAGAGAACCTTGGGCTGATCACAATGTGCCATTAGAACTGAAATGGTGTATCTACCACTCTGTAAAGTGGCAGATACATCCTTTCAATTCCAATGAGACGCACAGTACAGCACCAGACATTCAGATGATGACGTCCACAACGTTGATACAACATTAAAACAACACGTGGTGAACGTTTGTGTTTGATGGTAATATGATACAAGCGGCAGCCAGGAGAAAGAAGACAAAATGTTGGTCATCAGAGACCATATGCCATAATGCGATCACCTTGTCATCATACATCACTTGTCATGAGCGGCCACTCTTCATGTACGACCCCATGCTAGAAAGAAATTACTTAGGCGTCCACTTTTCTGAAGCGATAGTTTGTCTTTGCTACAACCACTTGTTCTAGACGACATTTTGCCATAGGCGACTACTTGTCATAAGCGACCAGTTGTGTTTCATGAGCGATCACTTTTCATAAGACATCGCGTGGTATAATTATGAATGACAGCATAAGGGACTTATGCTATGAGCGACTACTTGCAATAAGATATAAGTGACTGCATGTCATAAGAAAAACATGTCTGTTATACATACATTTCTTATGGTTATGGACGACCACTATCACGTGTGTGAATAATCATGTCATGCGCGACCAGTCCGCTCTCGCGAGCGACCATCTGTATGGGTCACCACCTGTTATGATCACAGGCACATGAAATATGTCAGTTAGCAAAAGTATGCTCAGCCAAAGAAACGTGATCCGTACCATTCTCAAACCGAGATGACAAATAATTTACTCTCACAATATAAGACTAAGGGCGACTGAACGCACTACTGCTTTCTGATCCACACATTTCAGGTGCCTGTGGTGATGATCAACTAAATCATGTGAGTGATCACCGCAAGATAACAGTTTGAGCTGATTCTACATCATGATTGATGGGGAGTTACATAGAAATAGCTAAATCTGAAATTAGTGCTATGGAGATTGTCCATGTTTAGTTATTGAAATTATCAAATATAGGCCTATATATTAGATGATATAACCGAATCTGAAGGAGATGGTGATATTGTAGTGTGATGGTTTTTGTAAACGTGTAACTGAACAGTCTGAACATAATTGACTATGTTAAAAAATGGTGGATTTTTTATTTAACTAATGATCTCGGCGATGCAAAAATGTGCAAAAACTGAAAACGAAACGCATAAGGTCTACTATGGTTGGAGTTCGTCTCCAGCATCGTGACACAAAGTGAATCCACTCATCTAGTGCCCCCTACTCTTTTCAAAACCGTTAATGGACGTAGATATAATTACTCATACTTTATAATCAAATAGTTACGTACAGTTTAGTAGTACCGGTTATACTGGCTGCTGTTTGTTATATATATATTTACATATAGGCCTATATCTGGCTAATTAGTAGGCTATATGCATGGGCTCGATATTTCCATGGCCGCCCGATAAAAGCTTATCACACTTACCTAGGATGTTGTTCTGGTGCCAACAGTCTCAGGTGGCTGGTTGATAGTAGATTGTGGCGGCATTACTGTCTGACCGTCAAGCAATGGTGGACGAGAAGCGGTGAGTCTGGATCAGTAGGTCTCTGATCCGCGTGCATGGATCCTGCCAGGTGATCCATGCGATCCCGCGATCAGACTGACTCCCATTCACGCCAGCTCCACCCTTATATATACTGCTCTGCTAAAGTAATCAGCAGTAACTGCTTACTTGAAAAGTAAGCAGTTACTGCTGTTTGTCTTTGCATGGCAATGTGAACGCACGATCCAGACAGCTGGGTGAATGTTGGGTCCACAATCTTCGATGCGGCCCAGCAATGAGACAGCGTTGGGACAACATTCGACACAGATATCTGTCATGACGACTTGGCATGCTGCACCGACCATTAGTTATACAATGCTGGCAGACGCAGTAGACATAGGATCGCGAGATAAATGCTGGAGCTTTGATGGGCCAGCTTGTTAGACATTGAGTCAACATTAAACCAATGCTGGATGAAGAAGTACGATTGTAAGACAAGGATTGATTCAATGCTAGGCCAACGTCTGCGACGCTGAAACAGCACTGAGACAACATTTGCTAAGTGGAATGTATGAGACGTGTTCAATCAGGCATGGATCGTAGCCATGTCAGACTATAGCTGCACCCCACCACTCACACCGGATCGTAGCCATGTCTGACTCAGCTGCACCCCACCACCCACACCGGATCCTAGTAATGTCTGACTACCCCATCCCCTCCTCCCCAGATATCCAGAAAATAGGAGTGGTGGGCAAATGCTGGACCAATGTCTGGGCAATGTGTCATTGGCTAAACTGGTTGGATGTGTCGTGCACAGGGTGATATCTAGACTTTCATCACGAACAAGCACAGGCTGCACTGGAAACCAGCTAATCTATGATATCACATAATCATATGTGACCTGGTTACCGGGCTCATCAACCTTTAACCCTCTTAGAACCTGGGTATCCTGGGTATGTGCCTCTTCTCATTTTGATGCAGCTTGAGATGTGACTTGTTGTCATACCCATCTCAATGTGAATGTATGAAAATAAAGATGAGAGCGTCTGTATTTTTATGAATTATACCATATTTAGTTTCAGATTAATTTTATTTGAAAAATGCATAATAATAGTGCATGATGCATACGTTCATTTGAATCAGTTTTAAACTAATTGACACTATTTTAGCCAGTGGTTTCGTAGTGGTTCCTTCAAACATGTGCCCGATGTCACAACGACGTTATACAATTTTTTGTGACATGTGTTTTGAAATGTTTTGAAGCTTAATTTACTCATTCATTCTCAACCACCCTTTACTTTAAAATCATGTCAGCGACGACATTATATTTCACGTCTTTGTAGTTTATGCTATAGGCGTCGATAGCGGAATTAACGTCGATACACTGGTTTCGATCTAAAATCGACGAGACCGCCATTAACGTCATCGCCTAGTCACATGAGAGAAACAATGAGATTTCTCTAAAATCCCAAGTGGGATCAGCGGGATTCAAACCCTGGACGCACGCATGATCGGCAACGCATTCAGGCGCTCTACCAATGCGCCACCCCCTCTCTATAAGGACTGCCTCCTCCCTGCATGACATTTAGCTGCGTTTACGCGATCTACTTCCAGTATGGTCAATGAGAATGCACAGAGAGGTTCATGATAACTAACTGTGACCCATGATTTAAACCTTTCAGCGCGGGGACCGACTTTATACGTCAGAATCTGACGTCTATAGACGTCAGATTCTGACGTCTAAAGTCGATCCCCGCGCTGAAAGAGTAGTATATTTAAAATGGCCGTAGACCCCATAACATAGGTATTCAAATGAAGCTGAAAGAGCTAACTACTGTTAGGACATTTATGATTATTTCAAATTTAGAAAACCCTTTGGTTTCCATGGTTTATACAAAAATATTTCAGCGCTGAAAGGGTTTTAACAGATATTACACATCTGACGTCTTTCTGACTTGTATGGTTTAGCCGAAGAAATCAAATCCAATCATGCTATTTGGCTATGTGTACCTAAGGTATCCAAACTTAATCTTTGCCGGCGCTGCTAAATTTTCAAGGATGACTTGTCTTGTCACGCAAGGTATCATGATAAACGCAACATCAAGACATGTATATCTCTTTTTCTGGGAATAGAATGCTGAGGTTAAAGAGCTGAATCTGAGATGAGCCAATTAACCTAACAGTGCACGTTAACACGGGATACTGGGCCTACGTTGCTTCAATGTTGGGACAGCCTCAGAGGTGCTGGCCCAACGTCTAAACAGCGCTAGGTCAACGTTCAGTGTTAGCTGGGGGGGGGGGGCGCTTGAATGTTTTTGACCTAATGATCCACTGCCAAATTCCAAGTTTTATTACATAGGTCAATAAACTAGTACGCGCACGGGTCTTTAAAGGGACTGGCCCACGCTAAAATCATCAAAAAATCGGTGATTTTATTTCGGGTTCCTTATATGACCATATGATGTAAACATGTACATAGACTAGAACTGCAAATTTTTATAATTTTTGTGCTGCGCATTCACCAGTTAGGCTAGATATAGAGACGAAATTCCTGATTTGTAATTATTGACAACCATGTCAAAAATAGGAAATGCGGGAATTTCGTCTCTATATCTAGTCTAACTGATGAATGCACAGCACAAAAATTAAAAAAAATTGCAGTTCTAGTCTATGTACATGTTTACATCATATGGTCATATTAAGAACCCGAAATAAAATCACCGATTTTTTGATGATTTTAGCCTGGGCCAGTCCCTTTAAAATGCAGACCGCATGTATTTCTTGCCAATTGCAATGCTTGACGCGATATTAAAACCGCTAATTTCTTGAGTGAAAAGTGTAGGTCACAGCATCGGATTCTCTTGTCAGTCCACAGTGCAAAAGAATTCAGTTTTTCACAATACTGAATCTTTAGCTAGTCTAAGGAGACGTATATACATGTATGGAGAGGTTGTGATTTCGAATCCAATTAGAACACTGTCACGACAACCACGGTTAGGCAGTGTCCACGTATACGTTTTTGTGAAATATGTAGTAAATCTAGTAATGAATAACCTAGCTGAGGAGTTTAATGAGCGGACGCCTTCATTGAGAAGTATGGTATTAAAATCACATGTGAGCAATCCTTGCTCGACAGTGAGAACAGCACTACTTCGCTTATAAATTATGGTAATATCGCGAAAAGAGGGAAGCCCGAAGTTAGGACTATGTACTGATTTTTTCGAATGTCTCCAACGTTTTTTTATTATGCACAGTAGCATAGACAGCACTATCCAAGGCCATCAGAAAAGTCTATTAGGGAATGTTAAAAAGCTATATATGGGCTCAGCTGACATGAGACAATTAACCTACTTGCACTGAACCTTCTGTACATCAATGGTATTACGTGATGTTTGGAAAGTGAGCTATAAGCAAAATCAATTCTTTGTAATTTAACTGCTAAATTCCGTTAGATTATATAAAACAAAAAGGTTAAGTAGATGAAATCTGATTTCAATGCCGTATTCGTAGTGATTGGAGAAATAAAACACTTTACAATTGGCCAAATACAGTTGCATTTGGTGGTCAGTCAAAGGCAAACAATATAAAATAATTTAGAATGTCGGATGTCTAAACCTGAAAGTATATTTCTCTTATTCAAATGGATGAAATATCCCCCCCCCCCCCCACCACAATGCATCTATCATTAAGTGGGGATGTTTATATGTGATGCTTCCACCAGATTCAGTGCTCAGCTAAAATGATGTATTTTACATAACCGTGTATTGTACGACCATTGTATTAAACCTCTTACGTACAGACTAAGTAAATACGTCCCCAGTTTGTGGATTGTTGAAGGACAATAGATGGTGTAAACGTTATTTCATCGATCTATCTGGGTCGAGATGTGAATTATTTATACTGTGGATTCTTCTCCGGCATTTAAACACTCTCACCTCAACAACAGCCGAGTTTGACCGTTCAAGCATTTTTGTCTGCACAAAGTCCTGCCAACGCATTTTCCGTCGGCCCACATAAGTATAGCCTACTAAACAATGACCTTAGCTGGTAGAGTGAGAAAGGGGTAATAAAATTATCGGTATACACATAGCATAAAAAATAAATGAACATAATCTGTCACAGCCGACATGCAAGCCGCCAATAACATTTCGTAAAAAATCAACATTTTTATTTTATAAGCATAAATTTTTAAAATATAAAGTCAGATCCATCTTATTTATAACAATTTAAAGCGGTCAATCGAAAATAGAATGAAGATTATTCTAGAAAGATTTGGCAGAACAATATCGCATACAGGTGATCATACATGTAGTTATGGTTGTATCATATATTTCTTTCCTTTAGTATGATGTTTATCTGCTATGTGCTATGATGATAGCTAACATTGACAAATAACAAGTAGATTATTTATCCTGACATTTTAAAAAGATGAGACAGATATGCCAGAATATTGCTGGCTTCAAAATACATTTATTATTACGAGTTCATATTATCTAATAAATACAGTATAATTAGCCTATGTGTGATAATATTAATGTGCACAGTAATATATACACTATTTAAAATTGGATGAATGCATCTTAGGAACAGAGATACCTTTTGCATATTAACAACAGTTTTCCAATAATAGCGTAGGCCTAGATGGTAAAATTTATTTTCGACATAATTATTTTTTCCATTATTTAACAAGTAGCCACAGACGAGCATATAAAGGTATTCTTCAGCAATCTCTTCTCGCCACTAATGGAATAAACACATATCAACCGGGATTTTTCTATGGTATCCAACGGCACCCCAATGCTGGGTCAGAAGGTTTCGTTAGAAAAGGTCTTTAATAGTAAGCGTGTAAACTGATAATGATGTCTTTATAATATTTGAAGCGTGTCAGCCCAGCAAGCATGAACCATGTGAGCCCAGCAAACATGAACCATGTGAGCTCAGCAAAAATGAACCACGTGAGCCCAGCAAACATGAACCATGTGAGCCGAGCAAACATGAACCATGTGAGCCCAGCAAACATGAACCACGTGAGCCCAGCAAACATGAACCATGTGAGCCCAGCGAACATGAACCATATGAGTCCAGCAAACATAAACCATGTGAGCCGAGCAAACATAAACCCTATGAGCCCAGAAAATATGAGCCATGTGATTCCAGCAGACATGAACCATGTGAGCCGAGCAAACATGAACCACGTGAGCCGAGCAAACATGAACCTTGTGAGCCGAGCAAATATGAACCATGTGAGCCCAGCAAACATGAACCATGTGAACCCAGCAAACATGAACCATGTGAGTCCAGCAGACATGAGCTATGTGAGCCGAGCAAACATGAACCATGTCAGCCGAGCAAACATGAACCATGTGAGTCCAGTAAACATGAACCATGTGAGCCCAGTAAACATGAACCATGTGAGTCCAGTGAACATGAACCATGTCAGCCGAGCAAACATGAACCACGTGAGTCGCGAAAACATGAACCATGTGAGTCCAGTAAACATGAACCATGTGAGCCGAGCAAACATAAACCATATCAGCCGAGCAAACATGAACCATATGAGCTCAGCAAACATGAACCATGTGAGCCCAGCAAACATGAACCATGTCAGCCGAGCAAACATGAACCATGTGAGCCCAGCAAACATGAACCACGTGAGCCCAGCAAACATGAACCATGTGAGCCGAGCAAACATGAACCATATGAGCCCAGCAAACATGAACCATGTGAGCCCAGCAAACATGAACCATGTGAGCCCAGTAAACATGAACCATGTGAGCCCAGTAAACATGAACCATGTGAGCCCAGTAAACATGAACCATGTGAGCCCAGTAAACATGAACCATGTGAGCCCAGTAAACATGAACCATGTGAGCCCAGTAAACATGAACCATGTGAGCCCAGTAAACATGTACCATGTGAGTCCAGTAAACATAAACCATGTGAGCCCAGTAAACATGAACCATGTGAGTCCAGTAAACATGAACCATGTGAGCCCAGTAAACATGAACCATGTGAGTCCAGTAAACATGAACCATGTGAGCCCAGCAAACATGCACCATGTGAGTCCAGTAACCATGAACCATGTGAGCCCAGTGAACATGTACCATGTGAGCCCAGTAAACATGAACAATGTGAGCCCAGTCAACATGAACCATGTGAGCCCAGTAAACATGAACAATTTGAGTCCAGTAAACATGAACCATGTGAGCCCAGCAAACATGAACCATGTGAGCCCAGTAAACATGAATCATGTGAGCCCAGTAAACATGAATCATGTGAGCCCAGTAAACAAGTACCATGTGAGTCCAGTAAACATGAACCATGTGAGTCCAGTAAACATGGACAATGTGAGCCCAGTCAACATGAACCATGTGAGCCCAGTAAACATGAACAATTTGAGTCCAGTAAACATGAACCATGTGAGCCCAGTAAACATGAACCATGTGAGTCCAGTAAACATGAACCATGTGAGTCCAGTAAACATGAACCATGTGAGTCCAGTAAACATGAACAATGTGGGTCCAGTAAACATGAACAATGTGAGTCCAGTAAACATGAACCATGTGAGCCCAGTAAACATGTACCATGTGAGTCCAGTAAACATGAACCATGTGAGCCCAGTGAACATGTACCATGTGAGGCCAGTAAACATGTACCATGTGAGTCCAGTAAACATGAACCATGTGAGTCCAGTAAACATGAACCATGTGAGCCCAGTAAAAATGAACCATGTGAGCCCAGCAAACATGAACCACGTGAGCCCAGCAAACAAACAAACGTGGGACCTCGACCAAATGCAAACACGAACAATGTTCGACCAGCGTGTTCGATTTACATCAACAGTGGTCTAACACAACGCGTTTTATGTGATGGATGTACCTTGATGTTTAATTCATATTTTTTTCACAATGACATTAGCGTAGGCCACAACGAAAAATATAAAAGCAATGAAGTTCCTCAATCTTCTATCAGCCATTCACAAACAACCAGCAGTGGTGCATGTTCCAAAGCAATGGTAATCCATGCTCCTTGTCCGTGACGTTCCCTCTAAATAGCAGCGACGCTGGCCCAACATTAAACCAACACTGGTTTAACTGCTGGATAAAAGGTGTCAGAATATCCAGGGCACAGATGGAAATATCGATATTTTGGAACAAAAAGTGCGGACAAAGCCATTCTCTGAGAAAGGAAGTTTATAGTAACACTCAAGTACTTTATGGTGTCATAAAAACACGCCACCTTTACAATGCCATCATTTATTGAGTGGTTTGTCAATAAGCGATTGGAAAAAAAGTTCAATTCAAGCAAGTCTTGTCACAGAGAGTGAACAATTTGATGGGTATAATCAGTCTGTTGCGTTCTAATTTAGATGATAGATAATGTTTTAAAACATTTTAACCCATTAACCGCCAAATTATTTAATTGGAATTTTCAACCGCTGAAGGTTGTGTCTGGCGGACGCGATCCACTCAGGTGAGTGAAAATTATGCAGATTTGACAAAACGGAGGTCAACGATTTTGAGATGTTGTTTATTTATGTCACGTTTTCTCTTTAACATGTTAAAAGATGGTGTTTCAATTTGCTAATAAAAAATTGAAAAATAAATCAAAATATAATCGGCGGGACCGGCGGTTAAAGGGTTTATGGTTACTTTTAACACAATATATTTCACCCCATCATGAGTGTGGCAAGCTCTTTAAAACATGCCATCCTCTATATTACGATTTATGCACCAAATGGCTTATTTTGTAAAAAAAATAGTTTCCATTTGATATAATATACTTTGTTACTTTATAAAGCTGGTCATTTCTACCCACCCGCCTCCCTAAGGTGGGAATTGCGACAGCAATTCACATCTCAAGTTGTGGGAAAAAACGTAGAAGATTCTGAGTGTTGACAGTGCTAAACCAAAATGATTTGCATGGAGCTGTTTTAATAATAACGATATATATTTTGTTATTTGCCACCCGCTTCCAGGTCATCACCATCCACTACAAGTCGAGAATTGGGACAGCCATGATTGTAGTGAATGAATTAAAAGGGTTAAATATTGAATGAGCCGGATTTGATATCAAATTTGGGAGCTACATTTCCACCGAGGTGAGTCGTGGTAGCGATTACCGATATACTTAAAGTACCTGATTGTGTTACATTTTTTTGTCAGATATAGCACTTAATGGCTTATAGTCCGGTCAATAAAGAACTGAGATAGGAAAAGTTTCGGACAAAAGTTTTTTTATTGCATTTGGGTACATAATGACTTTGAGGTTATAGAAAAAAAAGTTTACCAAATTCTATGGTGGGCTAAGGTCACAAAGAGGTCAAATCCAAAATGGCCGCTGGTAGGGTCATTTGTTTAAAAATATACCAGAATATAGACAAAATGGAACAGATGCACCGTATTACACTCAATTCTACAGCTGAGAAAGTGACTAAAAATCACTTTTATTGTGATGACATAGGCTAATTGCCGGTTATATTTAATTGATTTGACCTTGTTGTGACCTTGACATTTGACCTTGATCACAAAAATAACACGTAAGCTGAATTCTCCTTACAAAAGGACATGGAAAAGAGGCATCACACTTGATTTACTAAGTTTTAAATGTGAAGCAACTATTTTTGATCATGACTTATCCTGGGTTAATGGTGGCCATCTTGAATTTGACCTTGCTGTGACCTTAGCCCACCATAAATTTTGATAAACTTTTTTTTCCGGTCTAAGGAGGTCATATAGATACTATATAGAAAAGAAAATCTTTTGTCCTTAACTGTTCCTATCTACCAGGATTTGAGAGCCTTATTGACCGGACTATTATGGCATTTGTATGAATTGCGTCTGGCATTATACATTAGCAGTTAGGCCCCTATTTATTATACAATGAGGTGTGTGTAAGCATTAGTCATCAGGAATCTAAGACAGCTTCTACCGATAGACCGTATCTGGTAAAACAGTATGTAAATCTGCTCAATTAAAGGGAACTATAATATAATAATGCCGTTTGTGGCTGAGAATGTTGTAAAGCAGACGCATAATTCGTCCTTTATGTTTGACCAAGGAAAATAGAATGATTCTATTTTCCTTGGTTTGACGTCGGGCGTTAGGCTAGTTACTAATGTACCTGAATCGTTTTTCTAAACTGATCAATACCTTTCGACGGACCTCACTCGTTTGAACGTTGACTAAGCTGCGCATGTGAGTGGGCATACGACAACCCACTGACCTAAACTGCTGTCGACATATATGTAGTATTTTTCCTGTGTTTTCAATTGGATTTGTGACAAAAGTTTCTAAAATATATGTATTCGGTAAAGACGTGACACTGCTATCAGTAGTGTATTAACCCTTTCAGTGCTGGGACCGACTTTAGACGTCTGAATAATAATGTCTAAAGACGTCAGATTCTGACGTCTAAAGCCGATCCCCGCACTGCAAGAATTAAAAATATATAAAGGCCGTAGACTCGTAACATAGGTATTCAAATGAAGCGGAAAAAGCTAACTAAGACATTGGTGATAACTTCAAATTGAAAAAAACCTTTGGTCTCCATGGTTTATACTACACTCCGTAGCAGTGTGTGTGCCTGCACACTGCTACGCCATGTGCTGATTCATGCCGACTGCAAGTGGCCTTCCCCGACCCCTTCCACCACCCTCCCCCTGTAAAATGATTACTTGTTTCATTTAAACGAAACTGCCGCTCGGGCAGGATTTTCAGCGTAACGCGACAGTGTTTAAATGGGGACAGTGTAGGTTTATACAAAACTATTTCAGCGTTGTAAGGGTTAAAGAACGGGTAAAGTGATTCCAGTTGAGATAAATTATAAGCGAACTAGATGTAAGTGTTTACCATGTAAACACTCAAGAAGGCTCCCCCTCGCACTTTTCAAATAAGAGATATACATTAATTGTAATTTTAGCAGATAATCAACTTGTACATGTAATTATAAAGTAATATTATGAGACAGAGACTAGCAGCTTTAGGCTAGGGTGATAAGGTTCTAATTTGACGAAAAAAGACTAAAGATGGCCGCCATGACCCGGATATTTCCCCAGACATTTTGAAAAATTAATGCAGTCTAGGAAATACTACTACTATGCACTATGTTGAATATTGAGTATATCGGATGAGTGGCTTTGAAGTTATCAGGCTGACAAGGTCCTAAATTGACGAAAAAAGATTAAAGATGGCCGCCATGACCCGAATATTTTTTCCGAACGTTTTGAAAAATTAATGCAGGCTAGGAATTATCACTACCATGCAGTATTTTGAATATTGAGTATATCGGATAAGCGGCTTTGAAGTTATCAGGGTGACAAGGTCTAATTTGACGAAAAAAATAAAGATGGCCGACATGACCCGAATATTTCCCCGAACTTTCTTAAAAAATGATGCAGCCTAGGAATTAATCCTTGCATCCAGTATTTGAACACGAAGTGAATCGGAAAAGCGGTTTTGTAGATATCAGGGTGACAAGGTCATAATTTAACGAAAAAAGATTAAAGATGGCCGTCATGACCCGAATAATTTCCCAAACTTTCTGAGAAATCAATACAGACTAGGAATTGATACTTGCATCCAGTCTGTTGAACACAAAGAGAATTAAAAAAGCGGTTTTGTAGTTATCAGGGTGACAAGGTCCTAATTTGACAAAAAAAAAAAGATTAAAGATGGCCGCCATGACCCGGATATTTTTTTCGAAGTTTCTGAAAAATTGATGCAGGCTAGGAATTAATACTACTATGCAGTATTTTGAATATTGAGTATATCGGATAAGAAGCTTTGAAGTTATCAGGGTGACATGGTTCTAATTCGACGAAAAAAGATTGAAGATGGTCGTCATGACCCGGATATTTTTCCGAACTTTCTGTAAAAATGATGCAGGCTAGGAATTAATACTATTATGCAGTATGTTGGATATTGAGTATATTGGATAAGCGGCTTTGAAGTTATCAGGGTGACAAGGTCCAAATTTGAAGAAAAAAGATTAAAGATGGCCGCCATGACCCTAATATTTTCGCATACTTTCTGAAAAAAATGATGCAGCCTAGGAATTAATATTTGCAGCCAGTATGTTGAACACAAAAATAATCGAAAAAGCGTTTGGTAGATATCAGGGTGACAAGGTCCTAACTTGACGAAAAATGGTTAAAGATGGCCGCCATGACCCGAATATTTTTCCGAACTTTCTGAAAAATTGATGCAGCTTAGGAGTTAATGCTTGTATCCAGTATGTGGAACAACAAATGAATTGAAAAAGCGGTTTTGTAGATATCAGGGTGACAGGGTATGGATGAGAGGCGGCGTCCATGCGCGGCGCCGCCGCCGCCGCCGGACGAAACTGTACAAAATCAAAGCCTCTCCCTGCTAGGGGGAGCCTTAATTATATGCCACAATGGCCTATTCTGTAAATCTTCATAAAATTTTAGTCCAGTTAATAGCAAATTATTATAAACAATGAAAATGTACATTTTTATCTGCACTGGGCCAATTTGTACAACGTCCATCCACTTTTGACAAATACAGCAGGATATTTCATACAGGGGTGTGCTGCACTGACCCAGTATTGAACGTGTTGAAGTTGTACAGATTCAACGCCTCGTGTCTGCATGATCATACGTATTTCAACATGAATGCTTGTATGGAAACCGAGTTTTATTTCATGTTATTGTGTGACGATGATGATGTCGTAGTTATGATCTAGTAATTGTGCTGTCTCGGCGTTTAAGTGGCGTTGGTCTTGGCTGGGGTCTAAATATTTTACAAAATGTCGAGAAACAGCAGCTACAATTATGTGCATGACATGACTGTATTATAACTAAACTGCTAAAACTACATCGTGACGTCAAAACAACCTCCGACACTACTTTCGGGTTGGAGAAGATAAATCCGATTAGGCTAAAACGTACGATCAATACTCATTTTGATTAAAACTTAGTTTGAAACATAACATTTGGAGAATTAATTAATACTTAATTAGATTAGTTCTGAGAACATCACATTAGACCTTTTTTACAAATCCAAGTACATTTCAGTTGTTTCATGTTGCTGATCGCTGTAGCGACAAACAGCTTCAAGTAAAGGAAAATTTAAATTCAACGGCTCAGAGTTCTAAGAATTATAGTATCAAATTGGATCATAAGGGAATTATTGCAGTAATATGATGTCTCGCTGGTACCCGTAGCATACTACTAAGTAGTCCAATCACCAATATTCATTAGATTTGAGACCAAAAATTAAATCGCTTCGGCCAGCACTTTCGAACGAGTCATAACGTTAGATACTAGGAATCTTATATGATCTCCACTCGTCAGATGCCGAAAATTTGGGTCAAAGTATAGGACATATCAGTCTAATACTTACTCAGTAATAGCTTGCTTCGCGCAATTACCAGCGTTACAAGTCAAACGCGAAAATAACTTTTATTTAAAGAAAACAATTATATCAAATGATTATTTCCTGAAATCTACCACAATTTAATTTTTGGTCTGACTCAACACATTGATACCTACCAATTTATAATCACAAAAAACATGGTATGAGAAAAGTGAAACTACGACAGAAGTCGGGAATACAATTGTCACTTTCTCGCAGTTCCCTTTTTTTAGATATCAGCACTTGATGGTCTGTCTGTTCGCTATTGTTGGGCCAGGCGTCATATCGACAAACTGACTTAAATGTATTGACACAGACCTCTACGCCCACGGCCCAGATAATTATCTGTGTGATAAATGATTCTGTGCTATTTATTTGCAGGTGTTTCACGATTATCCCTGGGGTATAGTTGCGTGACCATTGTTAAAACCCCTCAGTGACAAATGATCTGGGCTTGCCAGCTAGATTGTCCCTTAACTCGCTAAGCGCGACTATAGTCCTTTTTACTCTGTTTTTTTTACCAGGATAAATTATTTATTGGGAATTAAATGAGCGTCACGATTTGCAAATGTTTGTCTCAAATTAAACAAATAGGAGTAATTTTCACCCATTTGCAGTTGTGGGTCGCGGTAGCGAGACACAAATTCAGATTCTTTGTATTAGCACATGTGCTTCTCGGAAATTTCAATAAATATGTTCATACCAATTTTATAGGTGAAAATATAAATTATTTCATTCAGCGCATTATGGGTTAAATAATCCTCATGACTGTTAAATTATACGCTCTTTTAAACATGTTTATTCTACTTTTACCACCCATCTACTTTAATCGAGCACCCAACTTCATTCTCCTTTCCGTTTATTTCCATTGATTTAAACTGGTACCATAATTTCCACCTAGAGGTAAAAGTGAGGATATTTTTCAAATATTTCCAATGAAAGCTCGAAACGTCTTTATTGTGATGGGCTATGTCATTACATTATTCTTATTCAATGTATATTAGTAAAGATATGCCGACAAGGCGACAATTTTCTCAATTAGACAAATAATTTCATTTAGAAGATGTATTTTTTTCAAAACTACACATATTTTTCGTCATTTGAGGCTGGAAATTGCGTTAGCAATTCCGACTTTAAAGGAATGAAAAATACAATAGAAGCAATTCAACAGGACATGGGAACAATAATTAGCCCTCTGTGGATGATATTAGAAATTAGACGTGTTATAATGCATATAAATAATTAACCATACGCCAATTATATGCACAGGGATGTGTGCAGCATTATTACTTTGTCACACCAGCCTATGCACTCCAACGCCTGGATAATTTATTTTTTAATGTAAATACGAATTAAAATAACAAAAAAGTAAAGTAAACGTACAAATTAATTAAATAATTATCGAAGAATTTTTTGATTAACAAGAGGACTGAAATCCCATATCATCTCCCGCCATAAATTAGGTTATACTTTTTGCGGTCACAAATATTCAAAAAGTCGATTTGTGGTGGCCATATTAAATTTCAGTAAAATCACATGCACATTTCCAGATGGTGGGTAATGTGATTGTACAATGTGAATTATTACGGATTTCAATTTTTCAGTTCTTGCGCCCACAAAAAAATATGAAGTTTATCCATGGCGGCCATTTTGAATTTCAATAAAACCTTTAAAAAATCACTTGCAGATCTCCATATCGTGGGGAATGTGAGAGTAAAATTTGAATAATTTCCGACTTAAGGTTTTTGCGCCCCAAAAAAAATTGGAGTTGACCTCTAGCGTCCATTTTGCATTTTAGTAGCGTATTTAAAAAATCACTTGCACATCCCCAAGTTGCTATGACTGTGATGTTGAAATAAAAAAAAAATTGACCAGACAATTTTTTTTGCGTTTTTTAAAAATTAAAGTTGATCTGTGGCGGCCATTTTAAATTTCAGAAAAACCTTGAAAAAGTAACCTGCACATCTCCAAATCATGGGGAATGTGATAGTAAAATTTGAATAATTTCTGACTTTAAGTTTTAGAGTTTTTGCGCCCACAAAAAAATTAGAGTTGACCTCTGGCGGCCATTTAAATTTTGGTAGCATCTCTAAAAAATCACCATGTTGCTAGGAATGTCATGTTAAAATTTCAAGAAAATTTGACTAGTAGTTTTTGAGTTTTTGCGCCCACAAGAAAACGTGACGCCTGACGCCGGACAGAATCCTGGCGCGACTAAAATCCCCCTTCCCCTATGGGCGGGGGATAAAAACTAGCTGTGAGCGCAAGGTGGTCGCCGAATGACCGGAGGCTGGAGCGAGAGGGCCCTCAGATATGATAATGTAGGGGAAGCAGGATGTACATTTTAATTTTAAAATATTTTAACCTAGTTAAATGTATCCCTTACACATAATACTATTGGTGATTAGTCAAATCCCTGTTCGTCATTTTTTTGTTGTTCACGTACTAGGAGATACTGATAATGATTACTTCCCAGAATACGGTAACTAGGATTCTACCAAAAAGCATTCAATTGACCGCCATTCTTCTAATTGTCATAATTGATTGTACATTTCATGTCTAAGTACGGCTGTTCTGATTCATATTCATGAACAATACTTAACCGTGCTTCCTCTTCGTCTCAACATGCTCAACCACCGTTTTTGTGATTATTAGGTTACAATGTGAACCTCTTGCCCTTTACAATATATTAAGGAAGGAAGATAGATCTTTGAATGATCTCTTACGTGAATGGTGAAGATTTGATTTACGTGGCACGAAAATCAGACACGGGACATTTTTCCGGGCTAACGTTAGGCGATTACGTTAATGTCGGTCACATCGCAATATATAGTGCCACTGTGTATAAAGTTGACACTCAGCCACACTGAGATGTACCTACATGTACGACTGAAGTGAGCTGGTTCTTTATAACATGCACTCCTTCCCTCTCGAGAGGGATTCGACTCTTGACCACGATAAAAAAAAATCGTGTTAGCAAATGATTTCTAGCATCGACAGAGGATCCATGAATTATGAATCATCTCCCAATGGCAAAAATAGCAGAGCTCGATCATAGTACCACCCACTGGGTACAAGACGTTGTTGCGACGTTGAATCAATTCAACATCGCAACAACGTCGTGTGCCCAGTGGGCATGTGTAGCGCGATCTGACTCTGCTATATTAGTCATGGATGGATATATAATATATACATGAGGCTGATCGCTTATACTGTGCACAAGGATAGATTTATAATTGAAATTTATAGAGCTCTTTGATCTCCTTAGCATGCGGCTGATATATTTACATAGGCCTACAATAAATTATGAATATATTTATAACAGAGCTAGCCCTACACAGCTCTTAGCCCACGTCACCATAATATTTCCCTTATAACATAGGTACCATACATATCCTGCATACTCAAGACGCTGTATATTCTGATTTAATTAACCATTTCACCACTAAAGTCTATTTTTTGTAAACTGAATGGATATTGGTGGTGAAAGTGTTACTTACCATGCTTATTTACTACTGAGACTTAAATAATTTTCACCATCATGAAACAAACATAGTTTGCAAATAATACATTATCGTACATGTTCAGTGGCATAAATATGGGCAATTCAATTTCAACCGTTTCTAAGGGAACAACTCTAAGAGACAAGGGGGTCGTAATTTAGAGTCAAGAATATGATCTTCGGCACAAAATATGACACGGAAATTGACAAACGGTTAGAACCAGTATCTTTGCAAATGTTCTATAATATATTTAAAACACACCACTACATTTTTTTCTTTGGCCGAGCACTACATTCTATGCCGGGAATGGAGAGTTATTGTTGATCGAGTACAGACCAATTATCATGGAAGGCCTATGACACTATAATCAGTCATGTGTGAACGAGCTGTTGATTAGGAGGGATCCTCATTATGGTCGGATTACTTTCCAGAACAGGGTAACTATAGTGGCATTCACATTAAAAATCGCATTTTAGGGGGATCATATGGTGTTACTGATTCACTATTTACGTGGAAAGTACTCACAATATCGACCTAAAACTTTGAGTCAGTATAAAACGTAATTATGTTCTACCTTAACACTAACTTATTTTAATTTGATTAGCTGGAATAATGCCACAGATTGAACGTGTTAAAATATTAGTTGATATAGTTATGGTCCGCCACTCAGCCAAATAAACAACTTATGTTCGTTGCACTTGTACACGTGGACAAGTCAATTGAGTCTGACGGGTTGAGCAGGTTGTTTTAATTGTTAGTTGTGCAGGTGCGTTGTATATCAATCAGGCTCTGTTATCCACTTAGCTTATTGTGTATGCAGGTACCTGCATGAGCTGATTAGCAGGCCTGCCTTGCAGGTGAGGGGTGGCTGGGGCTCCTGATGGGTGGGAAACATTGCCACCATGTGCAATTTGATTGCGCAATTTATTTTCAATTATCAGTTTTAACAAGTGAATGTTGTTGTAAAATAACATTTATCTATTTAGAGTCAATCACAGATGTATTATTACTCAATGTAGCCTAAACACAGTAAATGAGAAGTGAACATAGTCATCGATTTCATTTCACTTCATTTCAAACAATAATTTCGTGCCAATGAAATGTAAGGTGCCTTACTTTTATGTACTTTAAATATCACTGTATAAGTTGATATGTTTGTATTTTGTTTGAATAAACTATATTGATTTGATTAAATTTAATATACAGTGCAACCTGTACATACCGGACCCTGTCCGAACCGGAGCCCTGTCTATACCGTAATAATTATTTGGTCCCGAATTAATCACACTCAAAACAATACTAATTAACCCTCTCCAAACCGAAACCTGTCTACTCCGAAAACCGGACTCATCTCATTATTTTCTCCAAATGCATAAATTGTATTGTATTTCACCTGTCCAAACCGGAATCAATTTTTTGTTATATATATTTAAAAATCGCATGCAGTGCACTAAGGGTTAAACAAGGTGACGTAACATCCTGCTTGTCATCTGGTTATGCAATGGGGAAGGTGTGAAGTTGGTGTTGGTGACTCCTTTTCCGCGTTAGAAGAGCGTTTAGCGACTTTACTTTGAGTTCTGTAAGATATTTTAACAACACAAAGGATTAATAAAATAATTGGTTAATAAAATATTGTAACAAAATCTTTGACTTATAAAATATTAAAAGGTCGTATCAATTCATAAACATATCAGTGCAATAAACATAAACAATTCTCACATAAGTTAGACTTTTTTTGGATAGATTATTCTGTTTGTGATGCTTAATGACCCAATAAATAACTAACTAACGGTAGGTAAAATATAAAAAAAACATTTCATTTATTCTTTCATAGCTCGATTGTTCCTATACTAATTTTTTACTCTTAGTCAAGGCATTGATGTGTTTTAAATGACATAATTATACAGTATCAGAACACTTAATCCAGCGTCATGCATTCCAGAATATATCTAAAAGTTACCAAAGCACAGCTTATCCTACCGCTTTGATATTTAAACGGCCTGATGTCAGTGTTAACAAATATGCTGCATGTTTGAAATGTGTGACGGACGATCACAAGGATGAAATGTTATTGTAGATTCATCTGCACCAGTCCAGTCTTAATACACGCAGAGCATGGCTCAAGCCTGGACAACTAGTGTGTACGGGAACTGTATATTAGAGAGGGGTTATCTTAACATGAATATTCATTAGTGCCTGTGAATGACGTCAGCGGTGACCACTCACAATGCGCGGCACAGATTTCCGAGACAGTCACACCCGGGGTCAGACGATTTGTTTACGTTGCTTACCAATGTGTTTGGTCCGAAAATATTTGTATCAGGGCAGATGACAGTATAACGTGAGGCCATGGGATTGCGTGCCGCAAATCACATGGCAGAGTGAAGATGTTGTAGATTAGGCGCTAAAAAATCAATGTCTATAAAATGACAAATGCACTCGCTGTGTGAAATATGTGACACACAATTACAAAAATGCACTGTTCTTTTAGGTTAAGTGCTAAAAAGGTCATTCTTATAAAAACCGCAATACAGGCAGATAGATCAGTATGTTTCTTTGATTCATAGAATCAACATGTCTAAACCACCTAAAAGGCTAGCTAGAAAAGAGATTGATATTATAACCAAAATACAATTGATAAATGATTATAACACAAAACCACAGCCGACACAAAAAGATCTTAACCCTTTTACCACTGAAGCCCGTTTTTATGTGCTGAATGCCATAGCATTCAGCACATAAAAATGGGCTTCAGTGGTGAAAGGGTTAAACTGTAAATACATTTATAAATTATCACGGACACAATAATGAATACCCAGTACTAGCTTTACTATGCATACTGTATTATGCGTTTTTTTTAATTGAATCATGCTTGAAAAAATAATGTATGAATTTAATATTTTATGATTATTATTTTAATATAATAAAACATTTTTTTTTAAATTTTGTCTTTCATTATATCAATTTATTTGCATGCATCCACCGATCTTTTGTAGTCCTACCGACGACACGCCCTGAATGTCAATTGTAATGTGTTTATCGTTGTTTGTTCCTCTCCAAAAGCAAAAATCCTCTCCAAACCAAATAATTATTACGGTATAGACAGGGTTCTGGTTTGGACAGGGTCCGGTATGTACAGGTTGCACTGTACATAACTGGTAAGCAACAATAAGGAAAATGTTGAACAAGATAAGTGAATAGAATGAAATTGAATTTTCTACAACGGTGCAATATAGGCTACTGCCGCTGGTAATGAAGAATTTCAGCAGTAGACCTATTCAGGCCTACATCATAAACATAACAAAATAGCTCTAAACCAATTGAATTAGGATATCTAACCTACTTATAAATGCTGAATTCAATAACTTTTTTAGAAATATAAAAAAACATATAAAAAACCTATTTGGTGATGACGCATAGGCCCCATCCCAGCAAACATGAGACGTTGCCCAACGTTGGTTTACTGTTTGCTACGCTGGTCCAGCGGTAAACCAGCGTTGCAAATTGGTCCAACTTCTCATAAGTTCGCTGAGCATATATCGCTAGAAATTCACTTGTTAATAAGTGACCGACATAGCCTATAAATGCCTAATATGGGTGATTGATTGATGTTGACAATAAAAATTATTCATATATTGTGGCGCCACGTTTGCTCATTGGCTAACTCAGGGGGTATCGGGCTCGTGTCCCACGACGGCCGATATCTTTCTTTGGTACAGTGAAACCTGTCTAAACCGGAATGCCTTGGGGACAAAGTTTTATTCCGGTTTGGACAGGTTCCGGTTTAAACAGGGTTTTTGCTCTTGGAGAGGAACAAACAACGATAACTTGTACAATTGACATTAGGGTTATAATTCAGGATGTGTCCTCGTTAGGACTACAAATGATAGGTGGGTGAATGCAAATAAAATGATATGATAAAACATACATTTTTTAAAGATGTTTTATTATATTAAAATAATAAGCATATAATAATTAATGCTCACATTATTTTTTCAAACATTATTCAAATATAAAAAACATAATACAGCTAGTATACATAGTAAAACTAGTAGCGGGTATACATATTGTGTCCGTGATAACTTATCAATGTTTTTACAATTTTAGCACTTAACTTAAAATAACAGTACATTTTTGTAATTGTGTGTCATATATTTCACACACGGAGCGCATTTGTCATTTTATAAACATTTATTTTTGAGCGCCTAATCTAAAATAACATTACATTCGTGTAATCGTCGTTCACACATTTCAAACACGGAGCATATTTGTTAACAACGACATCATATTGTAGAAGTTTTTTTTAACTGTTTCATGACGACAACACTCGTTTGTTTGGGAACTTTTATCTATTTTCTGGAATGTATGAAGCTGGATTAAATGATCCGATACTGTATAATTATGTCATTTAATACAATTAATGCCTTGACTAGGAGTCAAAAATAATTCAGAAATAAATTAATCCAGCGATAAAAGAATAAGTCAAATAATTTTATATATTTTACCCACCGTTAGTTACTTATTTTTTGGGTCATTAATCATCCCAAACAGGATAAATTTTTCCAAAAACACAGTGTAATTTTCGTGGGAATTATTTATGTTTAATGCACTGATATGTTTATGCATTGATACGAACTTTTAATATTTTATTAGTCAAAGATTTTGTTATAATATTTTGTTAATCAATTATTTTATTAATCCATTTTGTTGTTAAAATATCTTACCAATCTCAAAGTAAAAGCGCCAACACGTTCTCCAACGCTGAAAGGGTGTTACTAACACTAACTTCGCACCTTCTCCATTGCATAACCAGGTAGCAAGCAGGATGTTACGTCACCTGCCGCCACCTGTTTAACCCTTAGTGCACCGCATACGATTTTTAAAAAATCTAAAAAAAATTGATTTCGGTTTGGACAGGTGAAATACAATACAATTTATGCATTTGGGCAAAATAATGAGTCCGGTATTCGGAGTAGACAGGTTCCGGTTTGGAGAGCGTTAATTAGTATTGTTTTGAAAATTATTCATATATTGTGGCGCCAGGTTGGCTCATTGGCTAACTCAATCGGCTATCGGGCTCGTGTCCCACGACGGCCGATATCTTTCCATGGTACACACATAATATACAGCGACCCAAACTGTTCAAATTCGTGGGCTATATAACGACAGGAACATATTCATAACCGATTTTCGCCGATTCGAAAAACATATAAAGAAATGAAAAAAACAAAATGACCAATATGTCAAAGTTGACATGTAGCCTAAACGGTCAATAATAATAAAATATATATATAATGTCTTTGATTATTGATGACCAAGCATAAATGGATATACGCCCAATAACTGAGCATTATAATCGCACCTCACATGGGTCACATCCTCTTTACTGCAGATAAAGAGGGCGATAATTCGGCGACGCAATTTTTTCACGTTACAAAGCGCTAGAAAGCGAAATAGAGAGTGAAGAAATACAAGAGAGCCAAGAAAAGCAGCAATTATGAAAAGCGAAAGCGAGAGAGACAATAAATACCAGAGAGCCTAGCCCTGAAACATTAAAAATAAAATGTTAAATATTAATCACAATGAAGTAGGGCTTGTGCTATCATAGTCATAAGGTACCATAGCCGTGTCGTCCTCTCTGAGGTCGTTGATAGATGTATTTGCTTTACCCAAAAAATTCAACATGGCGGTGACAGCGAGCGATCTCGACCCCAAGGTCCGAAAAATCTCCCCATTATAACTTTTTATTGGTTACCCTCATAACCCCCATGACCCCCTCGAACCCTCAGAAACAAATCTCGACCTTCGACGCACAAGCCCCTCGACCCACAACCCCTCGACCCACAACAACAACAACATATTTGTTACTCCTGATGGTAAACAAATAGCGATCACAGCCCGAAAATGGAAACGAAATGTCAGGCAGGCATCCCGTCTAGTAACCAAATATTCCTACTTCAAGTAGGCCTAATATATATCGGGACGCTACAAGTTTCAGAAGTTCCCACATTCAAAATTAGTTAACCCGTTTCGGGAACTTCAAGTCACCATGCATATGGGACCCACTGCAGGCTGTTAAATCAAATATGTAATTATTATATATAATTAAGCCTATTCTGTGAAACACATGAATTCCTTTAATGGTTACTCGGTGAAAACAGTGCTACATAGACACCCCTCTCTCATACTTCAGTATCAGCTAGTTCGGTGAGCGTGTGCTATTTATAGATTATGAGCCCAGTTTTAGGAACATGGGCGCTGTAGCGGGCATCAAAGCAAACACAAGCGGTGACACGGGGAATTCACCCAATGTTGTCTCAATACTGGGTCAGCATCTCCACAGCTGGCACAACATTGTCTGCACAGGGACGCTATGACTTGTAAACGCCGCACGCATATAGGAATAGGATATAGGTCTACCGACACAGAATTTATTATGCCCTATTCATTGGTTTTGGGCCTAATAAAAAAATTGGGCCTATTATATAAATGAAAAGGGCCCGCCCATCAATAGGCCTTACACGATTAGGCCTATAAATTAAACCAAAATTAATCCATTTTTAACTTTGGTTGAGGTGTAATTCGGAAAGGTTGTGGGTCGAGGGGGTTGTGGGTCGAGGGGTTGAGGGTAGAAGGTCGAGGGTTGTGGATCGTGGGGTCGAGGGGGTAATGAAGGTAACCCTTTTTAATGACTGTGCAGGCTGTGGGCTGAGCATGCGGGCATGTAGGCCTAACTGAAATGTTACCGATTCTAAGTAAAAAAAACTATTTTCGACCTGATTATTCAAGGGTAAGTCTTTGATATGATCGTCCAGAGAAATGTTACACGATTTTGTACGGGGTCAATCACCCTCGCTGACCAGGGCCTGTAAGACATGTGCACATGTCACAGAAAAAGACACTGAGCAGTCAGTATGGGGGTCAATCTGTGGCCGAAACCTGCTTCAGCCACTAGGGCTATAGGTACCAGTCCACCTACAGCCTCCTTCTCAGGGCCACACTATCACTAGCTGACGCTAGTGGAAGGATAGTGGATTTGATGAATGAGAATGGTCCACCTACAAAAGTAGAAACTTGCCTGGTACATTAAAAGTTTGAATTGCTAAAATAGATTAAAGCATTTCAACAATAAAAAATAACATAAACTGAAAGAATCTTGATACTCCTTGCAAGGTTTGAATTTGGCTAAAATTGGGTGGTGGGCTAGTTTTTTTTAATTGATCAGTTAGTAGGTACTAGTTTGCGATGCTCTGTGCACAGGTTGTGTAAGTCCACCCCCATGAGGTAAATTAACCCCAGAAGTAAATATTTTTAATCAATGATTCGAAACATCGCCTGAAAAAGAGGGGCTTTTTGGGCACCCCCCACCCATTTTTTCTGTAGGCTTTCTGAGCTGTAATCCCCGGGCTATGATCGGCAATTTTTTGCTGTACATAATCGCAGCTTCCAGAGAGCATGTATACACAATCAACCCACCACATGATTAAGATGACAAAATCCGAAAGTACTGTAACTGAGAGTAAATTTGAAGTCTATTTCGTTGTTATTAGAGCCCTGATCCTGCTAAATAAAGCCTGATATTATATATCTTAATTTTCACAGCTGACTGGGTAGAACTGTATACCCAGGCAATCCAACCACACCTTAACAAATAGCCCTACAGAGTATTTTTTATTGCTCTATTATCATTGCCACAATTTCATGCTTCATAATATTTTTATAACACTCTCGCCTCAACATGAAATGGTAACTATTACAACTCCAGCTTCATCACATATTGTACTTGTTTGAAAAAATAATGTATTCACGAAATATAACATACAGTGCAAATGATTATCCACAAAACAACTATGGTCAACTATGTTGAATAGTTTCTCTAGAATTTCAAAAACATGAAATATTTCAATTGTTAAAACTGTTATATTTCAATTAAGAAATGTGTGAATAATGATATCGCTACATGTCCAGAACTATACAAAAATGTGTAAGGGGGAAATCATGGAAATAATAATGTAGTATAAATCGCTTAGGTCACATCAATAAGTTATAAAATCGAACTGTGTAACCAGGGTTTCCACCAGAAATGTTTGATTGGTGGGGGGGTCCACAAGGGTTGGGGAGTCTGGGGAGAGAAAAAGAATTGGGTCTGGCGGAGAAAAAGAATTGGAGTTTCAAATTTTAGTGCTTAAAATGGCCTATTTAAACTAAAATACCTGTGTGTGTGTGTGTGTGTGTGTGTGTGTGTGTGCGTGTGCGTGTGCGTGTGCGTGTGTGTGTGTGTGTGTGTGTGTGTGTGTGTGTGTGTGTGTGTGCACGTCCAGGATCAGACATCGGAATAACAACTATAAGTGACTTATAATGAGTAGACCTATACTACAATACATTAGGCCTATATACAATATAAAGGCTTGAATTAGTGTCTCTCGCTTTCCAACACAGTGGTATTTGTAGTCACTCTGACATCTTGCTGTTTATCACGCTCAGACCACCATATGCACATGATAAAAATTGAGTTTATATTGCAGGGAGTCACACGTGTAATATGACATTAGATTAGTGTACAGTCATGAATTTCTTAGTGATTTTTTGAAGGTTAAGCTATACCGTATTCAATCGAATAATGGCCATAATCAAATAAACGCCTACACTCCTGATTTGAAATAAAACCCACGATATAGCATGTACACTATATATATGATAATTAAATAATAGCCTACTCTAATACTCCCCCCCGCCTCTAATCACGCCTCCTTAGGGCCTATCTTTTCCTTATAAAAAATGTCAACCCGAAAATTGTTTTATACATAGGGCCTCATAGCGGTAATGTTGTTATTCGTGTAGACTATAACAGTTTCTGATAGTTTTCATATATTTACAGAAATATGAATTAAAGTCTGCTACTTTTCTCATAATCATAATATGAGCTACATAAAAAGCTATAACCTATTATAATGACAAAGGCACATAGCTGATACCGGATAGGCCTTAGTCCCAAAATGTGCCTGAAAGTTTACAACGGGAACATTCACATTTTGGCGAGTGCATCACGGCACATATGCCTAGATGCCTTTATCTGATAAATCTCTACATGTGCTACCATATATAATCTGTGTGTGCTACCATGCGTGCAAAACAAGCATTGATTGTCATAGTCTATTTACTTTACATTAAATAGTTCTCCGAACTATTTCCATTTAGCTGCTAGCGTAGCATGAACATGTCCCGTTTGTTTAATACGCCAATGGTATAGGAGTTGAGAATGTAGACCCCCGCGCCACCCAGCCGGGAGATAACCCCCATCACCTTTTCCAATGAGTGGGCTGAGCCAAAGTACCAGGATGACAGACAATGTGGACAAGAGGAAAGATCAACAAACATGCTCGGCGGAATTTTGTGGAGATGTTTTTTTATTTGCTCACTGCACAGCCAGTAACCTCACTCAATTCAATAATCGTCTGAAAATAAAATCGCCCCATCATACAGAGTAAGTGAATATGTAAAAAAAATCGACCAAAAAACGGTAAATATCGATATGAGAGCGAAAAAGCATCCACCACGGTGAAAGGTGAATCCAGATAGGCCTATAGGATTCTACCAAAAATCATGAAACTGACCAACCATGCTTCTAATTGTAATAATTGATTGTACATTTTATTTCTAAATACGTACAACGAGACAAAAACAACTACTTTTCTGTAATTGAAAATTGTTTGGACAGGGGCTTAACCATTGGAGCCTTCGGCCTCGCCCTTTTTCATGGCTAAGAATGTAGAGCTTCTCGGGCTTTATCTTATACGTAAACCACAGTGAAGTAGTTGGCTCTATACTATACCTGTCATACTTTCCTATTGACAGCGAGCGTACCGTTGTAATCAAACCACAGTTCCCTATTTTCATTCACTTAAAGTTGTGTCTAACTTCGACAATTCAAAACTTGAAGCGAATGAAAATTACTTTTATTTATGAATTAAAGGGACTGGCCCAGGCTAAAATCATAAAAAAATCGGTGATTTTATTTCGGGTTCTTAATATGACCATATGATGTAAGCATGTACATAGACTAGAACTGCAATTTTTTATAATTTTTCTGCTGCGCATTCACCAGTTAGGCTAGATATAGAGACGAAATTCCCGCATTTCCTATTTTTGACATGGTTGTCAATAATTAGAAATCAGGAATTTCGTCTCTATATCTAGCCTAACTGGTGAATGCGCAGCACAAAAATTATAAAAATTTGCAGTTCTAGTCTATGTACATGTTTACATCATATGGTCATATTAAGAACCCGAAATAAAATCACCGATTTTTTGATGATTTTAGCCTGGGCCAGTCCCTTTAAGTGACAGCGCATTTTGGTAGTGTCAAAGATTCACGACACATTCCACTTTAAAAAAACTGGCTACATAAGTAGTTAATAAAACCAAAGAAATGACACAATGCGGTTTTAATGTTGGTCTAGCGTCTACGACGCTGACCCAACATTAACCCGGTATTGTTTGTGGTGTTTGCTGGGTTCTCTTTCTGTTGCTTCTTACCTGTGTATACATGGTTGGTTTGTGTCTGGCCTGGAGCTCTAGGCGGCTGTGACAGCGGCTGGCGCGGGAGGGCGGGCGAGGATCTTCTCTGTAACCAGACAAATACATGTAAGAGTACAGTATAACAACGCCGATCACTCAACAAAATGACCGTATGCACATACTTAACCCCTAAACTCTTCTGCTTAGTTTAATAGTTTGTACTTTTTTTATTTGAAATAAAATGTAAAATTCATGACTAAACTATTACACGTATATATGGTAATGCTCATTTTTCATGAATCCGAACCTGTAAAGATGGTAAAGTATTCAATTAAAAACATAATTTAAACAGCATACCGCTATCTTATACTTGAGGTGTATAAATGTACATAATTTTGTAAAAAATATGAAACTTAATGTCACAATTTCTGATTATAGTCAAATTTCACGTTTATGCTTTGTGTAATTAGAGTGACAATACACGTTCACAAAATCGATTGTAAACGCATTGCAGTAGTTTATAGGGTTAACAGTATTACAAGTAGGGTATTATGAAAATCCGTCATGTATTATGTAGAACATTGTGTAAAGCATTCACCCTTGTCCTGCTAAGGGAGAATATGATGAGAACCCCTTGAGTTCTGATTGCAGTATTTTTTTTTGTTATTTTTTGTTTTGACACTTTTTATAAACTTAATGTCCTAAATATGTCATTTGCAGTTACTTGCGGATCGTGGGTAGCGAGACAAAACTTTAAATGAATAATTTATTATTTTGATAGTTCGAACATCACCAAATATTAATTTTTTATGAAAATTGATATTGTACATTGCATAAATATGCCTCATTATTGATGTGGTATATTACAAACATCTGGTGCTTCAAAATAGCAGTATTTTATCTATTTGAAACTTTAAATTACATCCAGCATGTCCAGATTCTAAATTTCAGCTTTTAGAATTGACCGATCGATGGTGCAACTAAAGCTGGGACGTATTATTGACAGCTTCAATAATAAACATCAATGCTTAGACTTTGTGAATAATTATGTAGCCCTGGTAATACAACGCATTTCATCAAATGTATGGGAATAAATTGCAGCTCGAAATGAAAACAAATATTCAATTAAAAAAGAACCTCATCATCTTGGTATTAAAGGGTTGCATCTTTCACTTTATAAAGTGGCAAATATTGCCATTTAGTCCTGCTACGCCCTTATATATATAGGCATACCGGTTTTAGCAGGTTTTAAGTCAGATAATAGGGCCTACTATATGTCACTGAAAATGGATAATATATATATACCACGATTCACATTCACCGTGGTGGATGAATTTCGCCGATTACTCCGTCAATTCTTAATCAATTTTCATGAATTTTTACACACACTATTTTCCATTCATGTCGTGACTACCCTGGAAGTTTCGCGGAGTTTTGATAAGTATTTTAAAAGTTAGACAATTTGACATGTAGTAAATAAATAAAAATGTTGCCCTCTATAAAGCCATTAGCTTCGTCTCAGAATTTTCTTACATGTCAAATGGTCTAACTTCTACAATACTTATCAAATTTTCAGGGTAGTTACGACATGAATGGAAAATAGTGTGTGTGAAATTTCATGAAATTTGGTTGAGAATTGACTGAGAAATCCGCGAAATTCAATAATCCTGGTTGATGAATTTAATGTGAATCTGACTATAGTTTATAGTGGATGATCAGTTAGTGAAATAAATTGCTGGAAATTGCTTCAGCAATTCCAGCTTCAAATGACGAAAAATACAATTAAAACAATTCAGCAGGACAAGGGTTGCCACCACGGTAACGATAAAGTGTAGATCTGGTGATATTCGCAAAGTTTTAATTTTGCGAATTTCGCGAGGACAAATTCGCGAATTCAAGAATCCCGCGAAAATTATTTTTATAATCGCGCTAATAAAGAATTCGTGTATTCTAAACTTTGTGAAATGTCCCGAAATCAGAAATTCGCTAAAATTTAAACACTCGAGAATTACCAGATCTACAGTATTAGTCTTGGCAGAAACGTTCACCCTGGGTAGTCGTGGTTCGTGATAACTATACACATACTGCATAACATAATACCGCACTGACTGCACCCATTCAACAACAAAGATCTTTCCATGAACAATTAGGTATGAGTAGTACCCACCACTCTTGGCAAAGGATAGGTCTCACTAAAGGATTAAAGTATATGGCTGGTGGAGAATAATCCACAGGCCACTGGAATATACGATTTAGATAAGATATCAACTGGACTGGTTAACCTATTTTTAGTTGCTAAAATAATCCTAATTTCCATTGGGTCTCAAGGTATCGAGATGCTTACATCCCCTTACAAAAAACATAAATCTTTATATCGAATTTAGGGCACTAAAAAGACTATAATTTAGCTAATATCTGTATTGCAAAATGACGGTATCTAAAAAATCGAGCAGATTTTAGTCCACATGCTAGGTATTTCACAAATCCTAATTTTCATCCCCTTGACTTTTGGTCTCGCTTTCGCGATGCACCACTTCAAGTGGATGAAAATGACATAAATCACCTATATTTTGTTATGCAACACAAAACAGTGAATAAGATACTAAGGTGCTTAACAAGAGATATCAGATCTCTCACGATCTGATATCGAAGCTGACGACAACTAATGTATGGTCGGCCGTCATCATATGGCCGTTTATTATCCAGAAGTACCTCGTTAAATAACTCTCCATTCACGTCACATTCTTCAAATGGGAAGAGAAGATTACATGACCGTGTAACTAAATTTTAAAGCTCATGCATTCTGTGAAAAAAACTATTTCAATTCTAGTTTGATTTAGAAGTTGTCTATGCAGATGCTGTTTGGTAGGGCCTACTCGTATCAACTGATCACCACCTTCGTATGCGGATATTCTTAATAAATTTGACTCTTCCTTTAACCGCGAAAAGATAGATGTGTTCATTAAGGAGTAACCAATGACATCTAGAATTAAGTTTACCTTACCTTTATTTTTCTCATGGTCATATCAGTACAAATCAGGTAAGATAGAATTAACAATTAAAGCAGAGTACCGAAAAAAAGCCAAGCTTCGCAAGTACACTCAAATCACTATTATCAGTCGCAATAGCGATTGCGCTCATATCTTGGACGGTTGGTGAGCAAAATGTATATTGTTGGGCTTAAAATAATAATGAGAGACATAAGTGGTTGTCTCTTTTCGAGTGCCAGGGGTGCTGTCTGAAAACTACTTGAACATTCATGTTGCTACAACGTGAAAACTAGACATGAGAGGTAGTCTGTCAAAACTCGAAATAAATGCGAGTTAGTGAGTGAGTGAGTGAGTGAGTGAGTGAGTGAGTGAGTGAGTGAGTGAGTGAGTGAGTGAGTGAGTGAGTGAGTGAGTGAGTGAGTGAGTGAGTGAGTGAGTGAGTGAGGGCATTAAATTATGTAAAAGCAATGCCCCGTGACAGATTCTCACAGGTGGTCATATACATCCTAAGCTGATTTTCCATACAACTAGTTAACATTGATGATTTCCATGGACTTTGTCAGGTTAGCAGACTTCAATCACTGTTGTTATTCACTGGATAATTGTATTGACATGACCACTAACCCTGAGCCACCCATGTCCAATCTATCATAATTATGCATCACATGAGAATGTTAACCAAGATTAGATTCAAATAAAATGCTACATTTCATCGATGTAAGGACGTTTGAAGCTTTCATCTGATATTATATCATAATTATTATCTATTGATTTGCTTTGATTTATAGTTCTCTTAAGTTGAAGTCATCTAATGAAGTTAAAGTTCTATTTAGTATGTCCCAGCAAACACGAGCCGTTTACCCATTGTATGATGGCCAACCGTCTGTGGCACTGACTCAACATCAAACGTACTATGATATGAGTCAACATCTCTCGTTAGTGTAAGTAAAGCCGTATATTACTGAATTTGTGTTGAATACTCAATCCTTACATCAGGAATGAATGAAAAGGAATTATAAAACTCCTCAAACGCCAAAACGAAACAAGCTCATGTTTATCAGATACATCTATGTAAAGGTTGATCCTAGTCGTGCTGTTCAATGTATATTGCACTGGTAATATAGTGATGGATAGCTGTGCTAAGTGTCAGCACGATTTCATCTTATTTAGGGAATGTGACACAGACCTGTACTAAAAAATCACCAGAAATATCTCAAATATATTGTTGTATTTTCCCTTGCCTCAAGAATCATAATCACCTGAATCATATTCCGCCCTGTTAAGATATTCGATTTAAATGAAACATAAAATGGACCTAAATTGATTTATTGATCTACCAAAACCTCACAACAATATATAATATACATGTGTACATGAGCTTAGTGATATATGCTTGATCTCTGCGAACACAGGCCAGTGTTAGATTAATGTTGGGCCAGCGTCACAGACGGTGGACTAACATTAAACCAACATTGTTTTAACGTCTTATGTTCGCTCGGATTACAGAGGATAATATTTTCAAGTATTTCCTTCAGAGGTAATTAACCATTCCAGCACGAAGAAAGAATAATATCGAATATATAGGCTCTCAAGTCGGAGTTAAGGCTAATTTAATACCCGCGCAAAAATGATACAATAGCTTTGCTATTGATGGGAATCCTATTTTTAAATTTTAAAAGATAACTTTTTTATTTTATGTTTAAATTTGTGGGGTTCAGTCTAGCCTACAATGAATTCGAGTACCATGAATAAATCCGAGTAATGCATGCATATATTGTGCATGTAAACTATTTAAGTGCCGTATGTTTTCTTAACACGAAGATTGAACGCCAATTCTAGCAAAATCGTGCTATCTAAATAAACACAAGTTTTTAAAATAATTTAAGCCCTAATGGGTTTTCTTGATTATAATATATCTGTTCTTAAAGCTAGAAGGGTTAAGCTTCATGTGGTAATGGTAAAGGCGTTACTTAATACTTCCACTTGTCATACAAGATTGATCTGTGTTGGTATGATTTCAGCAAGTAATCCTATAGTCTATCCTGTTAATTCTCGTATTTGAGCACGACACTATTGAGGTAAGGTATTCATGGCATTAGGGGGTTTATGTGTTGTGGCAGCTTAATGTGTAATGCCTCACACATAGAAACGGGAGGCAGTCACGTGATTCACAGATACATTTAAAAAAAAGTAAACTACATAGTATCTACACATATGAGCGGGTTTTTTGCATTGTTTTGCAGAAGGACAATATCGCAATGTTTCTGAATTAATTTAATTCGGTTATAAAAAACATAATTTGTATAACGGGGGAAATAGATAGTTCATTTAGTTCTCCGGGGAAGGGAAAACCATTACAAGACAATCTGGCAGTGTTTACGAATAATATATGTATGTAATCGTATATATAGCCTTTTTAAAAGTTTTGTTTTTATATCACAACGAAGTATTACCTAGAAATAACTATTAGTCACTTGATTTGATGTTATATGTGTATGAGAATTAAAAATATAACATTGAAAATGACTCTTAGTTTTAGTTATGACCCACACATTTATACCAGTTTAGATTTTTATATATAGTTTTCTCAAAATCTTCTGGACAGTGTCAAGAGTGACTATTATTAGAAGAAAAACTTTTCTTTGCATAGTAATACGGTTTATGTTTTCTAAATCATAATTACAACATATAAAGACTAGATGTATAACTTTTGCAACTACACATCTGTGGTATAGCAATGCATTAAAGTTGTGTTGTGTTATTTGATTTGTTTACCATTTTAGCCGCCGGTGTCGCATATATTCGGGTTCTCATTTTTGAATTGATCTCCATTTTGTCAAATCTGAATAATTTTCATTCACTTGAAGTTATGGATCGCGTCAGCGAGACACAACTTCAAGTGGGTGAAAATTCAGATTGAATAATTTGGGGGTAAAGGGTTAAGGAACTCAAAAAACTCAATAATCGTAATGTAACGATCTATCACTCCTCTTACATTTATTTCAGTGTGGACATACTTGCCCAGCTGCATACTTCATTTGTTTTCTAGCTACGTGGGGGTATATGCCTACTTAAAATTAATGCGCCTTCGTATTTTTTATGATTAACGGAGGCTCATATGAAAACTTTGGTACTGATATTAATACAGTGATAATCTCATTACACAAGAGTGTTTAGACAGGTGTCATGCAATAACGGACGGTGTCATTTACAATTTTTCTAGGATCAACCAATCAAAAAAATTAAATATATAATAACGTACAGATATTTTACACATATATACAGCAAATATTTTACATACATTTATGAAACATAATGCTGTACATGCGTATACCTTTATAATTATGATCATTTTTATCTTTAAATTAACAGTACTTTTCATTTATAATTTGAAGCTTGAAATTGCGTTAGCCTTTCCAGGTTCAAGTGGACTGAAACAGAGTGGTGAATAGTATGGTGTGACAGAAAAAGTGTATAAGAAGCGATAGGCATGTTCCCAGGAAGAATAACTATGTTATTTTCTTCTTATTTGTAACTGGTCAGCTAAACTATCATAATTCTGTATAGTTTGAGCTAAATGTTTATATGAAGTGATCACTCTCACTTAATTCGTCAAAACCTTAACGACAATTGACAGATTCTACTCAAATGAACCTGTTTTATATTGTGATTAATCTGATAGAGCAGCAAGTTACATTACATAATTCAACTTAAGATTACTTCAATTCACTTTGTTCTAGCTCCTGATGATCAACACGTGTTGTCAATTTCAACTGGTATTGTGTTGTATCAAAAGAGACACAAGCACAAGTATAAATTAGTTGTGGAGTATGGACATAAATAGTGAAGTTATATACTCAAAACATTATTAAGGCAACATCAAATCGTATGCATGGGTTATAACTGCTCTACAAAAAAACCTGTCTTGAGTGATTTTCCTGCTTCCGTCATCTTCTATCTGGATATTGCGTCAGCAATTCCAGCTACAAATGATGAAAATTGCGAGCATACATTGATCACTCTAAGGTTAATTAAGAGCATTGTATGAATCCTAATCTATATTATCTTAAGAACTATCTAAAACTAGATGACTGCATGGAGTATAAATGACATCTGCCTACAAAAGGTTAACAAGCTGACAGGTTGGCCACTTTAAAACATAGATAATATCAAGACCTCGTGAATCTCTAGGGTTTGTTCTTATATCTTGAGTGGCTCGTCAGGTCTAACTTAGCAGGCCGCACATATTAATTATTACCCACTCAAGTGATAATACACTCCACTACAAGTGTCCAGCAGACATAACTACCAACAAATTCATCACATCATTGCCATGTCTACAACATAAATTATGTTCTTGAATTGAAAATCTGTGTTTGAAAGAAAAGCGTTAGTTTAATCTATATTTTAGAGTTCGGTCTTGCATATGAATTATTAAATGGCCCAAACTATGATTCCAAAATAAAATAGAAACAACACATTTACTCTACATTGTGCAAAAATGTAATAGTGAGCTAGGCTTGAAATACATGCAATCTACGGTACATATTTATCTTGATAGCATTATGATCTACAGTTACAAGTTGAGATTGCAAACGGATAATATCTGAGATAGTTATGCAAAAGTGTATGAATGATGCCATTATGATGGATTTGCCACATGAGTTTTACTAAATAAAACGGCCAGAGATATAACTGTATTCGACTGGTCAAAAGCTTCAATCGTAAAAACTACGAATGAATGAATGAATGACTAATTGAATGAATGAATGAATGAATGAATGAATGAATCAATCAATAAGTAAATCAATCAATGAATCAATCAATCAATCAATCAATCAATCAATCAATCAATCAATCAATCAATCAATCAATCAATCAATCAATCAATCAATCAATCAATCAATCGATCAAGAACTTTTACGAAATGGGCTGGTCACGATTATGCGTGCGAGGCAGTACAGCGTTAGCCGCTACACCAGATCACTGTCCCCCGTAAAATTGTGATTTTGGCTATGTTCTTCTGTATTTTACGTTAAAGGAAATTCCACTTTTTTCGTTAGCCGATTTTTCTTCAAATTAAATCGCTCACTGCACAAAACCGAAAAAATAATTAAACCAAAATATAAGTAATTTGGCAATGATACAGCTTGACAATACCTTTCCTTATCCTAGGGATTTTGACCCAACAGATAACCTAATTATGTCATGAAATGTGTGTCACTGTGAGGAGACAATTACAAATGTTTAGGAACTAGCTTACTTTTGCATCTGATTGTCGTATACGCCCATTTCTTGAATAATAATAATAATCTTTATTTATAGAGGGTTTCCCATTGAGCTTTCGTTCATCTGCCATGAAGCCCTCTTCAAAATTGTACATAATGTTAAAAAATAACAATCATGCAAGCATAGATTTGCACTAAATAGATTTTTTGCAATAAAATAGATTAGAACTTAATCCCTCCTGGTCAACCATTGTCCTACTAGGGCCTATATAAGTATGCGAATAATAAAGTAGGAGTGAAAAAAGTCCACAAATGTATGTTAAACTCCAATCCCTGAGTATCCCTGGCCCCAGGCGGCCGAGTGACCTACCTGTTGGGTGTGTGTGGAGAGACCGACATGCTGACTGTATGTAGGACTAGAGTACTGCTCATCCACCACTCCACTACTCAGTGACTGAAGACCAGAGTGTTTACTGTGACAGTCATTTCAATAGTGTTCTGTTGCTAGCCACAACATGTTGTGTAATAGAGTGAATGTGAACAGAGTGTGGACAGAGCAGTGAACTTAATCCCCCGTGGTTAACCTTTGTCCTGCCAGGGACTATAATAAGTCTACGTTAGCAAGCAAGACGTAAACTAAATAAAATGCTACTCAAATGGATCAAATAATTTGTGTTTGATTAATCCAACAATTCAATTTTGGGATATTTGTCTATATTTTGTAACCATATTTTTCGTCAGTTCAGGTTACAGCTTGTGTTACAATTACAGTTTCAAATGAATAAAAAATACTGACAACACAGGAGGACAAAGGTTGATCCGCATGGGAGTTGTCACCGGCTTTGTTCAGTTTTCACTGGTAGTGAGAGAGTGAGTCCCTCTCCTAACAATTTGGTCGCTGGTATCATTGAGAATGTTTTTTATTCAACATCACCTCATTTGATACATAATGATGATACATAAATACATGTATTGCAATTCATTTCGATTTTAAATAACTATTTTGGCCAAATTCATAATGTATAGCATTTTTAGTAACTATCCACACCATCTGACAAGTAACATTAATATTTTTTTTACTATCATAGATGTGATATAATGAACATACACATCACTTCTGCAAGAAGTTATATGAAATAAATATTTTTGTATATAGAATGTATAGTATTTATGCTGTTAAAAATGTATAATTGAAAAAGTATGCACATCGATCGTCTTCTGGGTAGCGTTATACTACTATCTATGTGATATGTGAATGTGTAGGCCTACGTCATTTTTAGACTTTTAAATTTCAATATTATCTTTTTTCCAAGTACATTTTAATAAATTTATGATAAATTGATTTTGATAAATCAAAACTGAATCCGTTGTGTAATATAGCTAAAATTCAATGCACGTTAGTTGCAGGTTTCAAATTGAATAAAAGATTTTGAGATTCCGTGTAATTCAAAATTATGTAAATCACTTGAATCAGAGTACAATTCAAGCTGACAGTCGGGGCTTATGCCAAAATGTACCTTTGGTGACTGCATGGTATCCTGAGGAAAATATAAGCGACATACATGTATATTGGTTTAAACGTGCTTGTAAAATAGAATTTCAATTAAAAAGAAAATGGAATAGTTGAACTGTGGTAGAGGCAATGTCTTCATTAAACAGACTAATCACAATACGGCAGCGCTGCATAATGTATTTCCACGCCTGCAGCTTGTGCGAAGTGGCAAAACTGACATTAAAAATCACGTAAATCTCACTAGAATTACCTAATCTGAATCGCTATCAATTCCGCGTCACACGTCACGTGAAATATAACGCGGATCTCATTTGATCTGGATCACTGACTGTGATCCCTGGTACAGACACCACACAGTAAACGTCAAACGTTCACATAATCCTCAACAGCATTGGTGCAACATTTCTTGTCTGTCGGTTTGTGGGAGTTTTCAAAACAAAGTATATTTCTACGTTTTATTTAATTCACAATGTATGAAATTAAACTTTGGTCATTGTGAGTTTCGTTTACAGACAGACAGACATATATTTTATTGACAGAAAGAAAGTCAATCCAGACTTATTTGTCATAGAAATAAGAGAGAGATATTTACATGTATATACAACATTAGTAATTTGTTAAAATCATATGACAATAAACATAGTATAACATACATAACTAAAATCATGTTAACTTATTATATTAAAATATATTTTGATTATTACTTAGAGATGTTATTTCCCTCTGATCCCGTAATTTAGTGTCGTAGGCCTATTTCCTAAACCTATCACACTACGCTTCACTGATTACAGACAGTAGAATTGCCAGACGTGCTATACTTAACCCTTTACCCGCTAAGTTATCTTATCTTTTATTTTAACAAGGGTTAAGTAAACAAAAATGAACCCTTTAAGGGGCCTTGCAAAGTTAAAAAATTCCTGACATCCCACTTGAAGTTGTGTCTCGCTGACACGATCCACAACTTCAAGTGAGTGAAAATTATTCAGATTTTACAAAATGGAGGTCAACTCTTTTCAAATCGTGCTGATTGATGTCACATTATGGCTTTAACCTGCTTAAAAGGCGGTACTAAATGTGGTAATAATTGAGTGAAAAACCCAATATATTCGGCATGGGCGGTTAAAGGGTTAAGTAAAACATTTCAGCGTTGTAAGGGTTAAAATGCTAATGGCGTCCATAGCCGTTTTTAGTCTTTCTGTTTGTCTTTCAAAAAAGAAAATTATATGTAAAAGAAATGAGCATTAAATGTGCAAGATTGACATAATTATATTCTGATTCAAATTTTACATATATAAGTGATTTTCACCCACTTAACCCTTAAAGCGCTGAATAAATTTGAAAAAAACATTGCAACAAAATGGGGTTTTCTCAATTTGAAATCATCATAAATGTTTCAGTTAGCTATATCTGATTCATTTGAATACCTATGTTATGGTTCTACGGCCATTAGAAATATTTTTTCTCTTACAGTGCGGGGATCGACTTTAGTCGTCAGAATCTGACGTCTACAGACGTCAGATTCTGTCGACTAAGGTCGATCCCCGCACTGTAAGAGTTAAAGTTGTGGGTCGCGGTCCTAGCAGGACAATGGTTGCTATATGTTTCTAGATACCGTTATTTGATTTGACACGTGCGGCAATATTTCTAGACGTGGCCGGGGGTCTAATATCATACCATGATTTACTGTGCCTTGCAAATCTGATATTTAGCCTTCACTCTGCCAAAGTCTATATGCTTCACGATATAAGATTAGTGAGACACGCAGTATTAACGTTATATAGTTCATTATTAGACAATAGATCCAGACAGTATTTACACCACCAACACTAGGTCTGGTGGCCGGGGGAGGGGGGTGATCAACCAGACTGCTACTTAAATCCACATTTAATTACATTATTGAGACTATAACAAATTAATTTTAAATTGTAGTTTTAAAAGTAGTCAAATGAATGACCAAGAGTTTACTCTACAACTTTTAAAAGCTGGAGGTCTTTAATTGATTAATTAGCTGTTAAAATATGAAAATAATTCCACAAAATTATAAAATTGTGGCTGATAAAAGTTGAAATAGCCAACGGTTCTGTTTTTTCTTCCAATATGTCGTGACTGAGTTACAACAGGTTATGGCAGGTACGGCGTAAGTGTTGTTGGATACAAAACTAAATGATAGCGTGCGGCTAAAATATGCATCGAAGTGATTTCGGAAAGAGCATACAATTTGTTCCTAGCTTTTGAATTCTATCTCGAACACAGATAAAGGTGTTGCTTTAAAATCAATGCAATGAAAAATATTTCATTAAATGTAGGCTACAGAAGGCCTGCTTTACCCATTGAATCAAGTTATCATCTTGAAAATCCAGTTATGTTTAGCCATTTTACAGTACATGTAAGACAGTCAGTCCTCAGATATGACATAGGACTAAATACCAGACGGGGGGGGGGGGGGGTGGCGTCCTGGGGGTGAAACCCAACCCGAAGTGTGTGATCAGTACGTGCTATGACATAACCACACATGAGACCATCAAAGAAACCATTGACTACCCACCAACATTAAGCCAACAATGACCCTATGACTTGTATGTTAGGATTTAACCTCTTCAGTACCAATCAAACAATAATGTGTACGGTTCACCTCTTTATATCGTGATATCCGCGCTGAAAGTGTTGGCCTGATTATGGAGCGCAAACACTGTGAAGCCCACTAGATGTCGCCAGCATCAAACCAGAGGATAATCTCACGATATGACCCGTTCGCAGAATATTAATTCGTAAAAGTTCAAGGATCAAATTCTAGCGTTGTCTGCTTCCATATAGCAAAAGAGGACTCAGCTTTAAATACGTCGCTTTCTGCACTTTATGACAATATCGTGACTGAAGGACAAACTAAGTCGGACTAAACTAACTTTGAAAGAATATAAACAGTACGTTCTAAATATTGCGCCATTGCAGTACTGTACACTCAACGCATTTCATCAGTTTAGGATATACTGTGTAGACAACCAAGTATCGATGACCCACTCGCCTCAGCCGAAATTTGAACACGCTTTCTCCAGGTTGAATGAATGAATGAATGAATGAATGAATAATTGAATAAATGAACGAATGAATGAATGAATGAATGAATGAATGAATGAATGAATAAATGAATGAATGAATGAATGAATGAATGAATGAATGAATGAATGAATGAATGAATAAATGGTGTTGTAGGCCACATTTTGTGCACATATCTAGTATAAACTGGGCCAGAATAACCTCCTGAGGATGGTGAGATGAATGAGATAATACTCCACTCCGGCCACAGAATTCGAAATTCGAACCCTAGAGGTATGAGGCCGAGTACGCTACCTCTCTCGTCACGGAGGCTCCCCACAATACTGGTTAAAAGTCCAGGTTACAGAAATAGCCTACTGTAATTGCCTGTGTTTTATTTTGCCTTGCGGCTGTTTGAAGCTCTTACATTGAAATAATATATTTCACTTCAGTCAACATTTATAGTGTGGTGGTTCAATACTCGCCCATCGTCAACAAAGCATATACTGTTTTTTGTATTAACTATATATTTTAATGGAAGATACCATGGATACTTGAAGTTATGTGACCGATCTGAATAATGTGTAAATTCTATAAATTATTAAATGCTTGTTCTGTGAGAGGGTTGCCAAATTTACTTAATATTTTCGGGTTGGAACAAGGCGGCGGGTGCCAGGTTTGATGGAGTGTGAGTAGTATAGGTATCATTCTGTGACCAGAGCAATCTCTCCCTGCGCTGGACCTGACGGTCTCGTGGGTGGGGCGCTGGTGACAGCATGTATAGGTATAGGAGTGTGTGTGTGTGTGGTGGGTAGGTGTTTGGGTGTTTGGGTAGGTAAGGTTGGTAAGTGAGAGGGATATGGCTACTTGACCCTTATCCATACGAGGCCGCAGCCTCGTCTACAACGTGATGATGATAACGGATATAATAATTATTATACTCCAGATCTGTTCTTTATTTCCTACAATCCCAACGGTACTCGTTTTAGGAGGTACATATTGCATCACTATTGCAAGAACCATATTATGATTCTGTGACATTACATTTCTAATGCAGTAGAAAACATTTCAATGACTTTCCTAGTAGCTCACGAATCACCACCCACTCAGTGCACACGATCGTTTTCTTTGAACTTGAAGTACTTCTATCCTATTGCCATCCTAGTACTTCTTTTAATCCTCCTAGCTATTCGCTCTTATTATCATTCACCTCTGAGATGTGAATTGCTACCTCACTTCATACCTCTAAGAGAATAACAATGTTCTGATGTTATGAAATACCCAAGCGAACCGGAAGTAAAACCTCTAAAGGTAAATGTCAGAACATCCTTATATTTATTATTGTAATGGACTATAACATTTTTATTATATTATGTTATTTATATATATCATGTGTTGCCCAAAATGCTACGAGTGATTCAACGGGTTAGCCTTTAAAGAGCTGAAATTGTTTTTTATTCAAACCATGATTTGAAATCATCCTAAATGTACTATAGTTAGGATGTCTTAGTTTGAATACCTTTGTTATGGGTGGACGACCATTATAAATATTTTACTCTTTCAGTGCGTGGGTCGACTTTAGATGTCAGAATCTGACGTCTATAGATGTCAGATTCTGACGTCTAAAATCGGTCCCCGGATTTAAAGAGTTAAAAATCCTTTTACTGTTTGATGGTGCTTATTTCTGAATCACAGTGGCTGAGAATGAGAACTTATGTCAATGTCACGAATAGAGCTCTGGAAAGCTAACAGATCGTGTTATCAATGCCCGCCACGTTGAGTGATGTTGTCCATGTGACAGGCAGCTTTGACTTAAAAGCACTGGAGACTCAAGTTTGTGGACAAAGACTCCAGTTATTAACATTCATACGACGAAAAGATTGACGATAATACCTGGAGCAGGTACTTATCCCCAGCCGCCCACCATGTGTCTGGAGTGATCCTGGACAGACCGATAGATAGCAGCTCAACATTTCATTTTTGATTCTTTCAATCTCGGGAATTACACTACACATTTAAATTAGGATTACTTGAATCCACACACAATACGGATGTCTTTTGGAACAGTATTTGACACGTACATGTATTATACTTTTGCAACATTTGCTTTGTAAATCACGCCAGCGATTTCAGCTTCAAATGAAGGAAAAGTGAGAAAAATACACATTTTCAAACAACAATAATGTATAAATTAATGTACAAAGACCACATGTAAACAAAATACCTAGCGTTATAAGACATCCTCAATATAGAGTCAGAAATCCCAGTCACAACTAATAAAGAATTAAAAAAAAAAAAATACAATATTTCTATAGAAAGATTATGATGATTGTGAAGCAAATATCACAACGTTTTAAATTATGACACACGTTTTACGAATATCTACTTAACATTTTTCATTAGTTGAAAGGGTGACAGCACTACATTTTTTCAGCTTTAAATGGACAAAAAACACAGAAAAATGAAAAAATCATACGAATGGTCAGGCCTAATAGACTCGATTTGTATAATTATATGTAATAAAAGATTATTTTGTCTTTATACTAGACAATGTTAGTTCATATAGGCTTCTGGTTAATGTTACACAGGGAAACCCCTCCTTTCAATTTGACATTTCTATGCTCCTTTTATCTTGTTCTCTTTGGAATGTAGCCTTATATTTCATCGCATTCAACAATGATTTATTATGCTGACAGAACTATAATTATTCGTAAACTATACTAGGCCAGTCACCGTCAGGAGATCATTTTATCAACCCTTTGAGTGCTACATCACTCCTTGACCTACTTCATTGAAGTGACATACAGCTCCGAATGAAAAAATAACCCCACCCTAAAAAAGTATTTTGCTATTATTTGCTAGGACATGTATTATTTGTGATCTGTATTTTGTGACTTGTATATGATAAATCAAAATCAATTTAAGCCTATTCTTGCTCAAAACGCTGGTATAGGCCTACCTGGATCAAATTGTTAGGCATAACTTATAATAAGTAAATTAAAAAGTAAACCTATAGGCCCACGCTGCTGCAGCCATCTGTGACGTGTTTGTGTGGCTGGTTTGTTCTTCCCTTTTCTCATCAGAATGCCACCTTACCCCTGAGGCTTAGACAATTCGGCGTATTATTAACCGAAGACATGTAGTCATTGATAATCATTTTTTCAGGTGTTTCTGAGGAGCATTGTGTTGAGTTGACGTACAGCTACATTGGAAGACGACATAAGGGAAGGAAATGATCGCTTTTTTTATTTGATTTGATTTATTTTAATTTTATAAAAAATAATAAAAACTGGAAGCCACCATGCCTGGTCACCATAGATATTACACACTGGAAAGTTTCCTGGTGAGGTGTATTTATTTCCACAGCAGTCTAACGTTATATAACAGTGATTCAGGATGGAGACAGAAAAGTATGAAAGAGCATCCGTAAAAAAACCCTGATGTAGATCTAGACCCTAGAGGCTTAGCCTAGATCTACTACTAAAATATGTATTGGACATTCAATAAAATAAGGATAACATCTGTACCGTAGATAGCCTTTCGGAGGGTGGCATATGCCACTGACTGATGGACCACCGGTGGACCACCACCGGCAAACAATGTCAATGTAGCTAAACCTAGTGGGCAAGTTTAACACGTTGTGAAGGTGGCTTTGGCTAATTATTTTTTTATATTATAAATTAACGAGCTCACCCTTTCCATTTGACGTGCCACAAACATACCAAATGCTCCTCTGTCTCTGGTAATTTCATAGATGTGCTGTCCGTCCTGATGTAGGCCTTTACATGACTCAATCTAATCTGCAGACTCAGGTAGATCTAGAAATTTGCAATTTATTGATCCCACGCCGGCACTATTACGGCGACAGGTGAGGTATATTTTGTATGTAATTTTGTGACATTCATAAAATAGTTATTAACCTATGACGTCATAATTATATAATCAATGGGTTATGATACTTCATATTACCATAGCGTTGTCACTAAGGACCCACTTAGATGTGGTCAATTTTAGTCCAAGGACTACCAATCATCTATAGGAAATTATTATTTACATTAGAAGGGCATAATATTATTACATCAAGTAAAAAAGAAAAAAGAAAGACAAAATAGAGAACGGTAATCATGCAGTTGAGCGGTCCCTACTTTTGATCAGCTCTGTGGACCACATTTGTGTGCCTATCAGTTCTAACAGTATGAGGAATAAAATGTGGTCCATTAATTAAATCAATATTTATTTAAAAGGAAAATAACATTTTTAAATCGAATAAAATCAGCCTTAATTTTGAAATTAGGACTTTCAACTCATGTGTGTCATCAATATTTCTTTATAATGGACTTAAAAACAAAGAAAAACAAAAGAAAGAAATACACTTTCCAGAGAAACCGTCTCAGACGTAATCACAAATGCATGAGAAACTCATGATCAAAACAAAGCAAATGAATTTTCAGATACCATTAGCATTAGAAAAAAGAAACTATCCTAGTTTTGACAGGTGTGTAGCCTGGATAAACAAACGCCAGCATAAATCGCTTTGAGCACATCAGATCAAATGAAAAATTAACGAAACTCAGACGTGGAGAGAAAATTACATGGCTAAAACGTAAAAAATAAAGGAAATGATTTAAATAAAATAAAATTTACTAAAAAGTAAAAATATAGAAAATTAGTTGAATAAAAAAAGCACAACTGAACTAACAAAAGACAGATCTGCTTGAAAGCGCAGCTGTTAGTAAATGCTGCGCTAATTCCAGTAACATTATAGAAGTGATGGCGCCACCGACCATGACGACAATCATAGAATTTTATTTATTTATTATGATCTCACCACCCCAAATGCCAGTCTCATTGAAACAGATGTATCATGCCGACATTTTAAGGGCCGATTTCACCACTTTCGTCACTAGCTACACTACAATGTGACACACCATAATAAGGCCTAAGCTGAACTAGGCCCCCTTATGTGGAAATAGGGCCAGATTGCCCAGATCTCCCTAAATATTCTTGTACCCACTCCCAGAATGGACACAAATCCTTCTCACCCCCTGTGTCCATACAAAAATCTCACATAACAGTTATACCTCATATCACAGATAGCGAAAACAGTGTTAGGGTAGGGACTCTCTAACCACCCCCCTTGAATTTCTGCTCATTTAGGGTGGTGAGATCAGTTTTAGGTCGAAATCTGTGAAACCATCGATGTTAGGGTATACAGTAAAGCCTGGCGGTGGTTATCTGCTTAAAGGGGGGGGGGGTATTTTACATATTTCGGTGTTAGTGCCAAATGCGTCACCAACCAAAAATCGTTCAATGCCATCCGATTAGTTCATTGTTGAAGAGTTTAGGTCTGGATATATACAATAAGACCAGTCGGCCATCAGAGCATTATTATAGTCAGGACGTCAAACTGCGATATGTGCCTAGATAACACTTTCGCTAAGCATTTTTAGTACAAGATGGAAACCAATGCCAAGACATTCTTTAGCATCTCTGATAACTCAAACCAGGTGTCTCCAAGCTGAAATATGATTTTTAAGGTATTTTTTCAACCTTTGAAATTATCACCCATTTTTACAATAATTAGTCGGTTTATCTCAGGTTAAACAAACTACAGCCCAATACAATGTTTCAACATTGGAATGGATACACAGATTCATTTGAAATTTTCACATCACATTAAAGATATGTCACAGGATGACATACATGTATGACTCTATTGGTTAATACTAGATAACCTGTCGCTCACGATATGTTTTCTCTAACGACCTTCCGGCGTGTTCCTACTTGACAATTATCACGTTTGCCTACATCGTGCTTTTACAATAGCAAATATTTGGTATCCCTACTCAGGGAATACTACTCAGGATTAAGTAGGGATAATTAATAATATTAATTACATTTTAAATTTCCATTGGCCACGTCTTGTAATAAGGTGAAATAAACTTCCTGCTGCCTATAATCGAGATAATCAGAAAAGTGAAGTTGTCGCACTGCTGTGTAAAAAGGCAGAGGTAATTGAAACATCATTATAAATAATAATACACGGATATAAACGTTACAAACAGTGCAATTAACCACAACCAAATCCTCATTGAGTTATTGCAAAAAAACTGACAAGTCCAATTGACCACAACTAAACCTCTGACATGGGCGACTTGTCTCAAACCAACGTGACCAGCGCAGGTATGCCCATATCACGTTAGTGAACCATATAAAAATAGAGGAGCGTGTCATTTCACCTTGTTGCGGGCAACCATCGGTCTATGGTTGTGCAAAATATGAAGTTGATCCATCAATGGGAAGATACAGAACCATGCCAAACATACATGTTCTATTATTGTGATTTAACAAGAATGAAAATCCAAATGACACATTGTCAATGCCTCACATGTCAAGCATCCCGGATTTGGAATTGATCACACAATCCATATGCAGCACGAAAAACTTAAAATAACAGTCAGTATATATAATTAAAACGGCTTGACGACACTTCTCTGACGAGATAGTCATGTAAAATGATTTTTAATAGACCTACATCAAAAACAATACAATATGGCGATAAAACATAATGTTGTGCAAAAGATGACATGGATATGGGGTTGAATATGTAAAGAGTGTTTTCCTTCCACTGGTGCTCCATTGATTGATTGCCAGCGGCGTACGTTGGCTCCTCTGTGCAACAGCGGTGCCAATGCAGCTTCCGTATCAGTGCAAACACTACCAGTGCTGTGTCACTACAGTGGTCATGGTGGCCTCACAAAACCCACCATGCCCTATCACCCCATCCTCACGTCATCATATGTACATCATTCATCTCATCGATGGACTGCACCGTTTTTATCATATTACATTGTCACTTAAATTTACTACTACTACTACTACCATTGGTGAGGTTTACTTCATGTCCTGACGGCCACAGACTTCATTTTCAGCTGAAAAGCTGTAGCCTTCGCTCAACTCGATCACCTATTCTAGAGGCGCATAGTCGAAGGGTAGCGTCTTTCACTAGTGTCAAACTGGACAGAATTCATTAATATCAGACTAGTGTAAGGCCGCCCACTGCTTATCACGCGGATTTTTGCAGTTAATCATCATTGACCATGAATATGTGAATTTACATTTTTGTTAAACTTATGAAATAAGGTAGCCAACTGCTTCAGCCAACAAAGGAGCCCCGAAATACCACCAGACTGCATATCAGGCTTTCCAAGATTAAACAAATTCCTTGGGGAAGCTCCTATACCCTATGTGAGAGGTAATACCCCATCCACTTCGGCGGCTTGACGGAGGATTGGGCTTAGCTGAATCACGTTTTCCGGTTTCAAACATACATTTTCACCAAGGTTGCTAAGTCTGCCAAAGACCAATGTGGCAGATATAGCTCAACATCATTGCTTGATAATGCGAATAGCACGCTATGTAAATCATCACACATGTCCCATATTTTGCTAGATTAACATGATTGTAATATTATTACATTGTGTGGGTAGCAAATTCGTAGCTCTTGCAATTCCTGAACATCGATCTTTGCGACACTTTGATTGACGCACCAGAAGAAACTATTAAAATAATACAATATCTAGACTGTTTCAGCTTAAATAATATATATTTTGATGACATCCCTTGGGATCACTATTATCATTTGGGAAAAGATGTTGTCTAATGTAAATATTCAATTTACACAAATACATTTTTGTGTTTAAACATACAATTTATATGTGAAAAATATTTGCCGAAGTATGTGAATAAACGGGATTTACACGCATGTTTATTGCCTTTACCGAAATGTAACGTGTAAATAAACAAGAAAAATGCTGCCTAATTTTCAGGATTGGGATAAATACAGAAATAATTTCTGACAGGAAAATCATCATGCTAGATCCGAATTACCCTCTTCTTTATAGCTGTAGAAGTATGGTATACCAGATAAAACATTTTTCTTTATGGCTCAAATAATTTGATGGTTTTCTTACGTTGTTGATTGTACAAATTTGTGTAGATTAGATTTTTAAAACAGATTGACCGCATATGCGATTATCAAATGCCTTTCCACCAAAAAAATATACTGTATCTAACATGACTACTTTTTTGAAATAAACCACATAGATAAGGCTAAAATGTATTTACACGTTTGTATAAAGTAAACATTCACACTATCTTTCCCCCAACTGAATATATGAAGAGCAATATTGCATGGTTGTCTCAATCCATATATCTTGGGCTATATATCTAATAATTACCAACAAAGAAACATCACCAGGATATTAGTCGACATAATATTAGTAGATGACGATTGTCATGACAAATACAATAACTCAATTACTTCATATTTATTGTAGAGATTAAATCCACCACTGAATATTATGTCAATCAAAAAACTTAGAGCCCGCTCTAATTTATCTGTATCAAACTCATAATTACAGATTACCATATATATGATTGTGCATGTCTCTATACCTCTGATATTATCATGTATAGTCGTAATAGATCCATAATATTGTTCCTATATTCGCCAACCTGGGCTCATCATTGACATTTACAAGAGTATTTTAGTACAACTTTGCAAAATGAACAACATCTTTAGAATGCCTCCTCATTCGACCTCCTTCCAGATTCGCTATTGTGCTTCGGAAGTGATCATCTCACTAACTGTTTTTAATTTGCAGTTTTTTCGATAATTGTTGTGTACTGGTATAAAAATGGTTTTATCAGGTTGTGTGGCCACAGCTTCAGTTTATATAAACTTACTTACTTGTTTGACCAAAAATACAAAAACGCTCAACTTGTTCGATCAGTGATAAAACATCACATCCTGTTCATGGCTTATTCCGCTTGGTAGACAAACGATGGCCCTCTCAGTTCGGCTATGTCTCGAAAGTCAGAGGTCAGGGTTCGGATGCTACTGACATCATACTTTACTATTGTTGTCAGACAAAATGACTAGATTACAACAAAAAGGTATCACAAAAATCACAAATAACTACAATTTTCTTGACAATCAATGAACTGCGACCAAACCTTTTCATTTGCAGTCATTACTTATCAATCACAAGTAATGCTGAGAAGGGGTTCCTAAAATAACGATATTACAACATTCAAATGACCGCTATTTTAATAAAATTGCTGAAACGCGACCAAAACAGATAAACAATCCCTACATAATTACCTTGGATTGGGGATTTTTTGGATATTGCGTTCACAAATAATCGAATTTTTTAATAGCTGTCATTTCGTAAATGCTGAACTGTAATCACCATCCCTTTGTTTTGCAACCATACAGTGCAGTGCCTTGATACAAAATTACGTGTGATTTGGTTGAGCGGCTTACACATTTATCATTGCTAGCTACTGAGACGACGGCGCAGCGACTGTATACACAAGCCTGCATCCCGGAAGATGCATACTAACATAGCTAATCTATGCTTAAAAAAGCTATAACTAGATAATATCTACAAAATAGAGTTGCCTATTTGCACAGCTAAGGATGTCATGATTATATCCAACCAAACCCGAAATTAAAATGGAAACAAATAGTTCAGAAAATAATTCAACTGTCACAGATTGAATAATTATCTAAATTTTCTACGGCTTATTTTTACCGTTGTCAATTTAAAAACAACTATTTATATTCGAGATATCAAGTTATGTCTATTACTCGGTAATGACTAGGCCATTTTAAATTAAGATAAAAAAATCAGGCTAATCTGTGCAGAAGGACTTGTGTTATGGAAGATTATGTCAAAGCGAAGAATCATTAAAACTGCATTTTACCGCTGAAATAGACCAGAAATGGGTATGTTTTTAATATGCATATAAAATACTTAAAAAGATAAATTTCGGTTAGGAGACACCTCAAAATGGTATCAAGAAATGCTAAAGATGATATTTAAAGTGGTCTCTTGCTTGTACTAAAAATGTTTAGCGACATCATAGTTTTCTAGCTTGACACCCTGACTATTAGGCCCAATAATCATTTTCCAAATAAACCCAAAAAAATATTAGACTCGCGACAGTCAATCAATCAATCAATCAATCATTCAATCAATCAATCAATCAATCAATCAATCAATCAATCAATCAATCAATCAATCAATCAATCAATCAATCAATCAATCAATCAATCAATCAATCAATCAATCAATCAATCAATCAATCAGTCAATCAGTCGATCAATCAAGCAAGCAAGCAAGCAAGCAAGCTGGCAGGCTCGCAAACAATCAAACAAGCAAGCTTGTAGGCTGATCTAACATTATATTTCATATACTAGAGCCTATAAAAGATGCCGCGACGCCACTTATTTACCGTTTTCACGTACAATAATGCTGCATGTGTACCATACATGACCAGAATTATAACCTGTATAGTAGGTTTACGATAAATATTATCATATGTCTCCTATACACAGTGATCTTTGAGGTGCTGTGTGAAATGTACACATGCTATACAAACTCATGTGGCTAACATTGTGATAAAATCAATCTCATGTCAGTATAGACATTTCTCTTCACACTTTGTCATAACTATCTACAACATTGTCATCAACACCCATGTCATGAAATTCTCAGACCCATGTAAATATGCTGAAGGCCAATCTTGATGCTCATTGGTAGTGCTATTACTTTTGATCGGCATTTACTTTTTTTCTCAGAAAAATAATAGCTCTTGTATGAGCTGATTAAAAAAAGATAACGGCGAAAACTGAATAAATAATTCCTTTTGCAAAATTGAGGATATGTTACTAAGTTATGTGAGGGGATAGTATTACACCGTAACACGTGGCAACAATTAAACTTGAGTCAGTTATGGTCGGAGACAGTATACCACTGAGAATGAGTGTAGAGAACGACTAACATCACTTGCTCTTGTGACTAAAAACAGTGATACATCTTCTACATCAATGCAGGCACTATACTGTTAGAGCACTAGCAGTAGGCATCTAGAGCATACGAAAGTCTACTTAATCAGTCAAAATCAACCAGCTTTTCTTTGTATAGAGGTAATATACATGCATATGATCATACAGGTGTGTAAGAAAGTGTAAGTGTAAAATAATGATTGGACTTGGATGTATAATGGCCTACAATAATGTGGGTTTGTAATAATGTCTGTGTGTATAATAATGTGTGGGCTAAGTGTATATAAATGTACAAGTTTAATAATGTTTTTGATGTAAAATTATAGGCATCATGTATATATAATGGTGTGTGCCTGTATAATAACGTGCAATTATATAATAATGCAGTGTGTAGGTGTATGATAAAATATATATATATATATAAACTGTTGATGTGGATATTAAAGGGACTGGCCCAAGCTAAAATCATCAAAAAATCGGTGATTTTATTTTGGCTTCTTAATATGACCATATGATGTAAACATGTCCATAGACTAGAACTGCAAAAGTTTTAATTTTTTTCTGCTGCGCATTTACCCGTTAGGCTAGATATAGAGACGAAATTCCCGCATTTCCTATTTTTGACATGGTTGTCAATAATTAGAAAACAGCAATTTCGTCTCTATATCTAGCCTAACTGGTGAATGCGCAGCAGAAAAATTAAAAAACTTTTGCAGTTCTAGTCTATGGACATGTTTACATCATATGGTCATATTGAGAAGCCAAAATATAATCACCGATTTTTTTATGATTTTAGCGTGGGCCAGTCCCTTTAATGTGCAGGTATATGGCAATTTACTACATTGCTAAGGCAAACTTTGACGGGTAGTTTAGATGTATGACTGTATGAGTAGAATATCTTATCAGTATGAAGCACTAAGTACATATAGCTCATTGAACCGGCTCTTATGTATTGACCGACAATCAATAACTATTGGAAATTACACCAGTAAATTAAGCAGATAATGTACACAAGTCATATTGTGTTTATATGCCTAGATATCACTGTCGCCGGTTATTTAACCTTATCACACGTATCATTAGTAATGACATAAATGAAGATAGTGAGGATTATTAACACTATTATTATCTGTCACCTAAACAAATAACTTGACCAATACTTATCATAGCCTATGTTGCTATATGTAATGACATAAGGTTTGTTCTGCATCAATGAAAATTAGAATAATTGTCAATTGTATATTTGTCAAGTTATTAAAATAATATAAATAATTATATAACATTCAAAATGATAGCGACAATTTTGAGACAGATAACCAATACGACTTAATATGCTGTTATTATTTTACATGATGATTTTTAAAGGCTTTAAAACATATTACCACACTGGTAATTAATTTATATCCCTTGTATCGCAACAGTATAAGATTCATCAGCGGGATTCGAGCCGGTATCTCCAGAATCAGATTCTTACCACGCTACCAATAAGCTATCCTTGCTGCACATAAGAAATTATAATTTTTTTATTCCCATTCGAGCACATAATGATCATTACCTTGAAACCAAGAAGTATTTGTTCTTATATTAACCAACACCCATTGATATATACATCAAAGTGATCATGTTACGTAAAATGTACACAACACTATACGTGGTAAGAAATGTTTGATAATACAATATGAGAAAGACGTTTTTGCAGACAGCCTACGTGTAAACATAGACCGAGTAACATGGGGAACTAATGATATACAATTTGTAAAAGAAACGCAACTTCAAGTACAATTGAGATTACTTAAGCATGTTAAGCTGGTGCTCCTTGCTCAATCAGATTGTATCAATAGGACCACCCCCCCCCCCCTCTAAACCGTCATGTGAGTATATAATTAACTATGTCCTTAAGTCTAGAAAATAAATATTTTATTTATTTGGTCAGGAATAGATGCAATATAAAATATCCCAGAAGTTAGTGCGTAGTCTTACTGAGAACTGACTACTATATAAAGTTCATGTCGATACAGAATATATACAGTATTATAACTCAGTTTTTGATAACATTCTGGATCATTTTGATCTCTTAGTGGGTAACAAATTTTACGGATATGGTAATAATCTCTTACACCACGTAACCTTGTAACCATAGACAGTTCATTATTGCTTACAACGTTAATAATAAATCCTTATAAATGATGAAATGGCCATCCAGCCAACTCAAGGCGTTGATCCAGTGTCGATTTACTGTTGGCCCACAACATGCTGGTACAACATTAATCAAACATGAGGTGAATGCTTCTTGTTTAATGGCCGGGATCCCCGGTGAATACAGGGTCCATACATACAGTACTCAGGGGTTAATTGCAGATATTGAGCTCAGTGCTCTCATATTGATTACACGAAATAAAGTAAAGTCAAAAGGCAGTAACTGCTTACTTGATTTGACTTTGATTTTAGTTTTTTAAAGCAGTGTAGATCAGTAAACACGTGTGTCATACACGTTAACCCCTCCACTCCAAAATGGCCACAGTACAGGATGGCATGATGCATAAATGCGCGATGAGAAGTTAAAATGTTCTGCATTCTATACGTATTAACATACAGTAATGCATACCATTACTTTATTCCAAATTTCGGAAATTCAATCATTCTCATTATCAGCATAATGTGGTGATATGTGGCTTACATGTATTACAAGAAAGAACATTTTAATTAGACATGCACATGTAGCATATCGGGTTAAAGTTGGTGGATTTGTGTTACTGTCTTGTTCATTTCTCTCTGTATATTAGAGCCTAGCAAGTACAATACTTTATAGATCCAGTGTTTACTTGAGGTTGGGCCAGCGTCGTAGATGGTGTACTAACATCAAATCAGCATTGGACCAATGTCTAGTGTATGTTGTGAATACATTTCCTTCATAAAGTATCACTTTCATTATAGATAGGCCTACATAGTCATTGATTTTGTTGTTACACAGGTCATTGGGGTCGTATGGCAGGGAGGGGGGCGAGGAGGTGAAGTGACCACTGGTGACAGGAGTACTGAACAACAATGCCGAATAACTGCCATTGTTGTACATGTACCTTTATTCTATACCTTCTTATAAAGAAATATATACCCTTCGAATGCTACCTTCTTATAAAGAAATATATACCCTTTGAATGCCAAACTGCCAGACTATAATCGTTTTAATCATTTTATTGACACATCAATTACATGTTTCCTGAACCGCTCACATTGAAACTTTTTCAATCCAACCGTTACGTATTTTGTCTTTGAGATTGAAACAGAAAACGAGCGAAAGCGACATGAAAATAAACACCCATATAAAAAATGAGAGTAATTCATTTTTTATATATATATATTAAATCCACATGCGAGAACGGTAAAAATAAATAATTATAAATATTTTGTATATGGGTCTTTGCGGCGGACAGCGATATTAAGTGAGTTAACAATTAAAATAGATAACATGAAAGGTAACCCTTTGATTGCGAGAACCGACTAAAATTCTGACGTCTAAGGTCAATCCAAGCATTGATAAAATTACAAAAATGTATAATGTCTGTAGATCGATAACATAGGTATTCAAATGAAGCGGACAGAGGTAATTAAGACATTTATGATGATTGCTAATTTGAAAAAAAACATTTGGTCTCCATGGTTTATACAAAAATATTTCAGCGTTGTAAGAGTTAAAGCCTCATCAGCGAAGATGATACGTTCACTCAATGTTGGTTTAATGTTGGGCGGACGTCACAGATTCACGAAAGTCCAGCGAACTCAAACCCATTCAGTATACCACGCTATAAGCTTTATATTATAAAGCATTTCATTTCAGTGTCAAAACAAGAGGGCCTCGTATTCCTTGAACATGTTTTTACTATTATTTTTACTATTGTTAATATGGCTAAGGTGACAAAAAGAAAAGACCTCCCACTTTGCCATGACATATTTTGCAGCATTAAACCGTGCTGAGATCTTATTTTTTCTAATCACCCACTTTCATATGGATTCCAGATGATACACATTGATCATGCTGATAGAACTGACTTCAAAGGACCTGTATAAAACCTGTCTATGACTGTACATTAACCCTCTTAACATTAAGGCATTTCGCTTCATTTCCATTTACTTTCAGATTGGAATTGCCTCCAGATAATGACCTGATCTAATAAAATACCCACGTGTAATACTAACATATCAAATACAAGCTTAGAACGTCTTAACTTTCATGGATAATGTCATTTTCTCCGGAATAAATTGCATTGAAAATATGACATTTGGTGCTCAAATACAACAATGCTAAATCCAAAAAGACAATATTATGGTGATTAACGGGTAAGTAAAGCCTGAGAAGGTTGTACTATGTTCTTTTTGGGTCTCTCTTGGGTTTACGGGTTAGGCTGGGGCTGACAACATTGACGTAGCCACAAAGGATCGCAGGACAAACACCACACGATTTTGTACATTAGAAAGTTTGCTAAATATTATTTTCATTTTAATTCGAAGTATTTGATATCTTTTGACATTTTTCAGCTCAAATTCCACCAGAAACCACTAATGCAATTACCATTTGTAAATGGTTATACTCAAGATCCCCACCCCTGTCGCACATACTGCCAACAGTCATATATTATATCACCTGATAATCTAATATTACCTCCTGTGTAATTTAAGATTATTATATAGCATCTATCACTTTATAACTGAAATAAACTAATAAATATGTATAGTTATATGTCTTCGCTCTCGAGTCAAACGACCTTGTCAATCTTTATCACTTTGCTTACAGGCCCATGCATTCTACCGAGACTGTGTTGATGAAGGTCCAGAAAGACTTTTTGAGAAATGTAGATGATGGTAAAACAACAGTTCTGGTTCTGTTAGACCTCTCGGCAGTCTTTGACACACTGGATCACAGTGGAGTCATCGGCTATTGGGCGACTGGTATGGCATGGAAATGGCCTCCGGTGGTTTGTCTCATATCTGATGGATCGACAGCCAATGGTTAAGAAGAAGAAGAAAAAATTTATTTGACCAAACATAATTAATTACAAATAATGTGAGAAGTACAAATAACAGCCAGGAGACCATAGTTAAGACAAAAAATGCCGCTACCACTATGGCCACCTTTCACACAAGAAAAAATAATTTCAAGATATTCAAGTTGCAAAGGGGTCAATGATTATGAAGAAAAACGATACTGTACCAATGATTACATAATAAATATCTACAAACGTGCAAAAATGTAGATGGATTTATACAAATATATTTCAAATATATAGCAAAATGATAATGAGACGGTCGTCCCAACAAAAATGTAAACTAGCTTGTCATGATATCATAATAATATAATAATAATATTATGTCAATACAGCTTGTGCAGAGCCAAAAGGCAGCAACTGCACAATTGTAAAGTAAGCGGATGCTGCCCTTCGGCTCAACAAAGAAGAATGAAACTAGGCATTTTACTCAGCTCAAATGGAAACAAAAGGTCGGCAGACCCGACCCTTCGGTACCATCAGAGCGAAAGAGGAAATTATGAAAGGGTAAAATGAAATATGGTTAAACAATAACAATTTTTTTAAACAATTTTTAACAAATTTTGATTCAACATGTTACATATATAACAGTGATTTAAATTACATACAGTATTATATTTACTAATGCAGAATTTTTTAAGGTATTCAGTGAAACCAGTCATACTGTGTGTAGTTGCTTTATTTAATATTATCAAAGGCGTGTTGTTAATGACTATGGGTAATTGATATCTAATGCATTTATGTAAGAATTCGTGTTTAACTATGGAGTTTCGCAAATTGGTGCATCCTCTAGTATTGTAATTGTGAATTTTTAAACCAGTTTGGAAAGTAAAATTTTGAAAATACACAGGAAGACAATTATTTGTATATTTAAAATAAAATTTTAGCTGTTGAACATAATGCAAGTCATATATTTTTAATACGTTAAGCTTCTTGAATATGGGATCAGTATGTGAAAAGAAATGACTTTTGTCTATTATTCGAATAGCCTTTTTTTACAATTTGTGGATACGCTTAGAGTCGTGACCCCGTGCCAGTAAACAATAATTAAGATGCGGGAGAATAAGAGAATTGTAAATTGTTAGGAGTGTTGCTTGAGGGAGCTGGTATTTTATTTTATTTATTATTCCTATAGTTTTAGAAATTGTATTTGCTACTTTGGTCACATGAATTTTCCAAATTAGACGTTTGTGCAAAATTAGTCCTAGAAAATCAAATTGTTCAACACACTCAATATTTTCATTGTTTATTTCTATCTTTGGAATTTCTAAGCGTTTATTGGGCTGATAAAATAACATAAATTTGGATTTCTGTGTATTTAAAGTAAGTTTGTTTGCCCTTAACCATAGCCTAATTTTGTTCAATTCGTTATTTAACATTTTTATGTTTACTTTTGTGTTATTTTTAAAAAAGAGGTCACTTAAATTGGCTAAAAGTGTGGTGTCATCTGCGTCAATAATAGTTTTAAAAATAGTGCTAGCAAAAGGTATATCATTCATATAGATTATGAATAAAAGCGGACCTAAAATCCATCCTTGTTGGACTCCAGTTAAAATATTTGTGAAGGCTGATCTAATATTGTTTATTTCGACGCATTGTTTTCGATTTTTTAAGAAATTTTCGATTAAATTTAGTGAGCGACCTTGGATACTGTAAAATTTAAGTTTTTCTAATAAAATTGTATGGTTTAATGTATCAAATGCTTTGGATAAGTCCAATTATATGGTTATCGGTATATTGCCCATTTCCATTCTACTTGTAATAGTGGCGATGATGTCAAGGGCAGCCAATTCAGTAGAATGTTTACTACGAAAGCCATATTGTCCTTCATAATAAAGATTATTTAACGTAAAATAGTCATTTATTTGGTTGTAAATTACACGTTCAAATATCTTTGACAGTGCTGGTAACAGAGGTATTGGTCACAGGCGACACAATCAGGCTAAAATCATCAAAAAATATTTTGGCTTCTTAATATGACCATGATGTAAACATGTTCATAGACTAGAAATGCATTTTTTATTTTATTTTTTGTGCTGCGCATTTACCAGTAAAGCGAGATATATAGACGAAATTCCCGATTTCTTATTTCGGACATCTATATCAGAATCTATATCTCGCTTAATTGGTAAATGCGCAATTTTTTTTCAAATTGCAGGACATGTTCACATCACATGGTTATATTGAGAAGCCAAACTAAAATTACCGATTTTTTATGATTTTAGCCTCATTGTGTCGTTTAAAGGTCAAAGAATGTGTGGGTGAGCCTTTCCGGACAAAGTATGGTGTTCACTAGGGCGCTTTCCTTGGGCCGCTCCTTTTCACACTCTATACAGCGCCTCTCAGTAAAATAATTTCTCGACATAATGTGTTTCACCATCTTTATGCTGATGACACACATATCTATATCACATTATCCACATCAAAACGAACCTGATATGTCATTGTCACTGCTGCAGGATCGTCTGTTGGACTGGATGATGACTGGATGAGAAGTAGTAAACTGAAGTTAAATCCAGATAAAATAGAGGTTTTACTGTTCGGAACAAAATTATGAAACATTTCCCCGCAAAACGATATATCATGTATGAAATAACACCAACAGCTCGAAATCTTGGGAGTCGTGTTTGATGGCGGTTTAAATTTCAGAAAACATATAATCACTGGTTTGTCGTTCTTGCTACCATTACATTCGTGACATACGAGTCGGTGTTTGACATCTGAAGTATCTAAAACCATTGCCACAGCACTGGTTCCCAGAAAACTGGACTATTGCAATGACCTCCTCTATTATGTCAGAGTCCGAGAAATAAGCAAGCTTCAGGGAGCTCAAAACAGTCTGTCTGGTGTAGTTAGACATTTTCCTTTAAGATATGTTTAGACACATATAAAGCCTTATATAATAATCAGCCAACCTATCTAAAGGAAATGCTTAAGGCTCCGAGCCGTACTCATCTGACTAAAATGTATTATTTCTTCCTCGGATCAAGACCAAGATGGGTGAAGGGTTTTCTCCGTGGCGGCACCAACCTTGTGGATCCGTTTTCATTGTAGAATTTCATTGTGAACTTCTAAATCAATGCAATATTTCAGGCTTTTCCGACCTAGTTCCTTTGTGACCTGATGCTTTTTATCACCCAACAACATTCTTGTGAAGTTTGTCTTTCTGAGTTACAATCCACACATTCAAATGAATGCGTTCTTTTTGGAGAATATCTCAGTATGTTTCAGCTTACATAAAACCTCAGCATTAGTTTACTGTGATATGCACCGAAAGGTGCTGTGCCTATTTCAGTAAAAATATAAAACGCTTTACAAAAGAGAGTATCGTATCTCGAGTTCACGTTTCTATTTAAATTTAATGTGAATGTTTCTCTATCTATTGCAATCGAATGGTATGTTAACACCACGTCCCTTTTGTAAAAATAATACATATGTATTGTAAAAATAATAATTATAATAATGTTTTGTACTTTTAGCACCGGAGTAAACACCATAATAATTGATGGGACATCCATGAACTCCACATCTCGCACCAGGACTGCAACATTGGATCATACGTGAATAGGTCTGACATAAAGATACAACAAATGTAGGCTATATCGAATATGATGGTTACTAGAAGATCGAACCTACAACATAAAACCTCTGCAGTTTTTTACTGCAATATGCACCGAAAGGCTCTGTGCATATTTCGAACCTACAGCTAAAAAAAAAAATTCTGCTTTAGAATCGCAAACGCAACTTCTGATCATCACATTCTTAAATAAAAGGTTACGTAGTGTCTCATTTTTAGAACGTTGCATTTTACTGTAGTATAGGCCAACAGATAACCTTTGAAAATGTTTTCTATGCTTAGAAGACTGTAGTAAACCATAACATTATTTCAAGGGTGCACTGCACTGCCATATAACCACTAAAGAACAAACAATCATAGCACCACTGAGCTAAAGAGTGGTATAATATTAAACAGTCATTGATTTCCATTGGCAAAAAAATCCTCTTCATAAAAACTGTACAGCTCACAAACGGACACTTTCGTTATGTCACCACTTCGCACGTTATCTTATCGTGTCATACTATAGTATAAATTCTCTTCCGATATCAGCAGGATTATTTAGCATTATTATCAATTTCATTCCGTACATTTTCTGAATAACGCTTACAAAAATCAGCTATTTTCATGTTTACAAACATTAGCTATTTACAAATTATATTGGCTACGACAAATAGTATCAATACCTTTGCGTGCACGGCGTTGTATCAATGTTGAAGCAGCGGCGTTGTTGTTCATTTAAAGTTCATACAACGCTATGTCTCAGTGGATTTTATGGTCTGATGATATGAAGCTCAGTTCGAATTAGAAACTTTCAGCTTAACCCTTTCAGAGACAAGTTTAAAGCTATCTAATTGCAATTTTCATCCACTTGAAGTTGTGTCGCGCTGCTGCGACCAACAACTCTAAGTTAGTAAAAATACTATATTTGTATTTGAAGCCTCGCATTGATATGCTAATAAAAATGATAGTTGAGATTGGCGCTGAAAGGGTTGAAATTAAAACATAGTAAATAACAAAATGCAGCGCTGTAAGGGTTAAATATGTGCAAGTAAATGAGTTACTCACTCGTAGTAGTAGTCATCATCATACATTCGTGGATCGACAGATGTGTGGCATCGTCTTGGTTTGTACTGTGCCATACTGGACTACTTGACGGTGTCTCTCCCTATGTCACTGTGCCCACTGGCAGATCACCACCAGTAGCTTATAACCTACAAGACAAGGCAAAGAAAAACATCAGCAATAACCTAATGAATCATGTCCTTATCAAGTACAGATTATTACGCAAGCTCCTACATGTACCTTTTGATGTTGTATTGATATAAGGATTAGAACCGCAATCAACCAGCTTTTCTTTGTATAGAGGTAATATACATGCATATGATCATACAGGTGTGTAAGAAAGTGTAAGTGTAAAATAATGATTGGACTTGGATGTATAATGGCCTACAATAATGTGGGTTTGTAATAATGTCTGTGTGTATAATAATGTGTGGGCTAAGTGTATATAAATGTACAAGTTTAATAATGTTTTTGATGTAAAATTATAGGCATCATGTATATATAATGGTGTGTGCCTGTATAATAACGTGCAATTATATAATAATGCAGTGTGTAGGTGTATGATAAAATATATATATATATATAAACTGTTGATGTGGATATTAAAGGGACTGGCCCAAGCTAAAATCATCAAAAAATCGGTGATTTTATTTTGGCTTCTTAATATGACCATATGATGTAAACATGTCCATAGACTAGAACTGCAAAAGTTTTAATTTTTTTCTGCTGCGCATTTACCCGTTAGGCTAGATATAGAGACGAAATTCCCGCATTTCCTATTTTTGACATGGTTGTCAATAATTAGAAAACAGCAATTTCGTCTCTATATCTAGCCTAACTGGTGAATGCGCAGCAGAAAAATTAAAAAACTTTTGCAGTTCTAGTCTATGGACATGTTTACATCATATGGTCATATTGAGAAGCCAAAATATAATCACCGATTTTTTTATGATTTTAGCGTGGGCCAGTCCCTTTAATGTGCAGGTATATGGCAATTTACTACATTGCTAAGGCAAACTTTGACGGGTAGTTTAGATGTATGACTGTATGAGTAGAATATCTTATCAGTATGAAGCACTAAGTACATATAGCTCATTGAACCGGCTCTTATGTATTGACCGACAATCAATAACTATTGGAAATTACACCAGTAAATTAAGCAGATAATGTACACAAGTCATATTGTGTTTATATGCCTAGATATCACTGTCGCCGGTTATTTAACCTTATCACACGTATCATTAGTAATGACATAAATGAAGATAGTGAGGATTATTAACACTATTATTATCTGTCACCTAAACAAATAACTTGACCAATACTTATCATAGCCTATGTTGCTATATGTAATGACATAAGGTTTGTTCTGCATCAATGAAAATTAGAATAATTGTCAATTGTATATTTGTCAAGTTATTAAAATAATATAAATAATTATATAACATTCAAAATGATAGCGACAATTTTGAGACAGATAACCAATACGACTTAATATGCTGTTATTATTTTACATGATGATTTTTAAAGGCTTTAAAACATATTACCACACTGGTAATTAATTTATATCCCTTGTATCGCAACAGTATAAGATTCATCAGCGGGATTCGAGCCGGTATCTCCAGAATCAGATTCTTACCACGCTACCAATAAGCTATCCTTGCTGCACATAAGAAATTATAATTTTTTTATTCCCATTCGAGCACATAATGATCATTACCTTGAAACCAAGAAGTATTTGTTCTTATATTAACCAACACCCATTGATATATACATCAAAGTGATCATGTTACGTAAAATGTACACAACACTATACGTGGTAAGAAATGTTTGATAATACAATATGAGAAAGACGTTTTTGCAGACAGCCTACGTGTAAACATAGACCGAGTAACATGGGGAACTAATGATATACAATTTGTAAAAGAAACGCAACTTCAAGTACAATTGAGATTACTTAAGCATGTTAAGCTGGTGCTCCTTGCTCAATCAGATTGTATCAATAGGACCACCCCCCCCCCCCTCTAAACCGTCATGTGAGTATATAATTAACTATGTCCTTAAGTCTAGAAAATAAATATTTTATTTATTTGGTCAGGAATAGATGCAATATAAAATATCCCAGAAGTTAGTGCGTAGTCTTACTGAGAACTGACTACTATATAAAGTTCATGTCGATACAGAATATATACAGTATTATAACTCAGTTTTTGATAACATTCTGGATCATTTTGATCTCTTAGTGGGTAACAAATTTTACGGATATGGTAATAATCTCTTACACCACGTAACCTTGTAACCATAGACAGTTCATTATTGCTTACAACGTTAATAATAAATCCTTATAAATGATGAAATGGCCATCCAGCCAACTCAAGGCGTTGATCCAGTGTCGATTTACTGTTGGCCCACAACATGCTGGTACAACATTAATCAAACATGAGGTGAATGCTTCTTGTTTAATGGCCGGGATCCCCGGTGAATACAGGGTCCATACATACAGTACTCAGGGGTTAATTGCAGATATTGAGCTCAGTGCTCTCATATTGATTACACGAAATAAAGTAAAGTCAAAAGGCAGTAACTGCTTACTTGATTTGACTTTGATTTTAGTTTTTTAAAGCAGTGTAGATCAGTAAACACGTGTGTCATACACGTTAACCCCTCCACTCCAAAATGGCCACAGTACAGGATGGCATGATGCATAAATGCGCGATGAGAAGTTAAAATGTTCTGCATTCTATACGTATTAACATACAGTAATGCATACCATTACTTTATTCCAAATTTCGGAAATTCAATCATTCTCATTATCAGCATAATGTGGTGATATGTGGCTTACATGTATTACAAGAAAGAACATTTTAATTAGACATGCACATGTAGCATATCGGGTTAAAGTTGGTGGATTTGTGTTACTGTCTTGTTCATTTCTCTCTGTATATTAGAGCCTAGCAAGTACAATACTTTATAGATCCAGTGTTTACTTGAGGTTGGGCCAGCGTCGTAGATGGTGTACTAACATCAAATCAGCATTGGACCAATGTCTAGTGTATGTTGTGAATACATTTCCTTCATAAAGTATCACTTTCATTATAGATAGGCCTACATAGTCATTGATTTTGTTGTTACACAGGTCATTGGGGTCGTATGGCAGGGAGGGGGGCGAGGAGGTGAAGTGACCACTGGTGACAGGAGTACTGAACAACAATGCCGAATAACTGCCATTGTTGTACATGTACCTTTATTCTATACCTTCTTATAAAGAAATATATACCCTTCGAATGCTACCTTCTTATAAAGAAATATATACCCTTTGAATGCCAAACTGCCAGACTATAATCGTTTTAATCATTTTATTGACACATCAATTACATGTTTCCTGAACCGCTCACATTGAAACTTTTTCAATCCAACCGTTACGTATTTTGTCTTTGAGATTGAAACAGAAAACGAGCGAAAGCGACATGAAAATAAACACCCATATAAAAAATGAGAGTAATTCATTTTTTATATATATATATTAAATCCACATGCGAGAACGGTAAAAATAAATAATTATAAATATTTTGTATATGGGTCTTTGCGGCGGACAGCGATATTAAGTGAGTTAACAATTAAAATAGATAACATGAAAGGTAACCCTTTGATTGCGAGAACCGACTAAAATTCTGACGTCTAAGGTCAATCCAAGCATTGATAAAATTACAAAAATGTATAATGTCTGTAGATCGATAACATAGGTATTCAAATGAAGCGGACAGAGGTAATTAAGACATTTATGATGATTGCTAATTTGAAAAAAAACATTTGGTCTCCATGGTTTATACAAAAATATTTCAGCGTTGTAAGAGTTAAAGCCTCATCAGCGAAGATGATACGTTCACTCAATGTTGGTTTAATGTTGGGCGGACGTCACAGATTCACGAAAGTCCAGCGAACTCAAACCCATTCAGTATACCACGCTATAAGCTTTATATTATAAAGCATTTCATTTCAGTGTCAAAACAAGAGGGCCTCGTATTCCTTGAACATGTTTTTACTATTATTTTTACTATTGTTAATATGGCTAAGGTGACAAAAAGAAAAGACCTCCCACTTTGCCATGACATATTTTGCAGCATTAAACCGTGCTGAGATCTTATTTTTTCTAATCACCCACTTTCATATGGATTCCAGATGATACACATTGATCATGCTGATAGAACTGACTTCAAAGGACCTGTATAAAACCTGTCTATGACTGTACATTAACCCTCTTAACATTAAGGCATTTCGCTTCATTTCCATTTACTTTCAGATTGGAATTGCCTCCAGATAATGACCTGATCTAATAAAATACCCACGTGTAATACTAACATATCAAATACAAGCTTAGAACGTCTTAACTTTCATGGATAATGTCATTTTCTCCGGAATAAATTGCATTGAAAATATGACATTTGGTGCTCAAATACAACAATGCTAAATCCAAAAAGACAATATTATGGTGATTAACGGGTAAGTAAAGCCTGAGAAGGTTGTACTATGTTCTTTTTGGGTCTCTCTTGGGTTTACGGGTTAGGCTGGGGCTGACAACATTGACGTAGCCACAAAGGATCGCAGGACAAACACCACACGATTTTGTACATTAGAAAGTTTGCTAAATATTATTTTCATTTTAATTCGAAGTATTTGATATCTTTTGACATTTTTCAGCTCAAATTCCACCAGAAACCACTAATGCAATTACCATTTGTAAATGGTTATACTCAAGATCCCCACCCCTGTCGCACATACTGCCAACAGTCATATATTATATCACCTGATAATCTAATATAAAACATAACATAAAACAACAGTTCTGGTTCTGTTAGACCTCTCGGCAGTCTTTGACACACTGGATCACAGTGGAGTCATCGGCTATTGGGCGACTGGTATGGCATGGAAATGGCCTCCGGTGGTTTGTCTCATATCTGATGGATCGACAGCCAATGGTTAAGAAGAAGAAGAAAAAATTTATTTGACCAAACATAATTAATTACAAATAATGTGAGAAGTACAAATAACAGCCAGGAGACCATAGTTAAGACAAAAAATGCCGCTACCACTATGGCCACCTTTCACACAAGAAAAAATAATTTCAAGATATTCAAGTTGCAAAGGGGTCAATGATTATGAAGAAAAACGATACTGTACCAATGATTACATAATAAATATCTACAAACGTGCAAAAATGTAGATGGATTTATACAAATATATTTCAAATATATAGCAAAATGATAATGAGACGGTCGTCCCAACAAAAATGTAAACTAGCTTGTCATGATATCATAATAATATAATAATAATATTATGTCAATACAGCTTGTGCAGAGCCAAAAGGCAGCAACTGCACAATTGTAAAGTAAGCGGATGCTGCCCTTCGGCTCAACAAAGAAGAATGAAACTAGGCATTTTACTCAGCTCAAATGGAAACAAAAGGTCGGCAGACCCGACCCTTCGGTACCATCAGAGCGAAAGAGGAAATTATGAAAGGGTAAAATGAAATATGGTTAAACAATAACAATTTTTTTAAACAATTTTTAACAAATTTTGATTCAACATGTTACATATATAACAGTGATTTAAATTACATACAGTATTATATTTACTAATGCAGAATTTTTTAAGGTATTCAGTGAAACCAGTCATACTGTGTGTAGTTGCTTTATTTAATATTATCAAAGGCGTGTTGTTAATGACTATGGGTAATTGATATCTAATGCATTTATGTAAGAATTCGTGTTTAACTATGGAGTTTCGCAAATTGGTGCATCCTCTAGTATTGTAATTGTGAATTTTTAAACCAGTTTGGAAAGTAAAATTTTGAAAATACACAGGAAGACAATTATTTGTATATTTAAAATAAAATTTTAGCTGTTGAACATAATGCAAGTCATATATTTTTAATACGTTAAGCTTCTTGAATATGGGATCAGTATGTGAAAAGAAATGACTTTTGTCTATTATTCGAATAGCCTTTTTTTACAATTTGTGGATACGCTTAGAGTCGTGACCCCGTGCCAGTAAACAATAATTAAGATGCGGGAGAATAAGAGAATTGTAAATTGTTAGGAGTGTTGCTTGAGGGAGCTGGTATTTTATTTTATTTATTATTCCTATAGTTTTAGAAATTGTATTTGCTACTTTGGTCACATGAATTTTCCAAATTAGACGTTTGTGCAAAATTAGTCCTAGAAAATCAAATTGTTCAACACACTCAATATTTTCATTGTTTATTTCTATCTTTGGAATTTCTAAGCGTTTATTGGGCTGATAAAATAACATAAATTTGGATTTCTGTGTATTTAAAGTAAGTTTGTTTGCCCTTAACCATAGCCTAATTTTGTTCAATTCGTTATTTAACATTTTTATGTTTACTTTTGTGTTATTTTTAAAAAAGAGGTCACTTAAATTGGCTAAAAGTGTGGTGTCATCTGCGTCAATAATAGTTTTAAAAATAGTGCTAGCAAAAGGTATATCATTCATATAGATTATGAATAAAAGCGGACCTAAAATCCATCCTTGTTGGACTCCAGTTAAAATATTTGTGAAGGCTGATCTAATATTGTTTATTTCGACGCATTGTTTTCGATTTTTTAAGAAATTTTCGATTAAATTTAGTGAGCGACCTTGGATACTGTAAAATTTAAGTTTTTCTAATAAAATTGTATGGTTTAATGTATCAAATGCTTTGGATAAGTCCAATTATATGGTTATCGGTATATTGCCCATTTCCATTCTACTTGTAATAGTGGCGATGATGTCAAGGGCAGCCAATTCAGTAGAATGTTTACTACGAAAGCCATATTGTCCTTCATAATAAAGATTATTTAACGTAAAATAGTCATTTATTTGGTTGTAAATTACACGTTCAAATATCTTTGACAGTGCTGGTAACAGAGGTATTGGTCACAGGCGACACAATCAGGCTAAAATCATCAAAAAATATTTTGGCTTCTTAATATGACCATGATGTAAACATGTTCATAGACTAGAAATGCATTTTTTATTTTATTTTTTGTGCTGCGCATTTACCAGTAAAGCGAGATATATAGACGAAATTCCCGATTTCTTATTTCGGACATCTATATCAGAATCTATATCTCGCTTAATTGGTAAATGCGCAATTTTTTTTCAAATTGCAGGACATGTTCACATCACATGGTTATATTGAGAAGCCAAACTAAAATTACCGATTTTTTATGATTTTAGCCTCATTGTGTCGTTTAAAGGTCAAAGAATGTGTGGGTGAGCCTTTCCGGACAAAGTATGGTGTTCACTAGGGCGCTTTCCTTGGGCCGCTCCTTTTCACACTCTATACAGCGCCTCTCAGTAAAATAATTTCTCGACATAATGTGTTTCACCATCTTTATGCTGATGACACACATATCTATATCACATTATCCACATCAAAACGAACCTGATATGTCATTGTCACTGCTGCAGGATCGTCTGTTGGACTGGATGATGACTGGATGAGAAGTAGTAAACTGAAGTTAAATCCAGATAAAATAGAGGTTTTACTGTTCGGAACAAAATTATGAAACATTTCCCCGCAAAACGATATATCATGTATGAAATAACACCAACAGCTCGAAATCTTGGGAGTCGTGTTTGATGGCGGTTTAAATTTCAGAAAACATATAATCACTGGTTTGTCGTTCTTGCTACCATTACATTCGTGACATACGAGTCGGTGTTTGACATCTGAAGTATCTAAAACCATTGCCACAGCACTGGTTCCCAGAAAACTGGACTATTGCAATGACCTCCTCTATTATGTCAGAGTCCGAGAAATAAGCAAGCTTCAGGGAGCTCAAAACAGTCTGTCTGGTGTAGTTAGACATTTTCCTTTAAGATATGTTTAGACACATATAAAGCCTTATATAATAATCAGCCAACCTATCTAAAGGAAATGCTTAAGGCTCCGAGCCGTACTCATCTGACTAAAATGTATTATTTCTTCCTCGGATCAAGACCAAGATGGGTGAAGGGTTTTCTCCGTGGCGGCACCAACCTTGTGGATCCGTTTTCATTGTAGAATTTCATTGTGAACTTCTAAATCAATGCAATATTTCAGGCTTTTCCGACCTAGTTCCTTTGTGACCTGATGCTTTTTATCACCCAACAACATTCTTGTGAAGTTTGTCTTTCTGAGTTACAATCCACACATTCAAATGAATGCGTTCTTTTTGGAGAATATCTCAGTATGTTTCAGCTTACATAAAACCTCAGCATTAGTTTACTGTGATATGCACCGAAAGGTGCTGTGCCTATTTCAGTAAAAATATAAAACGCTTTACAAAAGAGAGTATCGTATCTCGAGTTCACGTTTCTATTTAAATTTAATGTGAATGTTTCTCTATCTATTGCAATCGAATGGTATGTTAACACCACGTCCCTTTTGTAAAAATAATACATATGTATTGTAAAAATAATAATTATAATAATGTTTTGTACTTTTAGCACCGGAGTAAACACCATAATAATTGATGGGACATCCATGAACTCCACATCTCGCACCAGGACTGCAACATTGGATCATACGTGAATAGGTCTGACATAAAGATACAACAAATGTAGGCTATATCGAATATGATGGTTACTAGAAGATCGAACCTACAACATAAAACCTCTGCAGTTTTTTACTGCAATATGCACCGAAAGGCTCTGTGCATATTTCGAACCTACAGCTAAAAAAAAAAATTCTGCTTTAGAATCGCAAACGCAACTTCTGATCATCACATTCTTAAATAAAAGGTTACGTAGTGTCTCATTTTTAGAACGTTGCATTTTACTGTAGTATAGGCCAACAGATAACCTTTGAAAATGTTTTCTATGCTTAGAAGACTGTAGTAAACCATAACATTATTTCAAGGGTGCACTGCACTGCCATATAACCACTAAAGAACAAACAATCATAGCACCACTGAGCTAAAGAGTGGTATAATATTAAACAGTCATTGATTTCCATTGGCAAAAAAATCCTCTTCATAAAAACTGTACAGCTCACAAACGGACACTTTCGTTATGTCACCACTTCGCACGTTATCTTATCGTGTCATACTATAGTATAAATTCTCTTCCGATATCAGCAGGATTATTTAGCATTATTATCAATTTCATTCCGTACATTTTCTGAATAACGCTTACAAAAATCAGCTATTTTCATGTTTACAAACATTAGCTATTTACAAATTATATTGGCTACGACAAATAGTATCAATACCTTTGCGTGCACGGCGTTGTATCAATGTTGAAGCAGCGGCGTTGTTGTTCATTTAAAGTTCATACAACGCTATGTCTCAGTGGATTTTATGGTCTGATGATATGAAGCTCAGTTCGAATTAGAAACTTTCAGCTTAACCCTTTCAGAGACAAGTTTAAAGCTATCTAATTGCAATTTTCATCCACTTGAAGTTGTGTCGCGCTGCTGCGACCAACAACTCTAAGTTAGTAAAAATACTATATTTGTATTTGAAGCCTCGCATTGATATGCTAATAAAAATGATAGTTGAGATTGGCGCTGAAAGGGTTGAAATTAAAACATAGTAAATAACAAAATGCAGCGCTGTAAGGGTTAAATATGTGCAAGTAAATGAGTTACTCACTCGTAGTAGTAGTCATCATCATACATTCGTGGATCGACAGATGTGTGGCATCGTCTTGGTTTGTACTGTGCCATACTGGACTACTTGACGGTGTCTCTCCCTATGTCACTGTGCCCACTGGCAGATCACCACCAGTAGCTTATAACCTACAAGACAAGGCAAAGAAAAACATCAGCAATAACCTAATGAATCATGTCCTTATCAAGTACAGATTATTACGCAAGCTCCTACATGTACCTTTTGATGTTGTATTGATATAAGGATTAGAACCGCAAGTCTTGCATCTGTCTAATGACCCAGAAGGGTGTAAGATTAGAAAGGTAGCGCCCACCTTTCCTGTAAGATCAGGGAGGGGGTTCTCTACCTGCGCGCGCAGCTGTCGCCATAACCACCAAGTCCAGTCAGTGAAAACCCAACCGTCTTGATAATGGATCACAATGTGTGCTAACATGCTATATGTGCATATAATATATACCGTAAATAAGGACATGTACAACTTCACGAAAAAGAAGTGAGTGAGTGAGTGAGTGAGTGAGTGAGTGAGCGAGTGAGTGAGTGAGTGAGTGAGTGAGTGAGTGAGTGAGCTAACTAGTGGGAAAACAGTCAGAGTATTGCGTTAGTATGTTCTTGACAAGTACAAGTGATCTTACAAGTTGATCTTCCAGGTTTACCGTATACCCACATATACGGAGATATGGCCGGTTGACAGGCTCAGTTCTCGTTAAGATTTCCCATTGTCAGAGTGCATCTACTGTAAACAGTGACTGAGCTGTTTGGATGGTATGCTTTTCACAAGTATCCCCGTGGTACTTGGCGTTGAAGTGTCCAGATTCAGCACTTGTCCCCCTCTTCAGTTTGGATCCACACCTGCCCCCCCCCCCTCTCCTCCATAACTTCCACCTCCAAAGTTCCGCTAATACATTCTTAGTTGAGCTTTCTGTCGTGTAATACTAGGCCTTATATAAAGAGAGAATTGTGACCAGAAATGGAGGTTAAATATATATTTAACATCTTCCTCTCGTCCGTTATGCAATAGTCATGTAATAGTAAATAGCTAACGATGATTACTGATTCTTTCTGAATAATATAATTAAATTGTGTGGGTCATGCTATAGCTCACACGAATCATTTACCCAACGATGCCCCAATGTTGACACTACCCAATATTGAGACAGCGTTGCGGACGGCGTCCCATACTAGTTGAATGGTGTATTATCTGACATATTATTTATCAAGGATTTAAACGTCAATTTAGATTATTTAAATGCTTTCGAACTAACGCGACCCTCAGCTTACGTTATTTACCTTAAATTACTAAATTATTCATATTAATTTTGAAAGTATCAATTCTTGATGATTATATAAACTTTCATTACAAAGATCGCTATTTGAAATGATATTTAAAAATGTGTACTATTATAGACGTGATTCACTCTCAAAGAGCTGATTTTTCAAAAATATAATTATTATTAAAATTGCATTATTTTAATTTTCCATTATTTAGCATGTTTCTTGTATTGTGAATAGTTGGCTACTCTTACTTACAGGTGGCTCGATACATAATTTGTAGGTTTATTGACACTTTAAAAAATCTTTCGAAAGTGAAAAATCTCTCTGATCAGCAAGATTTTAAATTGACAAATCTAAAGAATATTCACTCACACGCGACCCACAACTTCAGGTGGGTAATATTAGCTAACTATAGCTAACGTTACGGCTAAAGGGTTATTCCCATGTATCTCTTCTCATTTTAGTTCAGCTTGAGTGAATGACATGCACAGCTCAAGATGAAATAAAATACCATATTTCGTTTTCGAATACCCTTGTGTGATATCTCCAATAACAGTTTATGAGATCCTTATTCTGATGGGTTACATCATTCTCTGTTCTATGAATTTGATACAAAATATGGCGTATGAAGAAGACAAGTCACCGCTAGTTCTGGTCATGGTTGTTGCAAAGTAAAAAAATTTCTTGTGCATCAATGCTTAGTGGAGATTAACTTGTATTGCTAGAAGTATTTAGTAAGAATAAAATTCACTTAATATTACTGTTCAAGGCAAGTTTAATTATAACACTGTTATGTCTGTGGGAAACGAGCACCAGAAGAAAACTGCATTGCTGGTACAACACCAAATTCGGTCTCCTGATACTTAGCCGTTGTGCTATTTCAGACCCCCTCCTCGCCATATAATAGTCCATGGCATTGACAGGTAGTTCAGTATATCCGCGCCTATTATTACACTCCATGGCGGGTTGGCGGGCAACTGAAAATGTGGATCGCTTTCTTCGTGTTCTCTTATGCGGCAAGCAGAACACACTGGTCATCGCTAGCTCAAAGCTGGGTCAACGTCTGTGACGGTGGCTAAGCTTTGAGGCGATGTCGGGGAAACAGTCCTTGCTGTCTATGCACGACTGAGAGTGATCACACACAAGGTCGAGACCCGAGGCACCTTTATGGTCCAGCTGTAATCTACATGGTCATTGTCAACTAATTCTATACGATTCTACACGCGACAAAATGAAATGAATCGGGCTTTAGGCCACCTTTGTGCACATATAGGCTAAACTGGGCCAGGAGAACCTCCTGAGGATGGTGAGATGATTGAGATGACACTGTCCTCCAGACACAGGATTCGAAATTCGAGCCCTGGCGGTCTGAGGCCGAGCACGCTACCTCTCGGTCACGGAGGCTCCCCACAATACTGACTTTCACACGTGGATGGGGAAGAAACATTTTTGTTTCTTTCAAACCGCCGAGACCGGGAACCGAACCCCGGTCTCTGGCGTGAAAGGCCCTCTACACGCGACGCTCAATGAAGTGTTCACACTTTCGGTCCGCCTCAATCTTTTAGTTCAATTGTGAATTCATGCCTATTTGTGCCAAGGAATTGTTCAATATTTACTTTGTTTATGGGTATATTACACAGGCAGGACCGCTGCATAAACCATTATTGTTAATGTGAGCATTGAGTGAGTGAGTGAGTGAGTGAGTGAGTGAGTGAGTGAGTGAGTGAGTGAGTGAGTGAGTGAGTGAGTGAGTGAGTGAGTGAGTGAGTGAGTGAGTGAGTGAGTGAGTGAGTGAGTGAGTGAGTGAGTGAGTGAGTGAGTGAACGTGGCTTCATGTTGCTTTCTTTCATGTCGTTAAATTTCATATAGATTTTACCGCAATGGCGTAGTCATAACACACAAGATTTAGGCTTGCTGGCCATGGGTTAGAAACATCATCTTTGATAGTTAATATTTCAGATATAGGCCTACTCACAGAAAATCAGTAGGATGTCAAAGTTGATTTATTTAGGGTTTAAAACGAATTCAATCATACATAGTGATGACCCAAGCTTTAGAGACGTCGGTCCAATATTACCCCACCGTAGGGCAAAATACGACGACACTTACACCGTCGATTAGAAATATTTGTCTTTAAAATTATCAATATTTCTTATAAAATGTATTTTCATTCTCTCTCTTGCTGTCTCTAAGCTCGACGTGTGATAACAAAAGTAATATGTTCAGTGCTTTTGCTTCTGCTTATATTTATTTGTGTATTTTTCCTAGTGCGGCTCTAAAATGTATACCGATATGTTACAAAAATATTTATACATACAATTGTCTACTGATCTCAGGGTGGCCCTCGCGTGAGCGGTTTTGTAAACCTTAGAGACCTTAGCCTCCCGTCTATTTTTTTTTGTTTTAATAAACGCTCTTCTCCTTCTTCAAGCTTTTACTTGACATGTTAGTCGAGATGGTTAAAATTGAGCCAAATTTATCACGGACCACCTGTAAATAGGTCGTATGCAGGTCCTTTATCCCGGGAATCGGATCGGTGAAAGGGTTAATTAATACCACATTATGAATTACCAAGGCGACACAATGTATTTTACAGACATTTTTGCACATTTGTTAGCCTGTCGAAACAAGAAGTCGTCCAGTAATCAATGATGAGGGCGTGTGAATCTATTCATGTTGATGCTACACTCATTATTTATGTCCCTTATGTTCTGGTGGCTACCCAGGACACGACATTGGGCCAATGTTGGGCCAATGTTGGGCCGACGTCGTAGACGGCTGGCCAACATTGACCCAAGATTGTTTCAATGTCGCGTATTTGGTGGCTATAGATTAAATAGCCTACATGTAAATACAAGTTATAGCATTTAATGATTTTATCATATAATATAAAATGGACTATCAAGAGGTGATATCTTTCAAACTCTAAGAGGATGAATGGTCATTCAGCTCAGATCACTTTCATATGTGAAGAACCAATGTGCTCCCTTTACCTGCTAGACCAGTGTAATTATATTAATACGGTCTCAAGCTAATTACAAACCAAATAAAGCCATTAAAATTGATAAAATATTTTGTGGTACATGTTTAATTAATCAAATAAGTTGAACCTGAGAAATAACTAAACATAGATCTTTGTTGCCACTTAAAGCAGTAAACCGCGCCAGCAATTCTAGCTTCAAATGACTATTAACTGACAATTCACCAAGACACGAGTTGAGAGAGCTTTAATATGTTTTTCTCATACATGCTATGTACTACGTCAAAATGTACGGATAAATAAAATTATGTATGTTGCACTGGCTAGATAATAAATGTATTTAACGCTTCAGGTTAATCGTCATGCGGATAACCTGACGTATGGAAAGCTAAGCTAAGCTCCCGTTTTTATATTATTTAAAACAATTTATAATGACCATGTATGTTATGTTACATGTATGGTTTGCTGAATAAATCAAATCAAATAAAAATCAAAGACGTTGTCTGCCAAAGGCTTACTAGAAAAATATACAGAGATTAACGTTAGGCATACGTGAAGGTATACCAAGGTATTTCATAATAATTATAGCTCATTATGTATTCACATTGCGGCGTACATTGCTGCCTCAAGGTGAATGAATGAATGAATGAATGAATGAATGAATGAATGAATGAATGAATGAATGAATGAATGACCTTGTGGAGGATTTCACAGTTTCAACTGATTTACTCTATGATGTTTTCCTTCGATTGTAACTTCGTGTATGTGGTAGTAACTAGGTCGTGATTGAGACAGTATGAATAAAACAATATAGTGAATTGAAATAAGCTGTGAAGTTTTTGTGCGAGGGCCATGTCCTGTGTGAATTGCACAAATAATTATTATCCGCCTTTACTACTGTTTTTACGTTGTTAAGTTTGCACTACTATATATTAGTCAATATCAGGGAATATTCGAGCTCATAGCGACTGTGCTTGCATGTGCTTGCATGTTTTCACATTGTCTTATTGCATACTCCAGTTACTGTAGCATAATTATACACTTGTATATATTTTAGGTTTCCACGCTTTCCAGAGTGTCTTTTTTGCTACTATATATAATTAGTATGTCATACATAGCAGAAGTTTTATCTCTGGTTTTTGTACGGGAAACAAAATGATAGACCTCTATGTTATAATGGCAATGCCTCTAAAAAAAATTTAAGTTATCATTTATGTTATCGAAATATCCAGTTAACAAGATTTTAGTTGTGTATGTCATACCATGTATATTGTCATATGATTTTAACAAATTAACAATCTTGTATATACATGTACATATATCTCTTTCATTTCTATGACAAATAAGTCTGTAATGACTTTTTTTCTGTCAATAAAATATCTGTCTGTCTGTATTCACATTTTGGCGTACATTGCTACCTCAAGGTGAATGAATGAATAAATAAATGAATGAATGATTTATTAATTCAATGCATGCATGAATTAGTGATATGAGGCTTTAGGCCAGACACCCACCACATACAGAATTCGGTCTGAGGCTCACACCACAATTCTGGCCGATTTTTACGAGTGGGAAGAAAAAATATAAAATATTTAATATGTCTCCCCTCTATAGAGGTGGAGATATATTGATTTACCTCTCACCGCTCATTTGTTCGTCCGACCTGCTGTTTTGTGTCTGTGCGTTCTCTCCGTCTATCCTGCAGGCTGTCACACACGAAACTGTTTTGTGTCTGTGCATTCTCTCCCTCTATCCTGCAGGTGGTCAAACAAGAGACCCAATGTCAGGCTGTTGTTTGCCCACCGTCTACGACGCTCAGCCATTAGCCCAGTATTGGGTTACCGTGTCGTGTTTGACGCCACGTTGAATGTGGGCCAGCGTCACAGACGGCGGGCCAACATCAACCCAGCTTTGGTTCAAAGCATCGTGACAGTACCGCCAACAAGCAGGTACCTTTTGTATGTATGTGGCTTATGATCGTCCCGGCAGGCACGAAGCGTTCGGCCGGTGTTGGTACAGTCTGCGGCGCTGGATCGGCAATGGGTGGACGTATATCTTGTTTTATTGTGATGACAATGGGGGCTATTGCTCAGTAGACTCGACGCATTGGCCTAGTGTTGATTTGGTGCTGGGCCGGCATCGTAGGCGGTGGACCGACATTGAATCGGCATTGTGCTTGTTTTTCTTGTTTGCTGGGTGATCAGATGACGAGAAAATATAGATTTTGAACTTTCATATTATCGTGAATATAATATTACTACTTTTTTTCAATTCTTATTAACTAACCAGATATTAACCACGTAAAAACACTTCACATAGATGTAGCATATTTTTGTTTTTGTTCTTTTTCTCTTATCATGTCTTAGGAATGGTGCAAAGGTAAAAAAATCCAAACATCCAAAATAAATTTGGAAGTGGGTGGGTGGGTCCAGGTCCATTTTGGATAGAAAATAGAGAATTAGAAAACCCCCTAACAAATTAAAATCTGTGATGATTATTTCTTTTTGGGTATTAAATACTGTCAGAATACTGTCTCAAAACTGCACTTTACTCCTCTCCCGCCACTACATGTATAGTGTAGTCATTCTGGGGGGAAAAAATGTGGACAAATTGCTAACAAAGGTTTTATGATTTATTATGGTAGATATAGGTCCCAACTAACACTTTTGAAAAGTCCCAAGCGAACCTCCTGTTCAATTTTAAGAAAAAGGGCAATTTCTTTTTTAGACTAGCAATTTCTACCGAATATCGAGTTTTTCAAGTTTTTCTAGAATTTTTTCAAAAATTAGCGACTGCTATCTATTTTTTTGGGGGCACCAGCAATTTATTGCAGCTATCAGTTGGGTTGAAAAAATAATAATTGATTCGAATTTTGGCGAATTGCATGTTTTTTTCTAGATTTGATAAATTTTTGTTTGTGGACAAATGCGAAATATCTATATCTAATTACTTTCCTTCATATTAATATCAAATTATGTTACTATAAGTTTGTGCAGTCATTTAAATTGTTAATTATGAGCCATAAAGAATAGAATAAGACCCGAAACAAATTGTCAAGCACTTTATTAACCACTTTAACATGTTCAAGACATGAATTTGAAAGCTTCAAAATATAACCCAGTGAACGTGTCATAGGTATGTTACAATAAGACCCGAAACAAATTGTCAAACACTTTATTAACCCAAAGGTGTAGAGGTCGATGATCTACTTTCACAATTTGAGCTGGCCACTCGTAAAATCACTGTCTTAGAAAGAAAAGTGGTAGAAAAAGACTTTAAAATCTCAGTTCAACAAAAAGCAATGCAAAATTACACAGACAGATTATCAAAAATGAAAAGACAAATTTGCAAACTGAGAAAAACAAATGATTCTCTCAAAAATGATAAAATTAGACTTAAGAAGGAAATAACAAAACTAGACAAAACAACGGAGGTCGATATAAAGAAACAAAACATGCAAAATAGCAAAATAGAACCTGACAACAATTGTGACAATTCGGGGGACTATATAACTGTCAATAGAAAGAAAAATGAAAAGAAGAAAAATAAGATATGTTTGAAAACAAAAGGTCCAGAAAATGTTGATAAACACCATTCATCAGCTGTAAAGTCAACCACTAAACATGCTAAACAGAGACCAAAATGTCCAAAACGCCAGCAGATGTGAACTCAACAAATCAGCAGAGACTAAAAAAACAACAAACACCAGATATTTCCTATAAAACGACAATCGTCACAGACTCCCTGGGCGCTGGTATTGGAGGTCGACTGAGGAATAAGAACACTTGTGTCTATGTTAAACGCGGTGCCACAATTGAACGCGTTTATCAAGACCTGAAATATAACCAGGGTTACAGTGAAAGCAATAGACTCGTACTTCTATGTGGCACAAACAACCTCTCATGTAAATCACTGGGACAGACAATTCTGGCAGCCGACGAACTGGTAGACACAGCAACATCCCTCAATCCAACTGTCGATATACATATGATAGCCTTACCGTACCGCTGGGATAATCCGGATCTGAATGATAAAATCGATGCCTATAATGCATTCTTAAAATACAAGGCAGACAAAATCCCACAAGTCAAAATAGTGGACACCAGCTCTTTCCAACAGGGCCGAAATGCCTACTACATGAAAGACAAACTTCATTTAAATAATCAGGGGAAAGATCTGTTAGCACGTACCGTTACAGAAGCTGTAAATTTTCACAATCGCAAATGCCGAGCAGACAGGTAAATGCGTCGAAAACCCAAGAGAGAAGAGCTGATAAACGAGTAAGTAACTTAAATTGTATTACACCTAACCTTAAAAACTCGTTCTAAACCGAATTCTAATCCAATTAATATACTGTGCTGGAATATTCGAGGTATTTCAACAAAATTGCAAGATAAGAGACTACGAGACTATCTCATGAAATTCTCCATTATCGGCTTCGTAGAAACAATGAAGGATAAACATTTTGCAATAAATATTAATGGATTCGTGTACTATAACTTTCCACGCAAACATAGACATTCTAAAGCTAAGCGAGCGTCTAGGGGTATCGGAATTCTTATAGCAAAAATGTACAAATAAAACAAGTTAATAACTGCCTGGTCTGGATAACTATCAAACACACCGGGCTTACAACTTGAAAAAAAATATTATGATCGGTATTGTTTATATACCACCACGTGAATCCCGTCATACAGTGGAAGACGATATAATATGATACACTCGAATCTGAATTTGCGAAATGCTCTACGTCTTGTCACGTGATGTATTGTGGAGATTTTAATTCAAGAACCGGCTCGAAAGATGATTTCATCGAAACCCCAAACTGTTCAAATAATCCTAACTTAACTATTAAATCAAGAATAAATAGGGATGTGGTAAGTAACACACACACAGAGAACATGTTAGATTTATGCAAAAACACCGGACTGAGAATATGTAATGGTAGGTTAGGAGAGGATTGTGACAAAGGGGACTACACATTTTACTGTAGACGCGGCCGGAGTGTAGTTGACTAGCTTTTAACCCCATATAACCTACTAAACCTTATATTTCATTTTTAAATTGGGCCGAAACACATTGATTCCGATCATAGACCCATTACGTTTACATTGCAAATTTTCTCGCATTTTGCAAGTGAGAAATCAAAACCACCGGATGCAAATGTAGAAGACCACAGACCACGATAGATATATAAATGGTGTCCAGAGAAACAAAGCGAATATCAAATCGCGCTGCGTAGCTCAAAATGCTTGGATATAATAGAAAACTTAGCCTAGTCATTTGTGTGAAAAACCCAGCAGTGACTATCTGAGTACACAAATTAATACATTGATAGAAACCGCAGCTAGCGGTTTATTTGAAAAATATCATGTAAACAAAACAATAGAGGAAAAATGTTTTCCAAGTAAGAGCTGGTTTGATAGCGAATGTAAGACACTTAAAAATGAAGTTAATATATTTGGACACCAGCAGGATATAGCTATACCCAAAAACAGCGATACCTATTTTGATGCATGTAAGAAAATATAAACAACTAGTACAGAGAAAAAAGAGAACCCACATCAGGAAATGTAAACAAGAACTCCAATGTTTAACCACCGAGAACCCTAACAATTATTGGGGATTTTTGAAAAATCTGAAACGAAAATCCACCCAAGAAGTAGTGGACATAGACCTATCTGATTTTTATCATTGTTTTTTGAAACAGAGCATACCGCCGCAGGGACAAATCGATAGCAGCCTCCTTGAAAATAAAATAAGCAGTTGGAAAGAGGGAAATCCACCATTTAATATAAGGCAAGATATTGCGAACAACATACTAAACAGCAACAATACAACATGTGAAATTATACATGCTTTGAAAAAATTAAAAAAAGGCAAATCACCTGGTATAGATGGCATATCACTGGAATTTATAAAAAGTGATATGATAACTTTCTTGCCACTGCTGGAATCATCATTTAACAATATCTTAAACACAGGGGATTACGCAGATAAATGGGTCCAAGGGACAATCACTCCAATTCATGAAAGTGGACGTAAATCATGCGCAGAGAACTATAGGAGAATAAGTGTTATGCCAGCCTTAGGTAAGCTCTTCAAATCTATCCTAGAAACGCGTTTGTCATACAAAAACGAAGTATGTATTGACGATGATCCATGTCAGGCTGGGTTCAAAAGAAATAGCAGGACCATCGATAATATTTTCATACTACAATCCCTTGTAGTCTCGCAAAAGGCCTACAAAAAAACCTTATATGCGTGCTATATTGACTTTACGAAAGCTTTTGATTACGTAAATAGAGACGCATTAATCTTCAAGTTTAAAAAACGCTTTGTTGACGGTAAATTTCTCTCCGTTATAAAATTTATGTTTAACAAGTCGGATGGCCGTGATAAATGGAGAAATACATTCAGCAAACCCATTAAGAGCACGTACGGCGTCCCACAGGGTGGAGTTTTAAGCCCGAAACTTTTCACAGGATTTCTTTGTGACATCTCAGAATATCTAGATAGCAGGGTGTCAAATAAGGTGTCAACATACATATACTAAACACCTTACCTTCACGATTGTCAACTAGTGAGACTAGTCATCTCTCTGAAGGCCTCCAGTTTTATGGTATCTCTTGGTGCTCCTAGTCTTTGTTTCTTGGAGAGCTGCTGGCATTCATAATCAAACTCTGCTGGCTTTCTACGACTGGTCACAAAGTTGACAAAGCACACTCGGTGATAGATGGCATAAAGGGCAGGGAGATCGATAGCATAGGTTATTCTATCTGCAACCTCTTTTTTCCATTGTATGTGCTCCGGTTGTGCTCTGCTGTTGATGGCTTCTTGGAAGGTGTCTTGGAAGCGAAATGTTTCCACCTGCGAAACTTCATGGCGAGTCTTCGGCACTTCTGTAGGGAACCTTCCACATAGGAGACAACATTGTCTGTAATTAAAAGGAACTTTATTTTGAGATCTCAACCGGTGAGGATCCTCTGCAGGAGCTTTGCTAACATCAGAGTCTGGAGAAGGGGATTTGGGTCGTTTTGTGAATTCTCTTCGGCATGTAACATGTACACGATTTCCAGCAGAAATTGTGAGTTGAACTTTCTGCTTTGCTGCTGCTGCTTTCAGGGTGGGGATTCCCTAGAACAAAAATTAAGAAATGTTAGGCCTATAATTTATACTAAAATTCAAAGTAGAATTAAATTCATCAATTATGGTTTGAGACATATTGTTGAAAACTATAAGGTATTTAAACCTACCCGATCGGTTACTGTAGCAGACGTCTGTGAGTCTGTGATTTTCAAACCACATATTGTACAGATGGGTTCCCTCTCTTCCATCTCGAATTTCAGTATTAGAATACTGTCAGAATATCGTTTTCCGCCGCCACGTAACCACGGCTATTTAATTGGGCAATAATAGATTACAGAATAGTAGTGGTATCGAACTGTGTACAAGTGCGAGGTTGCACAGTTGACCAAAATAGGCCTACCAGTAGGCCTATGTGAAGCATCCCTTCTAAAAGCCTAAAAGGACCCGCATCAAGTGTCTTATGACGTCAAAAATAGCAAGCAAATCAATTGTAGGTGACCATCCGTACATCACTGCTACAACTAGTGTCAAAAAACATACATAATAATACATAACTTTGGCAAATTGTAGAAAAACTTGAACAACTCGATTTTCGCTGGCCATCTTGAGTACTGAAAGAGTTTGACCAATTTCTCGAACGTGAACGGGAGTTTCGCTTGGGACTTTTCAGAAGTGTTAGTTGCGACTCATATCTACCATAATAAACCATAATTTGTCCAGATTTCAGTGATTTTCGTGCCAGAATGACTACACTAGTACTAAGTTTTCTGTCTATGTCGTAGATTGGTTTGAAAAAAAATCTATAGGGGGGTGGGTGGGTGTTGTGAGCTATATCCAAATTTTTTTTTAATGTCTGGAATTGTTTTAACTTTTAACCCCTTACGTATTGTCTTGTTTTCTTTTGTTATGCATTGTATATTGTATGTACTGTGAATGTATATATGTATAAAATCTGAAAAAACTAAGTTAAAAAAAACAAAAAAAAACATGCAGGTACCTCAGCATGAAGTAATGACTAGGACTGAATGGATACTGGCCAGCACCGGCGACGCTGGACCAACATTTAACAGACATTTAACACATTGGTGTCGGCTTGTAATCGTCGTCAGCAATATTGAGCAGTACTAGACCAGCTGAACGCAGCTCCCAGCAAACACGAGGCGTTGAAACAGTGCTGGTTTGATGCTGGGCCAGCGTCGCAGACGGTGGGCCAGCATTGGGTCAACGTCGTGTTTGCTGGGAGTGTTGACAAGTGTTTCGCACCAAAACGAAATGAAAAACGTTTAATACATAGTCTCTACTGTCCACAGGAGCCATTTAATAACATTAATTACAAAAGCCATTGACACTACATCTATCAGCTATCAACATTTATGGTTATGCTGCTGGAGGGGAGACATCTCATGTTTTTTGTTCACAAAAAACTAGACCCTTCTAGTTATATTTGGGCTATGCCCAAATATACTGATTTTTGTCCGGTTCTTTAAACTTATTATTCTGTGCAGGTTTTGTTAGAAGCTATTTCCCCCTGAGTTTTTATCCAATCAACATGGAATTTGGACACCTTATTCCCAGAGTAGTCAGAAGGTGTGCTATGACTTTTCTAAGTCATCCAGCATGTTCTTCCGGATTTATCCAGGATTTTCTGGATCACTATACTCTTGAATGGCAAAAGGCAGTCTCTGCTTACTTGTAAAGTGAGCATATACTGCACTATGCTGCTCTTCAAATGCAAAAGGCAGTATCTGCTTACTTGTAAAGTGAGCAGATACTGCCTTTTGGCTTGCACGGCAGTAGGCCTATAATAGGGTCCAATGCTTGTACAATGGTGTACATGTCTGGTGATTCTCCATTCAATGTCAGGAGGGTAACAGGGTGCCCCTATGTTCAGACCGACTCCACCCTTTAGTCTCTAGATTTGATATTTATCCAATGTTTCAATTCCGGGCCAGCGTCGCAGAAAGTGGCTCAGTATTAAACCAATATTGTTTATTTGGTATGGACAGTTGAAACATTTTAAATGCTACAATTGAAATAACAGTTGCAACTATAATCAAACACAAAACGTTGAATCAATGTTATTTTAGTGTTGGGCTAGCGTGGTGGATAGTGATACAGCATTAAGTCAACAGAGAAACAAGTCAATGTGTGTACTGGGCACTCTGAATAACATTCCATTTGATAAACAAATATATATCTATTTAAAAGTGCAAAAACTCAGTGGGAACTTCTGAAATTTGAAGGCTGAAGTCCGAAGTCTGAGTTCTAAAATTCCAGTTCAAAATTCCTGCCAGAAAACGCGAAATTCTCATCAATCTGTCATAATAAAAATAACCTAACGAAATTCAAAATGCTCGCCACAAAAACTCATAAAACCTAGCCCAAATATTAGTGTAACAATTCCCCTCTAGTTATATTAAAAACCTGAATACCAGAACAGGGGGCGACCTTGCAAGCTCCGATGTGACAGGCATTCGGCGTAACCACTACACCAGGGTATCGTGGGAATAATAAACGTAAAATGACCCACCTTAGTAAACATGTACCTTGGCTCGATGTTGGTTAAATGTTGGTCCTCCGTCTGGTCCACCGTCTACGACGCTGGCCCAAACTTAGCCAACATCGTGTAATAACGTTTCGTGTTTGCTGGGATAGTCTGACATTCAGACACAGCTAGGTGGCTTTCTCTCTCTCTCTCTCTCTCTCTCTCTCTCTCTCTCTCTCTCAACAAGGTCGGAGGTCAGATATTTTAACCGTTACCATGGTTATTACTGGTGAGGGCATTTTAACATTATTGGTAGTAGAATATTGGTAGGCCCTAATAATAAAATAGATGTAGGAGTGTGTGAGTGTTTAATCAGAAAGACTGCCAAATTTGTATGATCAAATTTGTTGACAAGTACAAGTACAAAATTAGCAAGGTATAAGCAATAAATCAATACAACTTTATAGCACCCATATTCTCAGCGGACCGAGCTCAGACGCCGGCTACCGAGGACCTAGGGAAGGAAAGCCAGATCAAATAGGTGATGCAGCTTAATTAAATTAGTTTTAGAAGAGGTCAGTTCCAATGCTGTGTAGTACCGCACTTTACCGTACCGTATCGCACCCGACGCACCGTATCGTATGAGTGCTAGATAGTGCAGTGCAGTGCTAGGTAATGCTCTTTTCAGAAAAAATATGACATAGCATAAAGCATTAAATTAGGCCTATATGTGTATAATGCAATATTGACCAAACAAAATTATAGTTACAGAATACAACGCAAGATAATACAACATAGGCCTGTTTGAGAACATAGAAAGATGAATGCTCCTTGGCCCACACATAATGATCGCCCGAAATAAATATTATAGGCCTGTTATATATATAAGTCTAAGCAACGTGATTTTTTTGGCTATCTGCCTCTATTGTGGACATTATAGATTACTCTTAATGTCGACGATGTTTGTCTTTATGTTCAGTTAAGCGCTCGAATACTGTTTAGGATGTATAAAACATACAAAGCAAATATGTTTTTATAGGAAAAGTAAAGAACACAGTGACAGGCACCAACAAGTGTGGACAAGCATTACACATAGGACAAAAGAGTCTGGTGTCATCCAGCGATGGCTGGGCTAAAAATCAACAGCACCTGTAATGGCAGTTTACGTGATAGTTTTGAGGTAGCCTGCTGTCTGGGGTCCCCTGGGACAATATGAGATAACTTAGTGCTAAGCAAACAAACCGTCATCAAATAATGGTCATTGACTGTGGCTGTACAAAACCATGTGGCTAAAGGAGTGCTCAATATTTACGTTAAGGACACACATTTCCACATTGTGAACATAAATATTTTCATAAAAACACAAGAGGGGGCGTCATTAGACATGAATTATCCTACGTCCTTGCTACGCGAATTGTGCCTACTATTAGTTGCTATAATCATCATGATCATTTATTAATTAAGCCTATATTATCACACATAATAGTCCAGTTGCCGTCCATATGACCTAGAAATTGTGAGAAGTGTAAGGTTTTTTGATTGATTCATGTTCCCAATGGTTCAAGGAACAAATTCAGCTTTGTTGCCCAGACGGCAACTTTGGGCAACTTTTCTAACTAGCATAATTAACATAATTAGCATAATTAGCAATGGGGACTAATGCTAAATAATAATTTTAAACCAATGGACGTACACAAATCTCCAATACCACATTTGCATATAATTCAGACCTAAGGAATTCATTTCTGAGGTTAATGGTAATAAAGAAATCCAGGTCAAAGGTCATGATTATGATGCAAACCAAACTAACTGACCAATAATATGAAATGGGCAGTGCCCAGTAAGCCCACGACCTAATCAGTGTAAAAGAATTACGTTTAATATAAATAAATTTCAATTTAATCTGAAGTTAGACTCAAGAGAATTGAGTGTATGCTTAAATATATACATATCTAGAGGAGTTGTTCTTTTAGGGGGTAGGCCTAGTAGTTACGTTATATATTGATATAGGTAATAAAATTATTGTGTTAGCAAACACGAGAATGACATATCGCAGCTCATTATTTAGAGACTATGTAGGCATAGGCTAACAATTGTTGTACTTCACACATTAAAACAGTTGGGTTCTTTTGTTTCAATATTGCAATACGTGTGTGCAGTCTGGATGCTCAAACCCTTGGACCTATACAGCTGTACCCGAAAACACACACTTGAATACCCCAACACACACCATGTTATAGTCTAATTTTGTCTACAGTACTTAAGCCTAGGCCTTAATGCATGGTAGGCCGAAATGGGTTCTTCTGTGAGTATCAATTCTAGGGTGATTAGCCATATGCCTGCCGCTGAGTCATTGACAGCTACACACAGGCTACAGTAGGCCTACATACGTAAATAAACAGCGCATTATATTTGCTTGCAAAACACAGGGGTTCGTGTCGTGAGCCACACAAACTAAAGGCTGATGGAGGTCCACATAATTATCACTACAACGGCCCTGTTTCAATAAAAGTAATCAAATAATCATTTTGCCAAAAAAAGTTTTCCATACAATTAACACAGTCTACCTGGATGTTATTGGCAAGGTGTGAAGAGCACAGATATAACAAACCATGAAAACATACTCTTAACATCCTAAAACGGCATGTACGATAAGTTTGCATGTACAAAAAATCGAACAGTTCATTGTTTTCTATCCCCCCGAATTCGTCCTCTTCAACATGAATGTCCTCTGATTCTTTCCTAGTCAGTGAATTGCAACAATCATCTAAAACTGAAATGAAATGAAAGGGGTTTTAGGCCACCTTTGTGCACATAATAGGCTAAACTGGGCCAGGGAAACTTCATGAGAATGGTGAGATGAATGAAATGACGCTGCTCGCCAGACACAGGATTCTAGATAATAACCCTGGCGGACTGAGGCTGAGCACGCTACCACTCGTTTGCTGAGGCTCTCCACAATATCTAAGACTGATGACACCAAGAAGTTTAGGAAGCAAATTTCATCACTTGCGAGCCTCCTGCAATCTGCCAGCCAAAGTTGGCGATGTCTTGAGTTGCTTCTGATCTGTGACACTTATGGAGCGACAGTCTTCCACAAAAGCATTTGGACTGAGTCCTTGCCCTTTGCCACATGGGAAAGAAACCGTGTCGCACTGTGACAGACCTTGGCATTTCACTCTCAGCGCAGAGACAGCATGGTAATATCAAGCATTGATCTGTCCCACTTCTCCATCAGCACATGTGCCTCACCTTTTTCAGAAAATTTCATCATGTAGCTTACCAAGATTTTTCCAGCCTCATTGCGATGTACAAGACAGTTTTCTCTTCCAACTATGTTGATGTTGTGTCCATGACTTAAACTGCAGAGAAGTTGATTCAGTCGGCACTTGTTGGCTGGGTTTGATGGCATCGCGAGGTGGAAGTCGAGAAGTAAGTGTCAGTTGATATATTGCAGCACCCTCACCAGCTCTTCTCTGACGCTCACGATCTTTGGCACTTAATCCTTCATATGCATATTGAGCAAAGATGATAAAGATAGTTGCACCTTGGTACGTTTCACTACTTCACGTCTTGTGAGGCATCTTTGCATCTCTGAGAGGAGTTGAATGTTTGGCTGCTGCCCAATGATGAGAAAACGTACAAACAAAGCCTCATACACAATTGAAAAATAACTTGTTTTGTGTGCCTGTATCAACTATAATCGTGACCTGTAACTAACATAATAAGTTAATCTTGAAGCCCTGAAACACTGGACCGACTGGACCACAATACAGCAGACTCGCATTTGTTGTTTAAATATCAATTTGATAAAATCATATAGCATTGACCTTGACATTTAGTCGTCACCCGTTGTCATAAAAATATGTAAAAATCGCCTGTATTTCAACTTGACCGCGATATTCACCAGATACACCAGTGGTTCAGACTGGGACACTGTAACTCGAACGGTTCTTTAGAGCGGTGCTTTATATATCGATAGGAAATCGACCTTTGTGTGACCATTGACCTGTACGATCTACAAAAATAGGTCAAGGTCACCCATGTTAGAATTTCAATGAGATATTCGCCAGATACAAATGCAGCTGATACACTGTAGCTGGAATAGTTATTAATATATCGATTAGCCAAGGCTAGTGATGAATGGACGGCACGACGGACGGACGGACGGCCGGACGGACGGAGGAAAACCTTTTATCGGCGAGGCAGAGGATAAATATAAGATCAGAAGTGATTTTTTTGGATCTGACCTAAACACAAGCTTGCTATTGGCCATTTTTCTGCAGCCGCTGGTTTAAAAGTAACATTTTACATTGGACCATAATGCAGATTGAGCCGATTATGCTAATTATTTTAATTATGCTAATAAAAAAAGTTGCTCAAAGTTGCCACTTAGGCAACAAACCTAAATTTGTTCAGTGACATCATACTAATATGAATCAGTCGAAACATCTTACACTTCTCATAATTTCTAGGTCCACATTGAACATATAAGAGCAGCAACTGGACTATAATATAAAGTCGATTTATTTTCATTATCTTTTGGTACACAAATAGACATACACCTAGGTGACACTGACTAACACACCCGTCTTGATTATTTACCATATATGACTATAGGTGGGAATAGAGTGCAGACATTATTTAGTGATATATTTCAGTCAAGAAATACGCAGATGATGTGTGAGCCCCCCCCCCCCCCCCCCTCGTTGACATTTTTTAATCAAATTTGCGTCAACGATTACTTCGTCATTATGAGTGTTATTGCAGGCAGGGACGGATTCAGGGTACAAAAAGGGCAGAGTCACCAAAAGATAAAAAGGGCACAAACATATAAAATAAGAGGCGAGCGCGTACAAAATACACCATTTCTAGGTATCTAATGAATAACAAATGGGAAAATAACTCGCTTTATCATTTAATCTAATTATTATATACAGAAAATTTTATTTTCTAGATTTCGAAAGGGGTATATAAAAATTAAGGGGGGGTCACGTGACCCCCCCCCCCCCACTGTATCCGCCCCTGGCAGGCCACATTTTGCTTAAATTGTGGAGCCGTCACACGGATATTATCAATGAGATATATAACATTTCACTGAAATATCAACTTCAATTAAATCCGTTTGACGACAAAACCGTTCCAAATCATATTGAATTGACAGCTGGCTAAATCAGACAGCTATATAGACCTTGGGCCTATTTGTAACCCCCCCCCCCCCTGGGGATTTTTTTAACCATATTTTTTTAACCTATATATGTACCAAGTTACTTTCAGGTGGTCTGCAGATTTTAAATTAATGGACAAGGTCACCAGGGGTCATCACAGTATGGTACCCTTGACCCTTAGGGTGGTATGATAATGTGCCATATACACACTGTCAGTGAAAAGGGGTTTGTTCAATTATTGAAAAAAAATAGATTATTGGACCAGCACTTCCAATAAATCGGTTGGAACCCAACCCAAGTAGACATGGTGACACGGGTTGGTGTTGAGTTTAATATGGGAGTTATCCCAAGGTCGTGGTAAGGTCTGAAGTTCACAGCAAAATCAAGTCAGCTCAAAACAGTTGAAATGGCTTATTTTTCTTGCGTTTGCTAACATTATGTTCACTTGAAATGTATATGATGGCTTGAAACATACCTACATGTAGATCCCAACACGGGCCTACACCAAAACACCATCGAGAGGTCACGAAAATAACATAAGGGTTGGAAGTTTGTATTACCCTTCTTAAAATAACCCTTGTGTCAACATTGTTTGATAAGGCAGAAATGATCCAAATAACACACCGATGGTATATTTTGACCAATGGCCAATATACATTAATTACATCTGATGAGGGCCAACCCAATTATACATGGTGGATTGGGCTTGTATACACCCATGTGTAAGGTCCCCCCCCCGGCGACCTGACTATTTGGGGGGGGGGGGGTTACACAAACTCAACGGAGGGGTTCGGGATCAGATGGCTGATTTCGACTTGTTAAGTGAACATTGTTAGAGATAGCGAACCATAATAAATCAAATAGCTAAATTAATCTTATAGATTTATTCCAGGAATGATCAGCTAAATTACCACAGTCCAAAATAACGGAAATAGGCAAGTATCGACACCATAAAGTAATGTACAAGTCAGCTCAATGGAAATCACATTCAATACATACAAGATGGGATCAATGTCTCTTGTTTACCTGTACATGGGCCCGTCACACTAAGATTATTTAACCCTTTGCCTGCTAATCACGAATAAAGTCGATTTTAATCTGTTTTAATAGCTATTATTTAATAACTGTTCTTGAGAATTAAATGGTTGTTTAAACATCGATATTTGTAAATGTTTGGTCAACAATTAAACAAATTTGAGTTATTTTCAACCACTTGAGGTTGTGGATCGCGGTAGCGAAACAGAACCTCAACAATTCAGTTGAAATGTCGTTGTAATCACGTTGAAATTATGTTAAAAATCATTTTGCAAAAATGTTGAGGTAGCCTACTGTTGAAATTATATTGAAATGACGTTAAGAAAACTTTTAAATCGCGTTGAAATGAAAAAAAAAATAACCGTCGACGCAATTTTGAAATAGCGTTAATAAAACATTAAAATTACGTTGAAATGACTTTGAAAGTACATTGAAATTACGTTAAAAGATGACGTTGTTTCAACGTCAGCAACTGACGTCGTTTCAAGGTTGAAATAACGTCATTTTGCCCGCAAGAGAAAATATATTAAAGGGACATGCCCAGATCTAAAATCATAAAAATTTTGATTTTATTTTGGCTTATTAATATGAACATATGATGTAAACATGTCCATAGACTAGAACTGCAAAAGTATTTTAATTTTTGTTCTTCGCATTTACCGGTTAGGCTAGATATAGGGACGAAATTCCTGATTTCTAATTATTGACAACCATGTCAAAAATAAGAAATACGGGAATTTCGTCTCTATATCTAGCCTAACTGGTAAGTGCGCAGCACAAAAATTAAAAACTTTTTGCATTTCTAGTCTATGGACATGTTTACATCATATGGTAATATTAATAAGCTAGAATAAAATCACCGCTTTTTTGATGATTTTAGACCTGGACATGCCCCTTTAAGAAGTACGCGTACATGTACTGTGATAATGTAAAAATGACATCAACGGCCATTTTTGATTTACATCATTGGAAAGAAATTGTCAGTTTTTTCGATGTATGCTAGTAGGTCTACTATTTTTGTAAAAACAAAATCAAATAAGTTGAATTAATGGTGAAACATATAAGTTACAATTAGATGGGTTATCGCTTAATCACTCCAAGGGACATTTCCCGTTTTCGGGGTCACTGACTGGATGCCACTGCAATTGAGCGACACTGCCATTATGCATATATTGGATACATTATTCAATTGACTACATTTTGCAAGTATATAATACAAAAGGCGTTAGAAATAGGTGTCAGGGACACCATCATAATATTGATTAACTTATTTACTATAGTACAGACATAAATATTTTCAGCTACTTTATAACATCGCATATTCTATGTTTTTAAATTTCAAAGTCACTTAAATAAGCATATTGGCCGAAAAGTGACGTTAAGAAGATTTTTTACTTACTTACATATTTACTAAACTTTTCACTATTCTTTTCTTTCTATTTGTCTTGTGAGTTCCTTTAATCTTTGACACGATCTGGTCGCTGAGGCGGCTGTACCTACTGACCAGATTGCTTCATCTATCTCTGGAATAGCTTATGCCTATCAGCTAATTTAATAATGTTCTCAAACAAATTAGGTGTCAATTCAAGATACATTGACATCAGATGCAAATTGTAATTATTTCCGACAGTCAGCCAGCGATTAATGAACTTTATAATAACCTAAATTAATTAACAAAGATGACAGCATTTATTTGTGATTATTATTTAGCTTCAGGTAGCTATTTTCTGAACAGTTTCTAATTTTGGTCGAATAGTTTTTACGTAAATAAATTAGCCGAATAGCTTTACCATAAACTGTTATATACTTTAAATACTATTTAGAGATTGTGAGGCGAGCAACACATCATCTACATTATCAAGAACAATAGGCTATTTGCAAAGAGCATGAAATGGAACAGTCGGTAGTTCATTATAAAAAAAATGTTTTAAAATTGTTTTTTGAAAACAGAAACTTTTGTTGAGTTTGTAATTATGTGCAGAATAGTCGCCATTGCATCTCCCATGGAGGAAAATTCCAACAAAAGAATTTCGTCTCTTAGATTATTGCGGATAATTGTACCCAGAAATGAAAAATGCTGCAATATTTATTGACAGCTGGGAAAAAATCTCACGATAACAGCCTTGAAAATCGCCACACCACATCTTGACTAATGAGATGGAATAGTCCACGCTACTTGCGTTTTTATTACAAACTAGTGTCACATTTTATATTTTATCAGCTATGCGTTTTATCTACCTTCAATCAGTGTTTAACAAAACTTGTTTAGTATCTTGTTGGTGCTAATTTCTGCTCTATCATGTTTCAAACGGTGCACATGGTATTCCTGTGAGTGAGAGCTAAGCTATAACCGCCCCCAGTTAAAGAGTCACTAGAATTCAGTTGTCAACACCTGAGAATTAATTAAATCTATTCCGTCGATGATGTTTGACTTTTAAAGTAAGAGACCCGAGTAGGCCCCAATACATTGTTGTCATAGAGATATAAAACATAGCTCATAAAAAATTGTGATACGACTACATATTACACATCACGTCCCTGCAACGCTGTAATTTAGAGCCCTCAACAGCGGCTACGTTGTCCCAATGTCGTTCGTACAGGCAGCTGAGCGGGCAGAGTTCGCTGTTATATTGGAGCAGTCGTAGATACCTCGGAACACTACTTGGCTACGAACTTTAAAGCATAGATAACAAATCGTAGCATTTTGTAGAGCTCATTTTAAACGAGGTTATACTAGAGATTGTACATACGATAGTAAAAACGATAGTAAAATCAGAGATATTAAATCTCTGGTCATAGAACGATGAATGGCGAGGAGAGAAATTTCACTGATGCATATGGTTGAAAATGGTTGCAAAGTTTTGACAGGTATACTCTGTGAGAATCGCGAAGGGTGATCCGAAAACATAACTAAGATTGGACAAATTTAATTGAATGTTGATAAGTATCACGAATTAATAGTAACATGGAAATGAAAACGTAATGTTCCGATTGCTATGTAAATATATCATTATATTCCCACGGTCTTTGAAGTGTTGTTGCGCGAAGACCGTGAAATATAGGTCAGCAGGCTAGCGACGTAACTTTTTAGAAGTGAGTGAAACATATTGATAAGCAAAAAAGTTATAAACAGGATAAAATAGCCAAAAATGGCATTCGTTGACAAATGGCAAATGTCTACGGGAACTCTGGTTGCAAATCGCACCGAAAACAGTATATGAAATAGCTATATGACGTCAGTGTCACTTCACAAGACCAAGAGGAAACCCGAAAATAACACTTTCGAGGACCGTTAAAACTAATTACACATGTGTCAATCACATTAAATTACAGTTAAGTATATCAACAACGGTAATTAACATTGCTTGGTTAATTGGTATGATTAACACCCATGTAGCATTTTGTATATCGCAAGGACACACTCTATCATCGTAATTAATAAAACAGTTTTGATTAATATCTGATTAATTAATCGGATGTTTTTAAATTCAAAAACGTTTTCATGTTCACTCACAAAGACGTTTTCATTACGGGAACGTTTGAGGAATACATTGGACTGTCTATCGCCTTATATAATACATTGTAAGGCAACCAATAGGTCATTTATAATCAGTCGTACAGCTCATTATTCTTACTTTTCATTTTTTGGCAATATAATGATTCTGGCCATCTATTCCATTGATACAACAGTGTCACGGAGAGTGGTTTGACAGTCATGTTTTACAATTTTATTTTATTGTGTTTATATTTTATCGGACCTTTGCCAGTTGTGATCCGGATAAGCTACATCTTATAGAACATTCATTTAAAAAGACTCATGTGTACTGTGGCTCACGAAGGCCATGGAAAATGATTTCAACAGCAAGCCGCTGTAACATTATAATGAAGGTGTTGGGTGGCTCCTCATCCAGAATGACGCTGTTTTACCATGCTATATATAAACCTCACATCACAAATGTTAAACGGTTAATGATCGACTATTAGTAACAAAGTCATTAGAAAATACATTTGTACAACAGATACAGACTCATAGCTTCATCTTGTCAGTTTTACCATATCAAGTTATACATCTCAGTGTAGTATGGCAGAAAGTTCACGGATTAGATTATGTTAGAGTGCATGATGGTCCTGGAAACAAATCACCAATTATTATGGTACTCAACAGATATTCCCATTCCGATAGTTATCAGACTACGACAAGTGCTTTTAGAATGTATTTAATAATTAAGCCCATAACACATATATTAAGCCTAAATATTTTTAATCTGAAAACTGTAAATTTTAAGCAAATATGCACAACTATTGTGGAAGGGGAATTGGTAAACCCATTTAAATCGTTCTTTCTAAAGTCAGATAGCACCAAGGTTAACTTTGTGTGCAAATTAAAATCCACTAATCATTCATTTGTGCCTTACCCTAGTGTATATGTCGAAGAGCTTGTGTTTAGTGGTGCAAACACCTTAGAATCACAGAACAATGAAGGTTGTCACTATGGCGGAGTATCTAGCCATATGTTATACACAAATTCATCTCTTATAGATACTGCTCTTTCTGAAAATATGAAACACTTTTCGTGGTTCCCCGATCAGGCGTCTAATATAGAGCTGTTTGTAATTTGGTTTTCTGGACACAGTCATGGAATGGTCAATGGCAGTATACGTCACACATATTGTCCTTCAGCTCATCTCTCCAGTAACTCAATATTGTCCCATTTTGACGAGGTGAAGTCATGCCAAATTTACGTTTACTATAAAACTTCATGTAATGTTCGTTTGGGAAACCAAAAGGAATCATTTGGTCCAGGTCTCTTCGAAATTAAAGTACCTTCTAAGTTACAATGTATCTCTACACAGTCACATAATTCAGTTGACTGTAAGAGTGAAACTATTACTTGGTCATTTGACAAAATACAGTTGATATATAGCAAATCAACACACAAGCGTCATTTGTTCAAATCTTATATCGATATTTTTTTAGAAGTGTATTCTTTGCTGCATAATCTCACAGTTAGCACAGAGACATGCTTACAGTCTCCTGTGGGGGTGTTATTGGTCATTAATAAATGTGGCACATATCAACCTTTTGTAGATGTAGATACTTCAGGTGTTTTATTAAATTTATCTACACCTTGCAACGTAGAGGAGTTCACAAGGCCAACGTTCTACCATATGAAGCCTGTTAGTGCTGACATTGTTCTATTCATAACTGTAAAAATGCACGCGCCTTGTGATCCATTATGTCATAACAAAACAATCACTATTCATGAAGTAATACCAGATGAAGGTATCGTGTACCAATATAATTTCTCGTTTACGATTCAGTTTAAATGGCATACACACCGTAAACAGGGTGGTTTTAGTTTCACAGTACATCCGCAGAACAACAGCAAATGCTACGCACAGTGTCTTATAAGCATGTCAAACGTTGCAACGGAGCTGATCGAAGACACACCAGGCACCAACAAGTGCCATTACAAGACGTTCCCGATCAGGTAAGACGTAACACTATGGGAATAACGTGCACACTAAAGGACTTATGTCACAGCACAGGAATTGTTTTCAAAACAATTTAGAAAAATCAGATAAACAAAAAATAATAATACAAAAATAATAATACAATTATTATAATGTTAAACTATTATATGATAGTTAATACTGGTCACCACCTTGTGCACACAGTTTTATTTTATGTTGTGGGGAATAAATATATATAACGGCAGTTGTAATTTATTGACAATGGTCCAAAATAAAATAAAATACATTATGTAGTGAGTTGTATCTAATATGTGACACCAAGTGACACTCTTCAAGTTGTTACATCTCCATGCTATAACTAGTACAGAATATTTGTTCACTATCAATGCGAACCCACGTAACACTTTTTCTTGGGATTGTACATTTCGACATGTATTGTAAATTATAAATTATGTTGGTTGACTAACATCCCACTAGCAAACCACCCACGGACGGAGGCAGTAGAGAAGTATTTTTCCCATGAATATTCATGGTAATTTGCCCTACCAATACAAAATGGTGCACTTCGCATCCTACCATTCTCTGGCGATCAGTATATCATGAGACATTATCAGTAAATCCAGTGTAAAAGTGATTATTGCACTACTATTTGATCAATCAGATAACAGCATGCATATGGCTCCGCGGTTATTTGTTTATACACTTCTCCCACTAGTATGTTACAAGTGTTAAAGGGTGTGTCTAAATGGCTGTTTTGGAAATGGTATTGAAAATTTCCCTGAGGGCGAGTGGGACGGTCGCCCATTACTGTCTTAGAAACAATATCCTATTATCCAAGCTCCGAACACCCAATGTGAACATATGATATTGACAGTTTCTAGGACAGGACTGACTCAAGTCAAGTCAAGACTGATCACAAGATGTTTTATTCCATGTTCATATTTATATTCATACAGGTATTGTCTGTAAGCTATATCTCAGAGAGGTTAACAAATTTAAATGGCATACACACCGTAAACATGGCGGTTTTAGTTCCACAGTACATCCACAGAAAAACAGCAAATTCTATGCACAGTGTCTTATAAACATGTTAAATGTGGCAACAGAGCCGATAGAAAACACACTAGACACAAACAAGTAGGCCTACCATTACAAGACGTTCCCGATGATGTTTGTGTAGCACTGTGGTAATAACATGTACAAAAAAGACTAAATGTCACATTTATCGTGAACAAATACTTGGTGATTGTGGTACCATGCACATGGAACAACATGTGATTGAAGAGTGTAACTTGGTATCAGATATTAGAATACCAAATCGAAAACTATAAATGACGTCAGTTGACAAGAAGCTCTACTATCGTCCCACTAACGAACTACCTACCCACCGAAGAAAGTGGCAGAGAGGCATTTTTGAAATGAATACTCATCGTAATTTGACCTACAGGGTGCATTTCGCGTTCTACCATTCTTTGGCAACCAGTATATCTCCATTGGGTGGATCATTAATCATGAAACATTATCGGTAAACCGATAAAAGTGATTGCTGCACTATTTGACCGATCAGTATCAGATACCAGCAAATTTAAATGATTGTATTATATTTTGTTTTATATTTTGGTAATGACATAAATTGAACGATTGAGGATATTTATCAATAACATGCCTCCAATTAACCAGACAGGTGGACATGGATGGCACAAATACTATATACGTACATCCATCTTTCAAGTTGTCATACATGAAAATGCATTAGGGCAATATTTAAACTTTATCATTTGTACTGATAGGGAGATATCTATGTTCAGCTATGTGTTGCATGTTAAATTAACACACAACTATTTTTCGTTGTTGTAAAGGTTTCAACAGCTCTCTGTATGTATTTTCATGTTTTCAGCAACTATAGCTGGGATGATGCAGACACTGGGTATGTCTGCCTTCAGTAAAAACGACCCACGAAGTGGATTCTATCAGATATGGTCATATATCAGAGAAACAGGAATGTGGATTAATGACCTTTTTGGCAATGAGACGTAACGTAAGATAAGTGTAAAATATATTTGGAAAATAAATTGTAATTATAATTGCAAATAAATTCGTACAACCATTACGTGACAATATCGGCCTACATGTTCTTAACAGTCATATCAAGGAAGTGACTGTTCACAAGATAGCTCTGTAACTGGTTATTATATATTCATAGAATTAGTAACTCGTTTCTACGACTATGTTTACTGTTTTCCTATACAACATCAGTGATGTTGTACATTTTAGAATCTATGTGACGTAACATATTATATAATGTAATTGGTCACATTATATGGCCACCCAATTTATACATCAATCACCTTAATTGAGTACTATATTTTTCGTTCATAAAATGTTTTTATATGCTCATACTTTTCAGGGCAGTTTTACTAATTGAATTGATGGACACCCACTTCAAAATACAGACTGGAATAAAAAACGGGTAGGAAATCGGAGGCCAAACAATATATCTGTACTCACAGAAAATAAATTATTCAATTTGGAGAAGGTTAATAACCAATTGATGGCATTGGATTGTTTGATATCCCCAGCCAACCAGAAGCTGACATAGACAAAACAGCACAGGTGTGTTTACATTCATAGGTTGTCATGCCAACGGCTGGGCTGCAATCAATTGCAAACAACAGTTTTTTACAACATTTGTCTGTGTATCTCTTTCTAATGCCACAATAGATGAAATGACTCCCAAGGAGCAATAAGCTCACAAGAAATATGACGTGTCCTAAAGGCTGGTTATCTTGGATCGATTTTAAATGTTTTAAATTTATAAAGCATAATCAACTTGGGCATCCATCGTGTGTGTAGTAATGCACACTATACATGTCAAAATGAAGGTGGGAGGTTGTTATCCCTCAGAGAAATACCACAGCCAAAGAGAGTAGAGTTACTGATAACAGACCTGCTAAAATGATGCAATTCTACGGTTCTGCAATGTATATTAAATGTAATTACACAGCGGAAGAATGTGCTATCATGATATCGGGGATTCCATTTACATATGATTCAAATCCTTCAGAAATTGCTCCAATAATCCATCTGCTTAAAATGTTGCCTTTCGTGACAGTAAAGAGACCTTTCAAACTCCAATTTTTTGAGATATTGACGGAGACATGTTTTGTTCTAGAGCACGGTTATTTGCAGTCTATGTCGCAGCATAAATCTGATGATATACATTTTAAACGTGAAGTTCATTGGGGTTTGAAAGCCATTGAATGTCGCCTTTTAATAAGAGATGCAACAGTTTTTGTATGTAAAAGATTACCCTTTAAATCATCATCATTGTTAAAACATGCACTGAACGGTTCATTTGATGTGTTGCATCAAAACACGAATCTCGGTACTCTAAATGCACTGATGTTACCTTGTGAAGAAATGATGACGTTATATACCGTTTATGATTATTGTATTATACATAATAAATACCCCTGTGTATATGGTAAGTACAGCCAAATATGCCGCCCTGTTCTATGTACGGTAATGTTTATTTATGTGGAGAATATGGTTGTATTCGCCTATCATCTTTGTGTGACGAACATGTTGACTGCTCTTCAGCAGAAGACGAGGACAACTGTTTCAATATTTCTTGTCCAGGTTTAATTAAATGCCGTAATGAAAATCAATGTATTGGCCTTGAACAAATGTGCGATGGGATAAGTAATTGTATATATTCTAGAGATGACGAAATGATGTGTAATAAATGTCATTTGGGCTGCACGTGTGTGGGATATACAGTGCAATGCAATAGCATAAAAGCAAAACTATATGAGGTAGTAGGAATAAATCATGCTAAGTCTCTGATATTGAGGGGAAATTGAAATGTAAATTTCCAACACAGAAAATCCATTTAAATTCGATCTATCATCTGATGACGGACGATTCTATGTTTTGTTGTTATTTTACAAACAAAGTGCAATGTCTTGCACCTGTTATTCAAAAATGCAATGGAATTATGAACAATCTATATTTCAGGATCATCATTTCTGTGCAGATTTTATTAGCATGTATTATATTAATATGTACTACAGCTACATATTTATATTCACTAGCTCATCAGGGTTTTAAAAATGTCTTTTTTTCTGTTTATTTGAACATAGGTTTCTCTGAAATGCTGTCATGTGTGTATATATGGTGTACTCTAGCTGCTGATTGGCAGAATGTCAACATAGTATATTGGCAGACAGGGCACATATGTATATTAACACAAAAAATCCTAACTCTAGCATTGGTATAAAAAATTATACTTAAGATTTTTAGCTGCACTAGTAGTGCTATTCAAAGTTTTCCATCCATTTAAGCATCAATGTAGATGGCTTTATTATATCTGGATTATTTGAGGATCAACATGGTTTATATCAATACTCTATGTACTACTTATTTCAAACCAGTTTGTCATTTCCTATAGCGTATTTTGTACACATTGGTGTCAAGGTGTTGATAAGTTTTCGCCTCTTAAAATATCTATGTCGGCAATAGATCTAATAGGTGTGTTTAGCATATTTGTATGTATCATAATGATTGAAAAAACATTGAAGAAAAGCATGTTAGCTACTGCTAGTTCTCACGGAAACAAAGCATTTCGAAATCCAGTCCGTATAATACTTCCGTTAGCTGTTGAATTGATTGCCGAGGCAATGTTTCGATTTTTGGGTGCATGCATGATACTTTCTGAATTTGCATATCTGCTTGATATTGAATCGTTTTGTATTGGAATCATTTACTTTATTTTACCCATAAAAAGCATGATAGCAATGTCAGCCAGACACATAAAAGAAATTGTAAATAAATGACCGGCATAGTCGTGTTTTAATTTTTATATTTCAGAATAAATTCAACAGGGCATATAATTATGTAACAGCATGGTTTTATATTACACAAAGTAGTAGTAGTATTTTCATTAAAAAAGTCATTTTGCCATTTTTTGGCGTGGTTGTATGCCTACTAATTATGTCATAATATGTTATACTGTCATGAAATAAATAGTTGTCCCTGTTTCTTCTTTCATTATTGTAAAATTGAAAACGTAGATTTTTTAATGTCACTTTTACCATCTGTTCTGGGGGTTTAAGTCATAAGAATTCAAGCAATTATGAAAAATACTGCTGCCTCTTGCTTTTAATATCATATTTGCATGCACCCAGTGTTTTAAGAGGTAAGTGGAACAGGCGTGCTGCAACCCATTCTGGTAAACAAAATGTCCTGTGAGGAAGTTCTCAAGCCCATAATTAGGACTGTTCACTTTGACAGATAAAGGATGGAATCTCGAAGAACTTTGGCTTGGTTATACATATCGCTCATCGAGGGTAAAAATGAAAGTTTCTTCCCTATAAGGAGGGAACTGGAGCTCATTCTCTCCCCGAGATAAGAACAAATTTTTCGGAAGCTATGCCGAAATTTCTGATTATTATGTGAATATGTTGTATATTTACTTCGGTTTGTGCAATTTGTCTGTGTATACTTTAAAAAAAGTGTTCTTGTTTATCAGAAAACATGCTCACATTTTTCACATTATAATTTTCATGCTTATTTTCCTCCCTCAAATTATTTATTAAACTACCGATCTTTTTAAAAAAACACAAGGACTCTATCAGCATGAATAATGGCAATAATTATTTTATGCACAACTCACAACAATGTTTTATTAATAACTGCACAACCAACGTTTTATTCAAAATATTATAGTCCCGCCCCCTCCAGATATCAAATGGAGCATCCCCTAGCATTGTTCACTGTCCAATGAACACATTATGACTAACGGGTCTTCTGACTTACAGGCCTTCTGACTAATAGGCCTTCTGACTAACGGACCTTCTGATTAAGGGGCCTTCTGATTAACCCCTGTTAACAGGCCTTCTGCCTAACGTGCCTTCTGGCTAAAAGGGTGTCACCAGTGTGAGTTGTTCCAGCATAATTAGTAGCCTGTCAGCATGGTCAGTTTTACTCAATGGTGTTAAAACCTAGCGTTGTTTAAGGCTCTCACACACCGCAAAGACTCCCGACGAATGCTTAATCGCAGACAAGCTGGTTCTACGACGGCAGCATGCCACACCAGAAAGACTGTCACCGACTTTGCGTTGTAAGCTATTGCAGCGATCCTAGTGGTGACCGTGTAGGCTAGTTGACGTTCCGGAAACAACAGTCAACCAAACAATTTTGTGAAACTCAATAGCCTTGACCTCCAATATTTTAACTGAGCTGGCTGATTATAGATATAATGAAGTATGTATATGGGGAGGGGTGTTATATAACTTTGTTTTTACCGAGTTGCCATTATAAAAGGTTTCCGGTGATTGCATTTCACAGATTGTCACCGAGATGCCACACTTGACTCGACAAGATAAAATTGTCTTGGCTTTTAATTAGACGAAGACCAAGACCGAGACCATGGGTACGAGGTATTGTATGCAATATCCTGATACACTATCCGATGGCTACGCCTACGGAGCAGGGAACCCCAAGGCATTTATAAAATTCGGTACACCATGGAACCGATCAAGATTGTCACTCAAGTTATCAAAGCCTAATATGTTACTTACTTCATGGTGGAGACATATAGAAGCGGCCGCGCCTCCCACATGTCCAAGAATGCGTCCTCTTTTTCATCGGTCCACTCGGCCATTTTAGTTACCATGGCATGGATGAAATCAGGTCACATGACTTGCAAGTCAAAGAACTTAGCTGGGTGAGAACATTAGAGGTCAAGGCTATTTAATTTCACAGAAGAGGCCTATGCTACAGGTCGGCCTATACTTTGTTGGGGTTAAGCATGTGCTATTATAGATCAGGGGTACATATTACAAAGAATCCTAACTTTGATCCTATCTCAACTTTCTCTTATTTCCATTACAAAAGTAAGGATTGATCCTAACTTTTGTAATGGAAATAAGAGAAAGTTGAGATAGGATCAAAGTTAGGATTCTTTGTAATATGCACCCCTGGCCTATGACTTCAGTGTCGGAAACACTCCGCTGTGGCGACATAAAAGCCAACACACGCGCTGACAAGTGAAATTCACCCAACAATTATTTAAATTTCATATAGTCCTAGGGACTATAGTTAAGTATAGACTAGATTAGAATTATGCCAAGCGAAGATAGGTGGCAAAAGACCTAGACCCACTACCTGTCTACAGGTGATAAATCACGGAATACCATTTGTGTTCATAGAAACTGTTCCACATAAAACACTGATAAACATTACATGTTAAGATAGCCCTGGGCAACATGAAACTTCTATAGTGTGACGTCACAAGACTGGATTAATAGGCATACAGTGACTCTTCATTTAAATTGTGACGTAAACACTATAGCACTGTGTATGTGGCCAAAATTCATGAACACTCAATGATGTATTGGTGAATCTTGGCTGTTCATAACCCATTCTGGTAAACAAAATGTCCTGTGAGGAAGTTCTCAAGCCCATAATTAGGACTGTTCACTTTGACAGATAAAGGATGGAATCTCGAAGAACTTTGGCTTGGTTATACATATCGCTCATCGAGGGTAAAAATGAAAGTTTCTTCCCTATAAGGAGGGAACTGGAGCTCATTCTCTCCCCGAGATAAGAACAAATTTTTCGGAAGCTATGCCGAAATTTCTGATTATTATGTGAATATGTTGTATATTTACTTCGGTTTGTGCAATTTGTCTGTGTATACTTTAAAAAAAGTGTTCTTGTTTATCAGAAAACATGCTCACATTTTTCACATTATAATTTTCATGCTTATTTTCCTCCCTCAAATTATTTATTAAACTACCGATCTTTTTAAAAAAACACAAGGACTCTATCAGCATGAATAATGGCAATAATTATTTTATGCACAACTCACAACAATGTTTTATTAATAACTGCACAACCAACGTTTTATTCAAAATATTATAGTCCCGCCCCCTCCAGATATCAAATGGAGCATCCCCTAGCATTGTTCACTGTCCAATGAACACATTATGACTAACGGGTCTTCTGACTTACAGGCCTTCTGACTAATAGGCCTTCTGACTAACGGACCTTCTGATTAAGGGGCCTTCTGATTAACCCCTGTTAACAGGCCTTCTGCCTAACGTGCCTTCTGGCTAAAAGGGTGTCACCAGTGTGAGTTGTTCCAGCATAATTAGTAGCCTGTCAGCATGGTCAGTTTTACTCAATGGTGTTAAAACCTAGCGTTGTTTAAGGCTCTCACACACCGCAAAGACTCCCGACGAATGCTTAATCGCAGACAAGCTGGTTCTACGACGGCAGCATGCCACACCAGAAAGACTGTCACCGACTTTGCGTTGTAAGCTATTGCAGCGATCCTAGTGGTGACCGTGTAGGCTAGTTGACGTTCCGGAAACAACAGTCAACCAAACAATTTTGTGAAACTCAATAGCCTTGACCTCCAATATTTTAACTGAGCTGGCTGATTATAGATATAATGAAGTATGTATATGGGGAGGGGTGTTATATAACTTTGTTTTTACCGAGTTGCCATTATAAAAGGTTTCCGGTGATTGCATTTCACAGATTGTCACCGAGATGCCACACTTGACTCGACAAGATAAAATTGTCTTGGCTTTTAATTAGACGAAGACCAAGACCGAGACCATGGGTACGAGGTATTGTATGCAATATCCTGATACACTATCCGATGGCTACGCCTACGGAGCAGGGAACCCCAAGGCATTTATAAAATTCGGTACACCATGGAACCGATCAAGATTGTCACTCAAGTTATCAAAGCCTAATATGTTACTTACTTCATGGTGGAGACATATAGAAGCGGCCGCGCCTCCCACATGTCCAAGAATGCGTCCTCTTTTTCATCGGTCCACTCGGCCATTTTAGTTACCATGGCATGGATGAAATCAGGTCACATGACTTGCAAGTCAAAGAACTTAGCTGGGTGAGAACATTAGAGGTCAAGGCTATTTAATTTCACAGAAGAGGCCTATGCTACAGGTCGGCCTATACTTTGTTGGGGTTAAGCATGTGCTATTATAGATCAGGGGTACATATTACAAAGAATCCTAACTTTGATCCTATCTCAACTTTCTCTTATTTCCATTACAAAAGTAAGGATTGATCCTAACTTTTGTAATGGAAATAAGAGAAAGTTGAGATAGGATCAAAGTTAGGATTCTTTGTAATATGCACCCCTGGCCTATGACTTCAGTGTCGGAAACACTCCGCTGTGGCGACATAAAAGCCAACACACGCGCTGACAAGTGAAATTCACCCAACAATTATTTAAATTTCATATAGTCCTAGGGACTATAGTTAAGTATAGACTAGATTAGAATTATGCCAAGCGAAGATAGGTGGCAAAAGACCTAGACCCACTACCTGTCTACAGGTGATAAATCACGGAATACCATTTGTGTTCATAGAAACTGTTCCACATAAAACACTGATAAACATTACATGTTAAGATAGCCCTGGGCAACATGAAACTTCTATAGTGTGACGTCACAAGACTGGATTAATAGGCATACAGTGACTCTTCATTTAAATTGTGACGTAAACACTATAGCACTGTGTATGTGGCCAAAATTCATGAACACTCAATGATGTATTGGTGAATCTTGGCTGTTCATAACCTACAAATATGCCTTGTGCTACCCACTGCAAAGATTGTAAGATAAAAAGCAACAAAATTCCACCAAATTTTCAAGGATGTTGGGGGAAGGCGAAAAAATGATCTGAGAAAAATGTTGTACTAAAATTTTAAACAGCGGCTACCCGATCCCAGGATCTGGTTGCAACATCATGCCACCTGGCGATGTGGATAAATTTTTTCAACATAATACATCATCACTGACAGAGACTGAGAGAGGTTGTATTAAACCACCATCAATATGTCATATATCGTCAATAAGAGCAGCGTCTTTGAAAGATAGGCCTAGTCAGTGTAGAATCTAGTTTTATAGGCCTACAATCGATGTTAGACCAGTTGGCAACCAGGCTTGTAGGCTAACATTTCAAAATGATAGCTTTCGTTTCACCATTAGGCCTGGGCCCTAGGCCCTACCGTGAAACAAGAATTATATTACATGCTATTGCTAAATTTGTTCTAACTTACAAAAATACACAACAAAATTCCACCATCGATGTTGGGGGAAGATGAAAATATGATACAAGAAAAATTCATACAAAAAGTGACAGAGAAAATTGAAAATCCGTATGGCACAACGGACTAAGATATAAATTAATGAATACAAATTTACCAGATAAAATAGTAAGATTAATGTCTTCATTTATAACTGACAGGAAAATTTCAGTCAAAATAAATAATGAGACTTCAGACAAAATTTCACTTAATGCCGGCACACCTCAGGGCTCGGTTCTCAGCCCACTTCTATTCCTAATCTATGTAAAGGATATTCCAATAGATCCCTACAGTAATACAGTAGGGGTCTCTCAGTTCGCAGACGACCTGGGATTTTGGACTTTTGCTAAAAGTGAAAAAAACCAATTAAATATAGGCTAGCCAAAGTTTTATCAGACCTAGAAGCATGGTGCTCCAAGTGGAGAATAAAACTAAATGCTAAGAAAACGCAGCTTATAATGCTTAAAACTAAGAAAAATATAGAACTAGAACTTTTTGGCGAAAAAACTCACTGCAGTACAGCAAGCAAAATTGCTAGGAGTAACTTTAGATAAGAAACTGACTTTTAATGCTCATATAGATGAAAACGCTAAGAAAGGAAGGCAACGCCTTGGTCTGCTCAAACCTCCTGAGCGGCTCAAAGTGGGGCTGTAAACCCAAAACACTAATGAGACTATATAAAAGTTATATACGTCCAGTACTAGAATACGGCGCTCCAGTAATTTTAGGAGCGTCAGAAACGTATATCAAGAAACTTCAAATCATTCAAAATAAGGCCATCAGAATAGCCTACAAATTGGATCCACTTTCGCACACTGAAGATATTCATAAAATTGCTAAGATCGATCTGATCAAAGATCGATTCCAAATTTTAACGTATAAATTCATAGATTCGCTCAAAGAGCATTCAGATCTTTTCAAACTTCAAAATGAATTAAGAGCTTCAAGAATTAAAAGAGGGCATAAAACACATTTGGACAAATTAATATCAGAATATGCCGAAATTTATGATGAAAATTGAGACTGCTGTGTGAATGCGGCTAGAGTTGTGTCAGTAGCGGCTCGGCGTCAATAGCGTTGAGCCGACATTGACGCAACACTGGCAGCGTTGGCAGCACGCGTGAGTGACAGAAACAGCGAAGTGCTTTCACAGTGTGGCTACCGCGGTGCCAATGTCGGTCCAGCGCTAACAACGCTGAGCCGGCATTGGCGCGACGCTAGCGGCGCTGACAAGCACTCGTGAGTGTGATAACAGCGTTGACGCGTTGACGGGCCAACACCTACGGCGTTGGTCAGCCACCGCGTCACGATAAGAACAGACGTCACAGTCTGTTGTCACTCACCACATGTCATCGCAGGGGGTGATAATCAACATAATTGTCACCCCCCGCGAGGACTGTCATGGTGAGTGAAAGCAAGGGTTTAAATCCCCTGGTGGCTCTGAAAAGAGAACAAGCGAACTTTCTTAATTTCACAATTAAGATGACACGCTTCTAGGAACTTTCTATTTCTCAAATTATCAACTTTAGACACCTTTTAGACCATTCCACCCAAATTCAATGAAATTACATAACTCTGACGTTCTTTATCAGGGTATGCGGGAGTATGGCGATGGCACACAGACAGTCAGGCAAACAACACGAGGTAAATTGATCACATTTTATCCAAAATTCAGAACGCAATTTCAAGTATGTCAAACATACTAAGTGAACTTAAGTGTACACGAGAGGCATAGGTTTAATAAAAGAAATGTCTCAAATGTTCATTTAAAGGATCTGTCAAAATTAAAACTTTATCGGCCTTTTCCATCCAGATTTCAAGAGTTAAGACACGAGATATAGGGTAGCTACCGGCTGATTCAACACCTCATTTAGACCACCGCGACCCTCTGTTCGCCGAGGGCGCATCAAAATTAATTAAATTCTAAAATGCTTCTGTTTCCAGGTTCCTTGCCTCCCTTGCCAATCAGACATTTTCCAATGAGTATTATATACTAATGAAATATTTGGATAGGCTAAGAGAAAGCTTCCATACAAGCTTCGAATGCCTTAATCCCACTCTCAGCACCCTTCGGGTGCTAGGGTTCACTCAGGCTGAAAATAAGGTTAGCCTACTTCCAGGATATGGTTGGACTCAGAGTTAGACATTTCTGACTTAATATAACGTTAGACTAAGGGCCTACATGTAGGCCTAGTCTATTTTTTATAGTACCATGATATACCCATAGACGTATTTTTATGTTCATGTAGACCTATATACCTATATTTATAGGCCTACTTTACTCTCTAGTATTTTATCGTACTCCCACAAGTCAAATTAAAAATGATCAACCAGGATCGCATGATTTTTCGGCGATTTCTCCGTCAATTTTGAACCGATTTCCTCTGAAATTTTGCAGAGGCCATTTTCTATTAAAATCCTAACAGGGGTAAAAATTTCGCAAATAATATTTAATATTTCAAAAGTTAGACCATTTGCCATGTAATAAAATTCTAAAATTAGTTTAATGTGGTTAAAGAGGAACGTCGTAATTTCAATTCATTACATGTCAAATGGTCTAACTTTTGAAATACGCTATATAATTTTACGAAATTTTCAGGGCTGTTAGGATTTGAATATAAAATGGCCTTTGTAAAATTTTAAGAAAATCGGCTCAGAATTGACGGAGAAATCGCCGAAAATCATGCGATCCTGGTTAATTTGACGGCGAATACTAAGCCTAGACTAGGCTTTAGGGCCTAAGGCTAACCGTTATAACAAGTTAATCTAGGGAATTTATTTTACCTCTGCTAACAGTTGATAGGTTTGATGATCAACCAGCATGAAGGAATTTCGCGGATTCCTCAGTCAATTCTTATCTCAAATTTTTACACATACTTTTTTCCATTCATGTGGCGACTACCCTGACAATTTGGCCTATGTCAGAAGTTAGACCATTAATTTTGACATGTAGGCCCAGAATTATACGCCATCTACATTTTTATGTTTACTGAATCAGATACTTTGTACTCAATTATGACACGGGTTAAAAGAACTGAGATTCCACGTTACAATGAAGCCAGCAGAAGAAAAGAGATAAATGAGTGTTTTTTCGTATTGCCACATCATGAATTCCCTGTCAACAACTCACAAAAATGACATCGTAACGTTCGCATAAAGTTGACTTGGTATCTACGTCTATTGCGCTCTCTTTTGTATTTTTATCAATATCTATTGGTACGTCAGATTTCAAGAAAATGTAATTTCATACACCATATGATCACATGTAATCGAAAGAGAGTAATTGTTAAACACTTATGTCATCATTAGGCCTACCGGGAACCTTTAATTCGACTTGAACTATAAGAACGTTATTCTTGTCTGGACATCGTCACTTGACCGTTACAGTATAGTAATATATACGTGCACACAAAGTCAAAGTAGTATTTTGTGGAAACGAAATAATATTTCGTGGACACTAAATACTATTTTGCAAGCACGAAATACTACTCCGTTGGCACGATTTACTATTTCGCGGCCACAAAATAAAACAAAAGAAAAAATTAAATGGGAAGTTATGCATTGTTGTTTAGGCTACTATTCATTCCTACTGGCATGTAGGGCCTATTATATATAGTTATTGATGTAGCAAAACCTATTTCTGGCTATTTTTATTTTATTTTATAAATAAACTTTAGATATTTAGATAAAAAATATTTCTTTATAAAAGTCACCAACTAAAACTGTCTGGTGTCTGATCGTCCGGTGATAAATTGCTAATGATTGTCATAGCTTAGGCTGATCCATATGAAGGGTTTTTATACCATTTTAGTTGCCTTTAAACTTTTTCCGTATGTCTCAGAGGTAAACTGATCCAACTTGGACTTGGATCACTTTACCATCGAAGAAAAGTATCAATTTTGAGAGTGAAAAAAATATATGTTGACTAATAAGTCTCTGAATATTTAACGAGTTTAACGAATAATTTTCCCCGAAAAACATCAAAAGAAAAAAATGGACTTGGATCACTTTACCTCTGAGCCATTCAAATAGTCACCCGTGGGCCTACTTTCTAAACATAGAATATAGAACCTTCTGAACATAACACCTTCTGAACATAGGACCTTTAGAACAAATGACCTTCTAAACATAGAACTTCACATAGGACCTTAAGAACATAGAGCTGTGGATATGCTAACGCCAGCGTCAAGTTTCGCCCCAGTGTAGGCCTACACTGTAGCCTACTATTCACACGAAAATTCCACCCTATTATGGAAAAAAACGCATGGACATCGCTGCAATATTGGTTGAGAACTTCACATTAGAAACGTGAAATTTGTTGCCGAATCGGCACCACTTCTACATTATTTCTTACATTATTTCTCCACTTCTATATTAATCAGAATGCTTGTTCGTCACCCGGGTCGTTACATTATTCGGAATTATGAAAAACAACGGTTGATTGGACTGTAGGCCTACCCCCAAACCTGTCTACTATACGGGGTCTACAGGTCCGTCGTTTGGGAGCGGGGGGGGGGGGGGGTGGTTCGAAGGCCCCGCCCACTTCATATGTCATGACCAAAAAGCTGAAAATTTACCGCAGCAACAATCTCCAAAATCCACCATTAGGCCCCACAGCTGAAAATAAAAAAATCCGGACCTCCCCTAATCTGTGCCTCGCTTCGCTCAACGCTAAAAAATCAATTCAAGCATTATTTTATAAGGGGTCTAATTTAGGCCTCCTTCTTTCAAAAATACCCCTGGCGTAAGTCCAAAATTCGCCCCCCCCCCCTTACAAAAATTCCTGGGTACGAACCATCCCACAAAGCATCTTAAAATTAAGATGATCTAAATTTATTTGCATCTTAACTTTTTTAATGCAAATAAGAGAAAGTTAAGATGATCTTAATTGTAAGATGCTTTGTGGATGGGCCCATAGTCTACTATTTTCACATAGCTAGCATATTATTATGTGACAATTCCATGTAGTAGTCCTAAATATTCAACATTAATTACCTCTGCCCATGAGGTTATAGGCCTATGTTTTTCGTCTTGTTGGTGTCACCAAAGACTATGGACAATAAGATGGTCGACTTGCGGATTTCACCATACAAATGCGTGTAATACATCATGCAGTGGTGTCCCAATTTAACAGGAGTTGGAACTACGCTTTGGCAAGTCTATCATCATATAAAACAATTTATAATTTCACCACTTTAGCCTCCAAATAAAAAATAATGTTTTTCTAGGTTTGACAGTTATGACAATATCTCTGCAATATTTATTTTTGGAACGAAAATAACTGCTAATATAGCAGATAAGTCATTTAATATTATGATAAATTTTAGCGATTAAAATGTCTTTATTTTAATAACTGAAGAGCTGTGTACAGAAAGTACACAAATTATGTGAGCACAGAATGGGAGGGGAGTGACGGTATGTCGTCAAGCATAGCGACCACAAAGGAGATCAGGGCAAAACATTGGTAACAAGTAACAACCATAACTTGACAGACGTGTCTTCAGATTGAAACTTTTATTATTTAAAAAAAAATATTTAGAACACATAAGCAATATTATAAAAGTATAAAATGTAAGCCTTCTCTCTCGGACCAATGCCATCAATGTCACTAAAGACTGTAACGCTGGCAGTATACTGGTTTCTCAAAAACAAGATACGGTCATTTTTATGTCACAATTTATTTATAGTTAAATTCTATTATTTTTTATCTCTCCTTCCATTAGGCCTACTGGTAATAATGTGTTCATTGTTTTCCCGCAGTACATCCATGGTGTAGCCGAATGGGAACATATATAAACATGTAATATAAACATGAAACATTCCCAGCTTGCATGCGATTTACTGTCTTTGATGAACGTAATAATTTGATCTCTTTTATGACTCCTATGTAGAATCAGGTCAGGTATATTTTCGAAAATTCGTTCATTTGAACCAATTAATTGCATTAAGTTTTGACGTGGAACAAAAGCCTCACACTCTGAATATAGATACAAATATTGCTTCTCAGACAGGAATGTATGCAATTTATTATTGGCATTAAAATTACCGGTACTTTACATTGATCACATGCAGACCGCCACACTTTGTAACATTTATATCCACTGATATATACACGAATATTCCCTCCTCAATGGTGATACCCATGTGGGGCGTGAATGATTTCAGCATTGAATAAGCTAATTCTGTGACAGAATCACTCAAATCAGGTGAATCAGCAGTAACAGTAACAGGCTTTATATCAGCAAAATATTTCTGTCCAGGTATATTCCGAATGATAAACATGCCAAATGATCCATAGTCATTAGACTATATAAGTATAGTAATATTATGTTTTTCTTTGCCCTTATCTTTGTTTTCTCTGCCCGTATCTACCCTTGCACACATCGTCACCTGCCAGCAAATACGAGATGTTTGCAAACAATGAATTTGTATACTTGTTTATACGGGCGCATGAACCCCTGAAGTATCAAATGGAAGAAGACAATTAAAAAGTATTGTTAACTATAACCACCAAATTATTGGATTAAAAAAAAACAGTAAACCTCCATCAATACTAATTTTTCTGATTTTTTTTATGCTGTGAAGTATGTATTGTTTTTAATAGGATCAATGTCATAAATACTCGTCGTAATATGGTAAAATCATACTTGATAAAAGCATTAGTTCCAACCCCCAATAACGGGGGACTACACTGAGAGCGATTTCACGTTTTGAGGAGAGTCGACCATCTTATAGTCCATAGTCTTTGGTGTCACTGTGCTTGTCTGTTTGCCTGTCAGGAGGATTACTTACAATTTTTAAGTGATGAACGGATTTGCATGAAACTTTAGCAGAGGTGTGTCTCGGGCAAAAAAACAATCCACTATATTTCGGTAATTATTCGGATTACGATTATTGGACGTATTATACTATATGTAGGGCCTAAGTGAACTGATCTCAACTCTCACTTCTGCACACACCAACCTTTACTTGCCGGATTCACCAGGTGGGGCTGTGGTGTGACGTCGACACGGAATTATTATTGCGATGTCTTGGAATCACTGAACCATGCACAGAATGCTGCTAGACTATGGTCTTGCCATATGCCATGGGCTACTAGCAGCCTACGTGCACCCCCCCCCCCCCTACAACTCACCCACACCAACTTTTTGTTTAATCTTTGATATGTCCAAAACATGAAATGAGATGTTAACAGCAAAAAAATAGGGATTAATTATTGGCCATAAAGTTATATTTGGCTTATGTTTTCTGAACCCAGATGTGTATATATATATGCTTAAAACTGAGTGGTATTTAGATTTTTATATGGTATATATATTTTTAAATGTGACATTATTGTAGCCATTTTTTAAATTGTGTGTATTTAGCATGGGTTGAAATATGAAACATTGAACTTTGCTCGACATTTGAGTGCAAATTATTTTTCCCGCTTGTTTTTACATAATTTGCGTGTGCTGAATTCGAATATGTCGGTTAACATTCTATATTCGATGACCTTCACCTTCAAATTAGCAAAACACAAAATGGCTGCCAAAATGTAAAGAAACCCCCCGCATTTACTATGTTTTTTCGCACATGAAAGCACACTTGATGGTTTCTGCAAGGTTTTCATTATATATATTTGCTTAGTGTCTTTGGAAAGAAATAACCTTTATTTGACTTTTAAATACAAGATGTCCATCGTTTTTATATATGTACTGTTACTTTTAGTATACCGCTAAAAATGTTGACGATAATAAGATTTACTTGTGTTAACATAGTGGACTAGAAAAAAACGTTATTGGCGATTGCATTTAAATGAAAAAATCCAAAATGGCCGCGAAATTCACCTACATATTCGTGAACAAAAAACAAAATTACTATCAAAATTCAAATGTAACCTCTTTTTTCTATTTGTGGCGCGAAATTGCTCAATTTGTTTATTTTGTATGACTTGGGTGCCGAAGAAAACATTTCTGATGTTTATCGTCTCACCTATAGTTTATCTTAAAATCCGAAATGAACGCCATTTAACATATTTATTATTCAAATAATGATGTCATTTTAAATACTAAGCACAGCAAGGCATGTTAGAATATACTGTGATTAAACACAGTTTCGAATGCTTTGCAACCTAATCTGCCGTATTATGTAGTCTATTTTTTAGTTTTTCATTAATCAAATGTTGTTTATGTTTTTATAGTTCACTTGCATGAAAAAAATAGCTTTTAGTTGTGTGTTGGCGGCAACCATTTTGAATTTGAAGGTCAAATATAGGTCATGTTTATCGAAAAAACATGAGACATAAATTTATCTACTCTAATCAAGCAGAAACCAGAAATCGTGCAATAATATGTAACACAAATATAGAACAGATGTGGTTTTGGCGGCCATTTTTTGTTTTGCTTATCTGAAGGTGAATGACACCAAAGATAGACTGTTAACCAACATATTCGAATTCAGCACACCCAAATTATGTAAAAACAAGCATAAAAAATATTTTGCACTCGAATGTCGAGCAAAGTCCAATGTTTCATATTTCAGCCCATGCTAAATACACACATTTTCAAAAAAGGCTGCAATATTCTCGCGTTTAAAAAATTATTTGTCATGTACAAATCTAAATACGACTCAGTTTTAAACATATACACATCTGGGCTCAGAAAACATAACTCAAATATAGATTTGGCCAATAATTATGTTTTATTAGTCGTTCCCATATTGGTCGTTCCCATTGACCATGCTAATATGCTTGTTTCGTTGTCGATTTTGATTATTTTGCGATAATCCAGTGTATCATACAATACATCTTTAGAACAGAAATTTAATTAACTTTTATATGGTATATTGCATGTACAGATTTGTCATTTAAAATAGCAACGACAGACGTATGTGTAACCCTACCCCCTAATCCCTAAGTTTGCGTACCCCCCCCCCCTATAATGGGTCAAAATATAAAGCTCGTCCCTATTTTTCTGCTGTTAACATCTCATTTCATGTTTTTGACATATCAAGGTTTAAAAAAGAGTTTTGTGGGGGGGGGGGGGGGGGCACGTATCTAAACCAGTGCCTTACCATTTTCGAATCAAGTACCATTTTCGGTAGGCCTACAAATATGCTAATAGAGCCTTGAACTCTTGAACGTGAACTCTTGAACTCCTTATTACTCTCAAGACCCCAAAGATACATCATTGTGTACAAAAAACATATCATAACAAAAATAAATAAATAACAGTATCTTCATATGGGTATGTAAGGTTGTATACGAATAAAAAAAAAATTATAAAATATTACTGATATGTGATGGTGAACATAATACCACAAATATGCATTATTTAATACTGTTTTAAATATGTACTTTAATATTATTTTAACACATCTTCAAGATAAAACAACAACATTTTGAAAGTTATCTGAAGTGAGACATGATTATTTTAACAAAATTTGCTAATTTACAATGTTTTTTGATAAATTAAACTAGACAATAATACATTATATTTTTCTGTACTTAAATTAGACCAATAATATTTTGGCAAAAGTAACTTTCTCTCATCATTAAAAATACTGCACTGAAACAAAAAATGAAATTTATCTCCTAATACATGACACACATTACATTTTCTCTCACTACGCTCCAAATTTTCATATCTGTCTCTCTCTATAGGTAATTTATGATTCGAAACTCTAAACTTAGTAGAAGAAATTCTCAATGTCACTGGCATATGTTTCCATTTTCAGATTTTTTTAAAACATCCTATAATTATAACACGTACTATTATTAAAACATCTGATGACCACAAATCCTTATATTTAGTGTGTATACCTTCCATGACGATGTTTTTAAACTGATTTATATTCGGTACACACTGTGTAATCTAATGATTATACAAGTTACAATTGTTTAAACAATTCTGAACATGCAAAATCCAATCTGATTTTATCAGACCTGTTTTGTTAAGCTTGTACGTGACATGATAAAGAGTTTTACTAAATTGTTTGTTATTTGCATTAACTAACCGAAAATTCAATACATTTTGATCAATACTAGCTTGTAAAGGGGCTCTACCTAATTCACCATGCACCATACATTTTGAAATCTTGTTATTTACTCCCAGAAGCATACGGCAAAACTTTAAATGAAGTTTTTCAACAATATCATTATTTTCACAGCCCCATACTCCAGATCCATATGATCAAACAAATGTAATTGAACATCTTTAGGAAGACACAAGTTTTTACTTTTTCTTAAAAAACAGTAAATAGCTTTTTGCGCATGTTCGAAAGGATGTTTCTTGCATTTATTAAATTTCTCATTATAGTTAAAATCAATACCAAATATCTATAATCAGTAACCACTTCTAATGGCAAACCGTTATAATTAAATTTTGGAATATTTCGACTTTTACCGGCAGAAAAAATCATCACTTTTGTTTTTTGAGTATTAATTGTACTTCCACAGAGTACAATAATGATGTGCAGCGTTCAATGCTGCTTGCAACTCACATTCAGATTCAGCCATTATTAAAGTGTCATCTGCATATATAACAATAGATACAATTTGAGATATAGCCCTACTTCAATGTCATCATCACTTAACATTTGACTTGTACAATCTTTAAGGACAGCAAATCCTTGATAAGCTTGTGAAATAAATTCTGACATATCATTGAGAAAAATGGAAAAAATAATGCAGACAAATTCTCACCCTGTCTAGCACCAACATTACATTCAAAAAAAGATGTTTGACTACCTATACCTATTTTGACACAAGATTGGACCTGACTACAAGCTAAAAAATGAAATCAAAAAAAATTTCATTAATATTATGCTGAAGTAGTTTTCTCCATAAACTAATTCTCCAAATATTATCAAAAGCCTTACGATAGTCAATAAACGCTGTAAATATGTGTTTGTTGTTAGACAAATAAATATCAATAATACATTTTAATGAAAAAATATAATCCAAAGTGCTATAGCCAGATTTAAATCCAGCTTGTTCTTCACCAATTAAGTCATATTCTTCTAAATACCTTGACACTCTGCGATTGATAACTGATGTAAATAATTTACCGAAGCAAGACAATAGTGAATGCCTCTGTAATTATCTGGATTTTCTTTAGCACCTTTCTTCTTGTATATTGGTATTATTATACCTGTTGTCCACTTTTCTGGAAAAAATACCGGTTTTAAGTATCAAATTGAAAAGTTTCAAAGAGCATCATAGTATCTGCAGAATTCTTTAAAAAATTCTTTTTAATACATAACCTTATCTCTTCCTCTGTAAAATTCAAATTTAATGGGGTTTTTTTCAAATCCACAATTATAATTAAATTTTCATTTTGAACCTATTTATTATAATATAAATTTTCAAAGTTTTTAGCAAAAGTTTTTTTTAAAAGTGCAGAGACCACATCAGACTTAGGTGTATTGACTTTACTGCTTACCATATTTCAACATTGGTTTGGATTTATTATGAAATTCTTTTTTATACTTATTAAATTGTTTATTTACAGTTTTTTGTATTTTTTACCAAATTCTCTCACATTATTTTTATCACCGTCTAAATGTGTATTTCTATACACATTCCTTGCTTCATTATACTTATTTCTAGACCTACTGCAGGAGGTAGCTAGAGTTGAGTAGTATTGACGATGTCCATTAGGTTTGACTTTAAAATTCAATTTCATCATGTTTGGAGATAAAAAACACTTGAAGCTATATTTCGGCAGATGGTCACATGACCGCAATATGGGGTCAAAGAAATCAATAAATCTTAACACCCAAGTTATGTGTGAGTGATAATTCCGTGTAACAAAATAGTATGTTGTAACTGGACCAGCGTCTATTGTAATGTGAGCTGCTCAACAGCACAATTCAAGAAAGTCCAGTCATTATTAATAGTTTTTTGTTGAGTGTGACGACGTTTGGCAAGATACAAATCTACAGGGGGGGGGGGGGCAGGCATCACAGTACAAACTTTGCACAAATTTGCACAAACACCTATGGAGAGAAATGAAAGCAAAAATATGAATGTATCGCTATAATAAAAAAATATTTGTGGGAAATGTATATGACGACCTGTGTGGAAACAGATCGCCATTATCTGTGTTCGAACATATATATGCCATGAACGGAAAATTATGACACCATTTGAAAACTTTTTCTCGGCTAATGATGTATAGTATAAAAAATATTCCCGTTTAACAATCCAGTAAGGCACTGAAAATGTTTAAAATGCTGTACTTTAACTAGAGTTTAAAAACCACAGCTACTTTTAAAAATCTACTTAATATTATATGCTGCACAACACATTGAGATTTTCATTTATCTGCAGCTGGTATGTCTGACGATTGACCGGCTTCGAAGAAATAATAATCATTATGTTTGATAAATAAACCTCTTATTTTAATTTACAATTTAATATGCGCACTTGACAATCTGAGGTAATATTCTTTGAAACAAGTCAAATTCGGTTGAAAGATCCGTGAAATTAGAATTTCAAATTAACCTGTTTGTATCTGTTTTTGTGTATTTTAAAATTTGTAGCCATTTTGAAGATACCTTTCGACATCTACTGATTACTTTATCCATATGACTAATCCAGGAAACATTTCGCTTAGGATCACTTTCATGTTAGATCCGCCACACGCAAATAAAACAACAATAAAATCTCCTCAACAACAAAACTTTTCATCCGCCATTTTACAGAGCAATGTATTGACGTACCGCGTACCAATTTATGTCAGTGTCAAAGCAGGAGCACTCATGTTCCCGCAAAATTTTACTAGTTTATTTTGCATATAATGCTCTAATGTGAAAATCATACAATACAGATATATGAAACAGACTATAGTCGCTCAGCTCATACACAATAACCTCGATAACAATCACAAGGTGATTACGCACTAGTGTCACCTATGTTTTTGTTGATTAATTGCGTGAATCACGCGTTTAACCCTTTCAATTCTGAATTTACCATGGTCATCTTCATTCACTACAAGCCGCGAATTGCTGTCACAATTCTCGACTTATAGTGAATGAAGATGACTTACAATGGGGTACAAAAGAAAAAAAATTGTGTCATTTTTAAGACAGTTCCACGAAAATTTTCGCTCTAAAACCACTAGTTGTAGGAAATTAGGTATTTTTTCAGAGATGCGGGATGATGCTTTGAGGCATCGTCAGGGCTTAAAGGTTTAAGGGATAATGTCAAATGATGTTGTCAACAACCTGTTGTTCGCAGAAACTAATCAATCAATCAATGAATTTTTATAACTAGTTTATAACGCTGGCCCAGCATTAAGCAAACGTTGTTTCAACGTATCTTGTTTGCTGAGCAATTCTTTATGCGATGCGTCAAAATTCGTACGTTATTGCGATCTATTTTGCATTTCGTTCATCTTATCAACGAGAATACCAGAAACTCGTTTGTACATGTTTAAAAGAACTCCTTGGGATGAGAATTTTTCAATGCTGTCAATTTTGAAAATTTATTTTATATGAAGCTATATATCCTACTGATCCTGATTAAAATACAAAAACATAAAAACAATTTTTTTAAAGCACTGATAACGACTAAACTAGTTTTATTTCAAAGATGTATATTGTCATGTCAACAAAACTGCCCCAGATATTAACCACCATTTCACACAATAGCTGCCGCCGTTAATTGGTCTGGGAACGCGATTATCGGGGGGGGGGGGGTCCTCCCACAGCACAGATGGTCTGCTCAATGCTGGGCCGACGGCATCAACTTGTGCCCAAATGCTGTGCTAAAATTCAACCATCCTTCAGGTCAATACTTGCTGGATTCTTTCAAATATTGTTATATATATTAAGAAATGTTTTTGAAAATCTGAAAACTCTAAAAAATTAAAAAATTATCTCTGGGATACACTACTTCATTGAAAAATTAAAAAAAAAATTGATGTCATCATACTGATTCACTTCAAGTATTTATTAGCCATGCCATATTTTTTCGTAAAATAGTTTTTGCTTTCCAAGATTCTCATTCAAGCAAAAAAGCAAGCTACAAAGCCGCGCAGTCTGTGTGTGCGTGATAGGGGTTGGCAATGTATTATCTGAATTTTAAAAGTTTTGCGCAATTATGTAATGTAGGCCTACCCCCTAATTTAGAGCAGAATTTAATATGCTGAACTCGTCATGTGACAGGCCGTGCTACTCTTTTATTGGTCGTGGGGTAGAATACCATAGGTCCTATACTTGGTCCAAATAAAAAGGTGTTTTTAATTCCATGACGTTTTAGGCTCGTTGTGCCATAATAACCCTTGTCCTGTGCAATTTAAAGTTAGTATTTCCCATTCACTTGAAATTGCAGGAGTTGTCAATTTCCAGCTTCAAATGAAGAAAACTACTAATATTGAATCATATGACCATTACATCATATTCGACAAAATCTTTTATCAACTTTCAATGGCAAGTTATTTGGTTTTATTTCACTTTAAACTTGTTCACTTTGAAAACGGGGAATAAACATGAGGCATTGGCCGATGTTGTCTACGATGTCGGCACAACACTAGGCCAATGTCTCATGTTTACTGGGTATACAATCACAGTAGGATGAGAGTTACCACGACACGTAGGCCAGGAAACACAAGACGTGGAAACAATATTGGGTTCATGTTGGTCCAGTCACGTAGACGGTGGGCTAACCACCATTGCTTCAACGTCTTCTGTTTGTTGAAACAATTGTGCATTTTATGATAAAAGCATGGAGCTTCTACCATTATTAGTACATACCCTGAGGTTTATTTTAAGATGTGGAGGTAAGCTAGATTTGACCCCTGGTGACCTCTAGAGGTCATTGACTTTGAAAGGTCAAAATATCCACAGGTGAAGTTGAAAGTGTGTATTAGAGTGTCTATAAAATGTTGTTTTTTATTTCACAAGTGTAGCAAATTATCGAAGATACTGGCGTTAATCATAAATATAGCACCAAGGTCATTGTATGGTCGTACCAAGGTCATGGCAAGGCCAAAGTGGCAAAAATAGTGAAAATAACCACTTGTTATTTATTTTAATACTGTTAGTGGTGCAGTCATCGATTACAAGGAACTGTTTGGGACGGTATCCAACCCTGGGTGGGGGGGGGGGAGGTGTGGGTGAAATGCCTTCCTCAATTTAATTGAAAGATGCAAATTACAATTATGCCGCAGTGTGTAACATCAGCTTGGGCTCCTATGGCAAAATATTGATACACAATTGGGCTATGACATCGACTGGGATTGTGTTTTTTATAATGTTTTATGTGTACGTTGATTTAGTTGATCGATCAGTCCCTGTTATGTCTAAACTGCTCAATATTTAGCACATTTGACTCGATTTGCCAAGCATTTCCCCAACCATTACTTTGTGGTTCTAATGCAGGTCGACCAAGGTTTTTTATTGGATTGACTCTAAATTTTCTACGTAAACCTGTTTTAATATGTTATCATTTGAAAATGTGGAGATACGCTGTCAATACATTATGCTTTTTATGTATATTTCCATTGTAGTTCTGTCCAACTCTGGACGAGCCGCAATATCATAGCTGCTCCCAATATGTATTTACAAAGGAAATTCGTTTGAATGGATTCTCTTTTGTCTAGATTTATAAGATCTAAAACATGTAGAAAAGTGTAAGAGCCGCTGCAGGTTTAATTGCGAAATCTCGATTCCTTAGAAGTCCTAGCTTCTTAATCATATACAGTGCTGAGCTAGCGTGTTGTGCTTGTCGACTCAGCGATTCCTATGTAGGCAAACGAGTCTACTGTATTAAAGTTAATAGTGTTGTATGTAAAAGTATCATCTAAATCATTCACGTTTGACGGGTGGCCAAACTAATTTAATCGACTGGGCATTAAAAATCTGTGGTCTCACTTCCAAAAATAAATGGATAGTCACAACCGCTTTAACTATCATCAAAGAAATCCCGGTCATAGATTGAAAGGGTCTGATATGAAGCTATTGGGCTGAGATACAATCCCGGATCATTCTGACTGTCTCAGAATTTAGAGACCAGGTTAAATGTATTAAACCACACACCAGTGTCCCAAACTGTGCACACTGTCACAATGACTGTCTCAGAATTTATAGACCAGGTTAAATGTATAAAACCACACACCAGTGTCCCAAACTGTGCACACTGTCACCATGAACAACAAAACTGCGAAATCAACCTTCTTAAATCAGGCGAAAATGTTCGTGGCACTACTGGCAGAGATGAGAAATCCTTACATGAAAATAAGTGCAGATTTGCAATGCATTGATTCAAGAGCCATCATTGATGCTGCAGTGGCAGCAACAGTCGGGACTATTAAAGTTCTGAGAAAGGATCGGTACGGAATGTTTTGACATAAATTGTAGTGTTCTGTACAAAACATTTCACATAAACACTCGACATAAACAAAAATACCCATGTTTAGTCGACCACGGCGCTGTTAAATACGAGTAGATCTTTGTAATGTTTGCTACAATAATAAATGTTTATGTGGATCCAGGTAATATGTATCTGTGTTTGATGTGTGCTATAGCTGATGTGAATAAACGTATCTCCTCCATTTTTTATAAGTACGTAAATCAATGGTTTTGAGAGTCAAAAATGTGGTATTCCGAGGTCAATGACCTCTAAGAAGCTTAAATCCAGTTTATTTCCATCCCACAAAATAATTCAGTGTATATGTCAGATCGTGTTTTAAATTTGCTGTGATAATATAAAAATCTCTACATGTTATACATAATTGTAATGAAACAATAGTTTCTCAGTCAAAATTGTAGTGTTTCAAGGAAATGGGGGCGGCAATGAGGTCGGTTACCTCTATCTCATCTCAAAATGACACTCAGGGCACGTGCTTGATTGTGCACTAATTTAGCTGTGAATAATATCATCACCACTAACCACTAACAGTGTTTAAATTAATCAAAAGTGGACAACTCTACATCTCACTTTAATGTGAGCCCATCTATGCACAAGAGCTCCTGTCGACATACACTAAGGGCACCCTTCCCAAAGGTGACCTTGCAAGGTCAAGTTAAGGTTCTTTCAAGTTTCAACTGGTTTGTATGTAATAAAAAGTATATTTTTCATGATTTTGCCAATTTGAATTTGAAATGACTTTGATATGACCTTCATGTTTCTTTCGGACTGTACCCCAGTAAAACACAATCACAACCCATGTCAACCTTCATAACCCAATTATGTATCAATATTTCGGCATGTAAGCCCAGGATGTTTCAGATTGCTGCAAAATTGTAATTTAGTAAGGAGCGTAATAAGCGGAATATCTAGGAGATATCACCCCTCCCAAGGTTCATACTGCACTCAATATCTCAAATTAATGTGGAAAATATATCTGATGTATATTTTTTTCAAAACCAGTCTTGAGTAATAGATAACTGCACCACTAACAGTGTTGAAACGTATTTTTTCACTATTTTTGCCATTTTGACCTTGACATGACCTTGATATGACCTTGTTATTATACTTATGATTACTGAGAGTTTTTTAGAGTATTTGGCACAATTCTGTAATACAAAAACATTTTATAGACATTGTAATACACAAAGTTTTCACTACTTTTTGACTTTGCCAGTGTATATTTTGAGCTTTCGAGGTCAATGACCTCTAGAGGTCATCAGCGGTCAAATTCAGTTTACCTCCACATCCTAAATTCACCCTTAGGATACGTTCTACAAGTGGTAGAAATTTCATGCTTTTATCATAAAATGCACAATAGTTTTCCTTATCTGCTATACTAAAGCCAAAAGCTGTCTCAAGGCTGGGCATGCTATCAGGACATGGCAGCAGCAGTGGGCTAACGTCTAGTGTTGGTTTGGTGCCGTTTGACCTTCAAAAGTCCTTTCTTATGTATTAGATCAGAACCTGCTTCTATTGTTATCTTTATCTGTGGTAAGCCTAAAGTTTACATTGTGTGACATTATAGCATTATCTTTCATTGAGGACGTGAACGCAGCTGTCCACCATAAACTACAGTATACAAGGTAATCTACTATTTTTTCGCAAAAATGCACCAAAATCTTATTTCCATGTTTTTTTAAATATTTTTCTCTGACGTTTATTAATAGTCTATTAACTGATGTGAATCTGACGTTTAATGTCGGCTGGGTATATTTTTTTAATTAGGCCTATATAAAGAGGAAGTTGAGACAAATGAAATGACTAGGGTTTTAGGCCACCTATGTGCACATCTAGGCTGAACTGGGCCAGGAGATGGTGAGATGAAACATTTTGTTTATTTGAAACTTGTAGGCCAGAGTGGGGTTCGAACCCGCAATCAGGCAGTTTTAACCACTGCACCAGGCCCCCTGCCCTAGGAAATTTAGACACGACTCCACAGAAATGACAGAGGGACACAAATTATGATCAGAACTAGAAACTAATTCTGTTGTAGCAAAACCTTAGATATATAGTTTTCTTGGTAGCTCTTACTTGAAAGGGAAAAACTGTTACTTAACCGATGTTTTTGTATTGGCAGTCTGTAAAAAAATCACACTGACAAATGAGGAAGTAGTTAATACTCTGTTTGCTAATTCTACGCACTCATAAAACATGCCAATATAGAGTCCCACTTCATCCACATTTTATTATTAGTGATATTACTATTTATTTCTACATGAAGAAGTTGACAACGACGGGGCCATGATAAACTGTAAGGGTTTTCACTCATTTTTTGTAAAATATACAAGCATTTTCAGACTATGATTTGTCAATGTAACCAACAAATCTCACAACATAGTCTTACACTCAACAAGCAAAGTTAATAGTTACTTGTTGAGGGATGTGTTTATAAATTTCACCAGCAAATAAGGAAGTATATAATATAACAATTGATTTGTTTACTCTCGTGAAGATCCGAATTATTTTCACGAAAAAGTAAATAAGAATTACATAGTTTTATTTAAGTTTAGAAAACAATAAGCGGTTTCTGACTGTTCTTGAAACGAAAAATCTTAAAATAAATTGTCATCCTTTTGCATCATGTTAAGTGTTCTCATATTATGTTGGTTGTAATTGTTCTTTATTCGTACACAAGTGTCTTCAAAATACTACTAAATATTAAATTTAAATTATTATCAAACCGTCTAGACACCGGTAATTAACTTTTTTTAACTGACATAAAGGGAAAATCACGCCATAGCCAACAAAGGGGACACCATTTATCAGTAGAACAAAAAAGTGTAAAATGCATACTGGAGGTCTTCTAGTAGCTCTTAGTAGCCTACAAATAAAAAATGCGTGAAGTGCTAAACATGGGATCGGGGGTATTATTGGCAGCTCTCGACACTTGACTCGAGAACACAAAAAATGCTTTGGTAGGGAATTTCTCCACAATCCCTCTGACAAATGTATTTGCTGATACTTTACTCTCATAATGCGGAATATTATTATCAGCGGCATTACAGTTCATTTCCACATGAAAAAGGAAGGTGACGAATTTTGTTACGAGACTATCCTTAGTTTTTAAATTATAGGCATTTTTCTACCATGAAATGTCAATATAATGAAATCGACGTACATTTTTGAACAAAACCGTTAATATAAACATGCACCCCTAAATAAATCGTCTCCATGGTATTAACCCTTTAACGGCTAAATTATTAAATTTGAATTTTCATTTACTTGCAGACGATGCAGTTGTGTCTCTCTTATGCGATCACAAGTGAGTGAAAATTATTCAAATTTGACAAAATGGAGGTCAACGATTTTATAATCTTGTTGACTAATCTTTAACATGGTAAAAAGCCTATATTTAATGTGCTAATAAAAACGAATATAATCGGGACCGCCGGTTAAAGGGGTGAAGAGTCGCATACGATACTTTGATTTCTAACATTCTACTATAGTATGCTTAAAATAACATTGCATTTTTATGCACAATGAAATGTTATTCAACGTGGAACAGTTTCTTAAATTGATGTTTGAATTGTAAGTTTACATGCAGAGCATTGTCATTCTTTGTTGTTCATTAGTTGTAAGTCAAGAGAAAATTAGGTGCAAACTGAATTGAATTTCGCAATCGAGAGACATTCGCAAAAAGAAAGTAATCGTGAAAATGAAGCTCTGACAGTGGGTGAGGTAAACATGGCTTGTGTACCGTGTCACATTAATCATACAGATTGCGTAGTATATCTTTTGCAAAAAAATGGTACTACATGTAGTTTGCGGCTCGGTATCCGTCTAGTCAACTATACATGATCCTACTATTACACCAGTAACATCAGTGACTTACGTTGTCATAATTTGATAATGGCAATGCATTGTTTTGTATATGTTTAATAGAGATTTTTGAAATATTTTATTCAAATATACGAAAGATGATCATTCATACCGTTAATTAAAGGGACCCCTTGGGATGAGACATTTTCAATGTTGTCAATTTTGAAAGTTTAATTTATATGCAGCTATATAGCCTACTGATCTTAACTGAAAATACGAAAAAGTCCAAAAACATTTTAAAGCACCGAAAAAGAGTGAAATAGTTGTATTTCCAGGTCGTATATTGCCATGTAAACGAAACAAGTCAGCAATATTCAGCACTTTACATCACATATTCCCACGTATCAGACGGTAAGATCAGATCAGTCGCCGCTAATTGGTGTCTTATAGTCAGGACACGGGAGGACACACCTGCAGCACTAATTGTCTACCCAGCGCTGGGCCGATGCCATCAGCATGTGGCCCAATGCTGTGACAACATTCTATTGTCCTTCAGGTGTACAAATAGTTTGTTTGGGTTACTTCTGGTTTCATAGAAATGTTGATTAAAAATATTTGTAAAAATATGAAAATTCTGAAAAAAATAAAAACATGATCCGTGGGATACACTACTTCAGTACGGAATTAAAAACGAAAAGTGATGTCACCCCAAAGGGCTGCTTTAAAGATGTATAAAAATTAAAGTAGTATCGTAGCTGTAATAAGCGGAAATATCCACAGTATCACAAAAACATATTTCCACCATTAAAAATGACTTTGTACACCGGCATATGATATATATTATGTATAGCTAAAAACTTCTGCCTATCACACACCAAGCCACTAGTACTACTCTACTGAACCAGAAACATAATTTTAGAATTATTATCGACGTGATTCCCTATTTTTCCACTAAAATACATTTGTATAAAAAGAAACACAGTAAGCATATTAACGTTATCAGGTTTATATAGCATGCGTGCAGCCTACATTTTTTAAAAAACGTTTTTTGTTTTGTAGGAGCACTACAGTATTTTACTGTATTAGACATGAGCACCATCTGCCTCATGAGGTTCTCATTGTATAAGGGGGGGGGGGGGGCACCATTTTAATACTAGGGTTGTGGTGGAGTTTTTTAATTGGACAAATTATTGATTTTACTTTCTATCTGCAGCACTTAATTTTGTTCACATTCTGCCGCAAGTAAAATATATATTTCACTTTCTTAGAAAATAATTCTGTGTACAAAGCTGGATCCAAACTAGGCTTAGTATAAATGTGTAGGTTAAGGATCCGAGCGAAGCTAGGCTTCACAAATATAAGGGTCATGTAACGATGTCAAGCGAAGCGAGACACTAAGGTTTTTTTAAGGGCCATTAAATATTTATTTCAGACATTTCAAGAAAATTTAGCCAAACATATTTATTTCAAAAATACTCCAGCTCTCCAGCCTGGTAATTGAATGGTGGCCCCCTAGTACATTCAAATCTTCAGTAGAACACTGTGTTAGTCTTTATATCGGCTAATTGGGTGGATCTGTCACAAGACCTAAGTAATTTGCTGTATTATATTGAATTCTCAATCCATTTTATTGAAACTTTGCAATCATTTTTTTACAGTCTCCAACACTCTTCCTACAATTTGATAGAAATAATTAAAATAATTATCGCAGACAGTGGGCCAATATTAGACCAACATTGCGTCAACGTCTCGTGTTTACTCGTTGGTCGAAGTTACCACAATGCAGAATTCCTGCCTAGGTAGGCTACGTGGTCGATTGGGTAGATATCTAGTACAGAATCCTGGAGAGATTAAAGTAAACTGAGCTTATTTATATAATGTACATTTCTATTGAATGTGACGTGTGTATATTGTAATGATGCTTTGATTTATATAGAGGATGTGGTAATATGTTTATAAACGAGAAAAGAAGCGAGCGAACAAACGAACGGACGAGCAAGTGAACGAGAGGGACGAGTCAACGAACGAACAAACGAGCGAATGTGAGAAATAACAAAACGTGAACGAGTATATGATGTAGGAAATGCGCCATACCATACAACATTTGTAAAGCGAAAAAATGGCGAGAGTCTTGACATTCTTCACTCCAAATGGGACTGATAATCTTTGTGAGTAGTGCATTTCATTAACATAATTTGTTTGAAAATATAGTTAATTGAGTTACTTTACAAAAGGTTAAAACACAGTTCATGGTGAATGGAAATGGTACACAAGGGGGAGGGGTTGACTGGTCATGGGGTGTTTTTTACAGTGGCTCATTCACTCGCCCCATGGCTCTAAGCATACTCTCGGGATTTCCCAATTTACACAACGTGTAGATTTCGTTTGTAAATGAAATGAAATGAATCGAACTTTAGGCCACCTTTGTGCACATATAGGCTAAACTGGGCCAGGAGAACCTCTTGAAGATGGTGAGATGATTGAGATGACACTGTACTCCAGACACAGATTTCGTTTGTAACAACTAGATAACATATCTCTCACCTATGTTCTTTCCTCTCTGCCTCACGACAAATGTGGCCTATATACGTAAAAATTATCACCACCCTCCCCCGAATCGTGTTTGTTAAGCCCGTTGTAAAGGCGTGTGGTAGGTGGATTAGGGGAAATCAATTACGAAAATAAGATAAAAATGTTCACTTGCCACCCTCTAGTTCAAGGCATATGCATGTGCAAAATAAAAAATCCACCAATGTCATTGTGAGTAACATTAACTGTTCTTATGAAATACCCGAGTAACATTAACTGAGCTGATAAAATACCCTAGTAACATTAACTGATCTTAGAAAATACCCTAGTAACATTAACTGATAATATAAAATACCCTAGTAACATAAACTGATCTTATAACATACCTTAATAACATTAACTGATAATATAAAATACCGTAGTAACATTACCTGATCTTAAAAATACCCAAGTAACATAAACTGATCTTATATAATACCCGAGTAACATTAACCGATCTTATAAAATACCCAAGCAACATTAACTGATCTTATAAAATACCCGATTAACATAATTCCTGCGTAATATTACCTGATCTTATAAAATATCCAAACAACATTAACTGATCTTATATAAATTACTTGAATAACATTAACTGGTCTCATAAAATACCCGAGTAACATTAACTAATCTTGTAAAAAACCCGAGTTACATTTACTAATCTTATAAAATACCCCAGTAACATTAACTGATGTTATAAATTACCTGAGTAACATTAACTGATCTTATAAAATACCCAAGTAACATAAACTGATCTTATAAAAAAAACAGTAACATTAACTGATCTTATAAAATACCCGAGTAACATTAACTGATGTGATAAAAAATACCAAGTTACATAAACTGATCTTATAAAATACACGAGTAACATTAACTTTCTTATAAAAACCCAAATAACATTAACTGATCTCATAAAATACTTGAGTAATATCAACTGATCTTATAGAATATCCGAGTAACATTAACTGATCTTATATAATAATCCAGTTTAATAATTTCATCAAATAAGTGCCTTTTAGTGATGGATTATACCTTTTTCGTTTGAATTAATTTATTAAAAATATAAGTAAGACTAATACGCGATAGTTAAATTAAGTGTCAATCCAATGCCACTTGTTTGCTCCATTATCACTGCTGTTGAGTGCAGGTACGATCTTTGTCTGGATTTGAAGGGATTATAGTGTTCGCTTGGATGTTTGTTGTCAATATCTGACCTGGCTTTCCCACCCTAGCTCCTCAGTAGCCCGGCTCCCTGTTATGTTGACAAACCTGCTTTGGCCGCGATTATGATACATGATCACGCTAAGGGGATTTGTGCGCCTCTGAGCTCGGTCCGCTGAGGCTATATACGCTATAGAAGTTTTATTGATTGACCTCCTTAAAAAAATAACTTATAGATATAAACGGACTGACGGTCCAGCAGAAGAATGAACAAACACACAAATGAACGAGAGTGACGTGAGTGAGTGAGTGAGTGAGTGAGTGAGTGAGTGAGTGAGTGAGTGAGTGAGTGAGTGAGTGAGTGAGTGAGTGAGTGAGTGAGTGAGTGAGTGAGTGAGTGAGTGAGTGAGTGAGTGAGTGAGTGAGTGAGTGAGTGAGTAAGTGAGAACTGATTTGTAAAATTCGCCAATTGATCAAACAAGGACACCTAGTTCCAAATAAAGCGAATCTGCTATTTTAAGGAGAGTTTCTCCACTGTTAGTGTTAGTGAGACTAGACCCCCTAGTGTGTTTGACCTTGTGGAGTTGCAGGAACCAGCTTGATTATTGCCATGAAGTCGTCCTTACGAGTGCTGTAATCGATTTCGCCAAATAAATACCTTATTTGACCTTCAAGTGGTTCCTTATGCACCATGTTATTCTACGCATTACGTGACATATTTTGAAAAAAAATCATAGACGAGGAAATGGTATAATCTATCTGAGCTTTTATTTGATAGATTATACTTGGATATTCTTTGAAATCAGGTAATTTAAATTCTTCTTGGGCTTATAATTTTGACAGAAATGTGCTAAGAGCGTTATGCTAATCACGTGTTTAAAGATGAGATCGATGTGTTCAATCAACAATATTTTAATAGAAATCCATCCCAATATTACGAACATAGAGGCCTACAAAGCTTATTTTCTGCCACGTGAAAATGAGTTATGGACTCACGGTGGAGAGTCACAACTCTGAGTGGATGAGCATTACAATTATAAAAGTATTGGTCGAAACACATGTGAGGTATTCAGAATCATTTACAAACAATGCCCTTTTGATTTTCTCACAATTTTGAGTTATTGAAGGGGGATTTAAACAAATCTACTTGGAAATATAATGTATTTATTTCATATTCACACGTGATACACTAGATACACATTTTCCTGTTGATTTGGTAAAGCCAATTCGCATATTTATGTTTTCCACTTCGTTGTTTTAGCTCTATTATCTGATCATAAAACAACAAAATTGAAATATTTTTATATCATACCAGTGAATGGGTAAAGCTAGATAGGATAAAGTATATTGTGTACTCAACGAACACGATAAGTTAGAGGTTGGCTGGTGATGGCTCGCTGGGTACTTCCTCCCTCCCTACATGTACCTACACCTCCAAACCTGTCGGGATTGATGAATCATGTGATGGCGTACCACTTACTGACCTCTCTACGTGCTAGCCAATCAAACACCAGTCAATGTTTGGTCAATGTTGGGCCAGCGTCGCAGACAATGGTCCAACATTTATGTTTGTTTCCAGGTCGAACTAATACAGTCACTGCATTTGATAATACGAGCAAATGCTGGCTTGATGTTGGGCCAGTCTCGCAGCCAGGGGACCAGTATCACATCAACAGGGGCGCAACGCTTTGTTTTGCTTGAGCCAGTGCTAGATGAATCATGGGCGATAATGGGCCAATGTTATTTTAATAGTGCCCTGTTTCTACACAGATCTGAGGATGATACGCTTTGGTACATGTCCATCATGCGCCATCTAATCAAGACTGATGAAGTCTCTGATTGTGAGAAATCCGCCAGGACTTTCTACATCCTCCTCGATCCATGCAAGGAATATAGAATTATATTTTCCTAAATCCACGTAAACGGACACACGCTGTCTTACACATAATATAACAGAAAAACATCAATCAGACGTCAATAAATGAATAAATAAATCAATCAATCAATCAATCAATTAAATAATTAATTAATAATGGAATCAAATCATGAAATTAATCAATCGTTGAATAAAGGAGTGATTGAATCAATCAATCAATCAATCAATCAATGAATTAATCAATCAATCAATCAATCAATCAATCATAGAATCAATCAATCATAGAATCAATCAATCAATCAATATATCAATCATTGAATCAATTATTGAATTAATCAACTAATGAGACATTTAGTATGTCAATTAATCAGTCAATCAACCAATCAATCAATCTATTAATCAACCAATAAATCAATCAGTCAGTCAGACAGTCAAGCAAATCATGGGTATACAATATTTTTCAGAGAAAATAAAACCAAAAAAAATAGAGCGGATTCTACAGACACTAGATGTGAAGCGGGAACCCATCTCCCTGGGGTCAAGCACTGCTACATCTCAGCCACAGAGCTTTCATATCAGAATTAACAATTCGGAAAATGTCAACCCTCTGAGTGTTGCTTTATTGTGCGTATTTTATCGGGCGTAACCATGATAACGCACCATAACGGTATGAATGGAAGAAACCCCTTTTTATAATAACCAGAAATACCAGTTGATTCGTGATATTCTGCATATTTTATCAATTTTAAATATATTAGCATGACACCTGTTTTATTAAGGTACATTTTCAGTAGTAGCACTGAAAAGGTTAATTGAACGAAATTGCTGCTGATTGCTGCTCGTGTGGCCACTTGACAAATCGGCTGCGGAAGCTGCGTGTATAAATGCCAGTCTACTGCATATCAGGCACGTAGCTAAAGCCACCTAGCGGCAGAAAGTGGCACTGCTCAACCGGACAGATGATAAGGGCATTAACACTCTGTCTGCCAGCCTGTAAGCACTGATAAGGAAGTAAAGGTGGAATAGAACCATACAGACTCAGCTAAGACGACAAAGAAACTTGGACCTCACTGTGGTAAGATAGCTTTTCGATATATATAGGTAGATCATAGAGCTGTTTCATAAACGTTGACAGCATTAAGTCTCATTAAGGTTTGATTTTAAATAGTTTTATAGCCAAAACTCAAGTCAGTCTTCAGGTCGATTGTATCTTAAAATTAACTTCATTCGATTTTTATAACGACAAATCTCAAGTCAAAGTTCGCTTATTGTTCAAAGCGTGAGCCCTCAGTAAAGCCAGTCTTTGAACTGGGTGGTATCAGAAATGCATAATTAATTGTATTTCTGGTGATATCTAGTCTATAAACAGCTTTTGCAAATATTCGAGTCAACTTTGTGACAATTTCGACACCAAATCAAATTTGTCACAAATTGCTCAATCAGCATATTAATTAAAATAGGTGTCAATAAATTGGTAAAATGTTTACACTTCGGGCCTACTGGCGACAGTTTGATTTAGATCATTGGATACGTGATCAACACTGATCAATGTGAGAAAAGTATGGACAACTTTATAGGCAAATTAACTCCCAAGTTAAGTTTGTTTAAAGATTTGAGGTTAATAATTCAGTATTCTCACTTGTCGTATTATTCATTGTGTTTATTTAGCTTGTGTTCTGATATTTTACTTTGACACCACTTTTCTAATAAATGATCAGATTACACTATAAAGGCTATATTTCAGCTATAGGCTATAATATGATATCAGCTATATATCAGCTATAAATTGAGACCGACCGAGATAGTAACGAGAGGGACTAGGTCATGTCCAGAATCAATACAAAGGCCGTGTAATTTGAAGTGTCCTTAGAAGAATAGAATAGAGTTGAATAACTTTACACTGTCTATACTCACAATGATGATTTATAGAATATTTCACTATAAAGTATAAACTGATTTGACAAATCTAAATACTTTTTCTCTCACACAAAATGTTAAAATTCAAGTGAATGAACATGTATGTTAGATATCATGGCGTATACCTGTTTTTAATTTAATAATTTATGGGATATAGATTAGATCAAGTAAATCAGAGCGATGCTGTTAGAATCTGATGAAAAAACGGTTTTCCCACTGACACGGGTTAGCTCATTCTGACCTCAGAGAGCGGGGTTGACCTGAGCGACATCTATGTGTGGAGAATGGGGTTAGCTGTGTGGCTGAAGTTGGTAAACACTTTTGTGCTGAATGCTGATCTAATAATTCCATTTGAGAAAAGACAAAACGAAATAAATAAACAGTTACTGGTAGTTTGGTCTGGTTTGTCTGGTGAAAAAAACCCTGCAGATTCTTCCCATAAATTGAAATATTTTTCTTCTTTGAAGTTGGTAATTGCATTGTAATAATCCCAGCTTTAAATGAATGAAAACACTAGCTGGCAACTTAGCAGTGCTTGTAATAGTAAAATCTGGTGCACCATCCAAAGTAGTATTGACTGGTATTTGATGCATGGTATAATAAAGAAGGATAGACATATATAGGCCCACTAACAGTCGAGTCGCAACTTCACCGCAACACAACATGGACAAAAAAACCTTGGTTATTGAGCAACCGATGGGGTGTCTAGATAGCAATCTCTGGATATCATATGCTTAGAGAATTCAAAAATCAAACACAATCATCGCGTGTTCGCAGAGATAGCTGGTCACCATGGGGTGTATGCAAAGATTCCAGCGGTATGTGTATAACACTCCGGAACTTCCCAATAGCGACATCCTGTTAGCAGTTTTACGCAAAGCAACTTATTTGTAGGATCGCGCCACAGAGCGGGCGACGTAATAACCCCCTTTTTGTGCTATAGTCACAAAAAAAGAGTTTTTGGAAGGTGTGTTTTTGGGTGGTGCTCCTATAAAAAACTTTTTTTTTCGCTCTATCACCCCAAAACCATTTTACTAAATATGCAGTGTGCCAGTCCCTGCTGGTGCCCATAGCTGCCAGAATGTCGTATGTGCCTCATAATTGTAGCTAGTTATTTTATTGGCATTTATTTTTCAGATTTGAGTCAAAGTGATGGTAATACAAGTGAAACATGAAATAACACGTTTTTGAATTATCTAAAATTATTATGAAGCTCTAACAGAAATATGAAGCCATTTCTACCTAACCGTATGCGAATAGGGCCTACCTGATGTGACTATTTACTCAAGATTCCTTGCTTCCCGATCGTACCTTTAGTATCCTATAAATCCCTGGTCGTTTACAGAGAGAAGCTCCTGGAGGTCAGTTATTTGTTTGTGTAGTCGGTGCAGGCAGTGCATCTGTGAATCTGATAGTCATTCTATGCCTTAGTTCAGACATAGACCAATAGAGCCACGATGGCATGATAATCCAACATCCTCTACCAACTCAAGCAGCATCACTTATCGTTAAAAACGTAGTACACTGTCCAATGATGCAAACAATTTCCTATTGATTATTTAAAGTATTGACTTGTGCTATACATATATAGGAATAACATAGATATATTGCATCTGAAAGACTACATAAAAAACGAAATACGTTATTTTTTCACTAATCAAACATTAAAAAAATATATATATTATAATAATTCCCCTTGTGGTGTCAAGTGCCACGTAAAGTAGCATTAACACGTTTACATTTTAAGATGACGATAGATGCACGAAACAGTCAATCCAAGAGAAAAATCAACGTGTGCTCGGTGTTTGCAATTACTCTTATGTAGTTTTTGTGTGTATAGTCTACCAGGAAATTGCACTATATGGTATTTGATTTACATACATTTTTCTGGGACATGCTCCCGGACCTCTCCAACACAGACAACTTATGGCGTCTTTATACATTCAGTAAATAAGCTACTAGTATTATAGGGCCTACATGTCTGGCATCCTAATTATATGGCGTGAAGACTCTGTTTATTCTGCGGCTTTGGTAAATGGAGCAGTCAACTCGTTGGAAAAAGGCCAGAATGCCTGCGGTTTTTCCTATTAGCGCCGGGGTCGCCCAAATATTAGACATGCGATTGGTCGAGATCGCGATCTCGACCAATCACATTGCTAAGATCTGGGTAAAGGTGATGAAGAGCGCCGGCCAAATCTCTGACATAAAGTACTTATGTACTGACACTCCATAACCATCTTATTATTGAATTGTGGAGCTATAACCTGATAACTGTAGCTCTACGATACTATAACAAAGGTGTGTTTGTTAACTGTTTAATCGGAGCATCATGGACACGGACAATACGAAGCAACTCTTCTCACACTTTTAAGTACGGTATGTCCTCATTGAATGATGTACATGTTGTCAATACACGAAATATGATCTTACATTAGTATAATATGAAAAAAATTGCCGCAGCGATATAGGTAGGTCTATTTTCTTGATTTCATTAAGCGTTTGACACTGTATATCATTCTGTATCATAAAACAAATTGGATATTAGCGCTATCATAAGAGACTGCATCCAGTGGTTTGACCAAAGTTGTATTATTAGTGTTGGATCAATGACTGCGACGTTGACCCAACAATAGACCGAAAAACAAAATATCCTGCTTGCTGGAAAGTAATCTATTATGCTCTTTGGTGTACTAGTAATAAGTTTCCACCTAACGGTCTAACCACACCAATCACCATGTTCAACAGAAAAAAAACAGTGCATTTGTCATCTCCACGCCGACTGGCGATCCCCATAAGAGTGGTTCACACTTTGATTACCAAAGCTGGTTAACGTGCATGTTAGCTATTTTATATTACACTCTGCGCTCTATTAAATTAAATATTAATTTAATATTGAAAAGGCCCAAAAACGAGTCAGTCGCCTACTGTTTAGAGGGTTGCTGAACATTTGTATTTTCAGTTTTGGACAATGACACCATCGCTGACAATTTGTTAGTTTAATGATTTGTTATTGATAAATTGTGTGAGTTATTCAACCAATTTGGACTATTGAATCTACCACAAAATATTTGCGCAATTTATGATGATGTTTAAATAGCACCGGCCGTCAGTTCTTTGAACACTTTAGAGGACTGCTGAGCGGGTTGGAACATTTATCTACACCGTGACACGAATCCGAATTTTCCCCGAAAACGAGAGAACATCCTAAATTGGTAGTAGATCTAAAAATAGCTGTAAGCCGTTCATTTTGTTATTGTTGGCACGTGGCCAGTGTCACGAGCATAACCGGCCATGCCAGCTAACAATAAATACTGCCCAACAAACACGAGGCGTTCATCCGATGTTGTTTAATGTTGTGCAACCGTCGCCACATTAATTCAAAGTCTCGTGTTTGCTGTCAGTTAGCAATTAATGGTGTTTGTTTAGGTGTCATGTTAATGCAGTCCACGAGCTTCACGTTATTTGTGCTGATTAATTTGTCATTCCCTAAATGTGCTAACGCAGACTGTTCTGACAGCCTGCCTGATTTACTCCGGAAATTTTATCCTGAACCTTTCAGTTCCCCCAGCCGTATGTATACATAAATGTGTTAAAATAACAAATCGGTTGCATCCAATTCAAGGTTTAAATACACTCAGTAATTTCAGTTTAATTCTGTATAGAGTTGATAATGATTAAATTCAACATGCAAACTCGAAGTAGAGATTATTATCTTTGTTTCTTTTCTTGAATATAAATCGAATGTCGATTTTTTAACTTTACGATTTTTGTTAATTTTGAACAAATTGTTCAATATATTTTTTTGCGTTTGAAATACATACATTTATTTTCGAACACTAAAACGCAGTTTTAGTTACATATCCATTAATGCACTAGGATAATAATGCTAAAATTTAGTAATTCCAGTGACTATAATTTTAAATCACCTGTAAATATGCGTACAGTCTTGTACATGCATCACTATGTCAAAAAGTGTTCTTTTTAAAGTAACACACGTTAAAGTGATCCAAAGACTGTTAAGTATGGCGGAGTTAGTTATCGACAAATCCCCAAATCGGTAATTAACAAACCTTTCAAATTAAACCATGGGACTGACATCTTCATCTGACAAGGCCCCACACCGCAAGGAAAGATTCTATTCTCAGGCTTTTCTCAACCACTGTGAGGGGTTTTAGGATTATGCATACTAGTTGGTCGAAAACTGGGATGAATTAGGGAATGCTCTAAGGCCTGTTTTATTATATAATATCGTTTGATTTTAACATGTTTAAGTTAACTTAGCATGCATATTTTACCGAACTAATCCTGTTGTATATAGTCATGTACATATGCTCATTTTAATGACGCATAAGTCTGCATAGACTTAGGGGGCCACCATTAGATTCCCGGGGGGGGGGGGGGTGGGGCAGGAGTACTTTTGAAATAAATAATTTCCGGCGGACTCTGCGTAAAATAAATAATTTACTTCAAGAACTGTTCCATATAAACATGTAACAAAATGTGAAATTTTCAGCGCGCCGCCGAGCCCGGTTGAAATAAATAATTTGCCCGCGACAAATACTCCTGCCCCCCCCCCCCCCTGGGAATCTAATAGTGGCCCCCTTACCGTCGTCAATAAATATCTATCTATCTATCTGTAATACCAGTAACGTGGTGAGTCAGTAAATTCAGGACAAAATAGAAAGCCTCTTGTCATATCTAATAAAAAAAAAAACAATTTACGCAAGCTACTTTTTAGCGAGGCAAGTTTTGCCCATTTCGCGTCTGGTCTCATATGTGTCAAACGTTTGCTCCTTTTTGTTGCAATAATATCTGAGGTTACAATGATATCTCCTCGATTATTTGCATAATTTGTGATCAGAAAAATGTCACCACAAAGTCGTACATGGAAAATAAGTGTTAACTTTGACATATCCGCTATCAGAATAATATTTTCATCTATGCTGAACTTACTGGGAAGTGGGAACTGGTAAAACTGGGAACTAGTAATAATCATCATGGCGGCCATCTTAAGTTAAAGAGGTGAATTCTGGGTTTTTTTATCTATTAACTGGTTTTCTTCATTTTTATTCCAGTTTTGTTTACTAATAATCATGTATTATATTACGATACATGTGGATTGTCAACTAATACTCCCGTACTGTAATGATATTTATGATACATTGTCAAGCACTTAAATATATTTGTGATTGTGATTATAGTAATCGTTTCATTTCACTTTTGTTCACTCCAGATAATCAATTAGCAGACTACAAAGTGTCATCTTTTTCTAATTGACTCGTTTCCCTAATGTGTATGAATGGTATGATTATGCAGTCCATTGATGTATCAACTTCATATTTTGCACACGCTTATGACTTTGCACATAGGGTGGTCAATGGGCATTTAAATTTTAATTAACATAGGCCTACTTTAAGAGTTTCCGGTAATGACAATACGTTGAACCCATGTTTGTTTAAAGGCCCTGTGAAGTAATTTCAATTCATCAATATAATTGAAGTAAATATCGCAATGAACAATCTCATAACTTAGCTGATTATTTTAGTCCACTAATTATCAGTTATTTTCAAACATAAAAACTGAAAATGTGCACATTTATTGGGCTGGGCGGATCTCCCACCTCATGACTTCACACACAAAAACCTGAATTAACATTGAAACTGCATCGGGAATATGTTTCATGTTTCTTGTATTTGTTCATGAGCTGAACTGGATTTCTATTCACTTCAATATGCCGGCATCGACATAATGAACAAGGGGCGAGTGAATGCTAGACGCTGGCCAGGAGCGGTCGCGGTGATGGCCTTCAATTCTAGTGCTGCACCTGCATTCAGGCAGCGTTGGACCGACGTTCCGTGTTGACTTTGGTCAGTTTTATAAAATCATACAAGACATCATCAGCTAAATGTACATGTACATGTATTATAACCAGCCAAGCATGTCTCCACCTTTTGACGTCACGAATTATCTCCGCCCCATACTTTTGCCTTTGGAAAAATCGTTCCAAGTGGTTTAAAAATTAACGCTAAGCACTCTAATATTTAAAGTCATCTAAAATAGTATGAAATATGACATTGTGCAGAGTAGGTCTGGGGACTACATGGGGCCTTTAATGTTGCCAACTCGACAAGCCCAGCAGACACAATACAAGGGGGGGGGGGGGGTGTGATGATGGTCACGTAGGCCATTTGTCTCTAGATGAGCGAGCATATAGTGAGAGAAAAGTTACAAACCACTTATAAAAACATTAATACATGTATACCCTTAGTCCTGATTATAAGTAATATAAATAAGAGCTGGTGATCAGAACTAATGACAAAATGTCACATGCACCGGTGAAGCATAAAGAGTTGACACACTGTAATCCTAAGAAACAGTTATAATTTTTTTGTAAATATGTAGGCTAATGCTCATTTGCTCATCTTACAATCAGATGAGGGATAGTTCTGATGTATAATAATAATAATAGTAATATATAATTGTTACAGCAATATTCCACGCTGTTCAAAAAATCCCCTTGTTCTGATATACAACGTGGAAATGTTTGTTTTCAATCGACATCGCAGCAGCTTACATGCTTCTAAAAAGTTGTATCGCCCATCAATGTCACTTCAAAGACACGCATGTATGGATCTAGTTAGAGGAACTCCACCTTCTCCCCTCTCCCTTCTCAGGGAGCCAGCGTGGCCAAGAGAAACATGCTCGGCTAAACCCTTTAAGCTTCAAGTTAAGTCCCGTTGACTCTATCCAAGTGAAACTTATTAAGATTCGTCAAACAAGGCGTGGATGAAGGAATTGAATAAATAAATGAATGAATGAATGAATGAATGAATGAATGAATGAATGAATGAATTGAATGAATTGAATGAATTGAATGAATTGAATGAATGAATGAATGAATGAATGAATGAATGAATGAATGAATGAATAAATGAATGAATGAATGAATGAATGAAGCTTTAAGGGATCACCATTCAAGTATCAGGGGGGGGGGGAGATGTATTATTTAAAAAAATATTTCTAGACTAAACTATTGTGAAATAAATAATGGCCTGAAAGACATGTTGTAAATAAATGCTTAGCTATAAAATTCACGTGAACTACAAAATTATATATTAGCTTATGGGCAACATAATTTCTATGGCCTTTTTTTGCGAGCCTCACTTTGCTCGGCTCCTTTTCTTCCAGGTCAATACTAAGCCTAGTTTTCGATCCAACCCGTGAGTTATAGAACACTTCTCCAGTAAGTTTCAAATTTAAGATTTTAAAACTAAGACATTCTACGAAAAATAGGGCATTATCCTATGATCGTACAGTTGAACTATACTACTGAAATAAGTGGTGGATCAAGAGGGTACTTGGCCTTCTTTTTTTTCATAGACAAAATTGCCTAAATATCGCTCTAAATTACCTGAACATCTGTATTTGACACGACACTCAGGCGGCTCCTCAAAACCGGGTTTATTAATGAAAAGATTTTAAAATCCTTGTTTGACACCAACATTTATCTTTTATAGCGGGAGGCCAACCGAATTTTCATCGGACCCCCTTCTTCAAAATACTGGATCCGCCCCTGGAAATGCCAATACATTTTTGGTCCATATCATCTAATTGATAATCTTATATAATATGGGGTGCATGGTGTTATGCTCCCTTCTCGGGACACGGGTGTGTTTTCACAAAATATTCGGATGTTAAGCACAAACTGAATGTCTTCAAAAATTTGTCAGGCTAATAATATTACCTTTTTATCTGCGTGAATTATTAACCTTCTAACACCCAGGTCAGTCGTCTCATTTGTGTCATTTCCATTTACATAATTAGTGCAGCATTTCTCACCCTAAGATGAATGAAAATGACGTGCTTCTTAGTCTATACCCACGTCTAATGAAATCAAATAAAAGCTCAGAATGTCTTTGTGATCGATTATACCATTATTTAGCTTAAGATATGTCAACTGGTGCATAAATGCGATATAGTTTTAAAAAGGGTTGAAAATGTGCTGTCCTTATTAATTTAGACGTTATTAATGGTTTTAAAATAGACGTTGGTTTGACGTTGTTGGTTTGATGTCACTTGCAAACATTGAATTTTGTTTAGAAAATAACTGTAGAAACAACCTTTACTTGCTGTCACTTTAAAATTTTAAATAACGATTGGAAAATAGACGTTTAAAGAACGTCGGTTTGTCGTCACTTACAAACATTGCGTTGTGGCTTTAAAATGTTAAAATTAAAATCGAAAGAACGTCTATTTCCTCTCACTACAAAACGTAATCATAGACAGAAAATACGTTTTGAACGCTGCCACAACGTTGTTTTCCCTGCTGGGATATGTATTAGAGTGTAGGTCCCCGAGATGTCTTTAAACTATTATTTTAATGAACGTACGCCTATGAGCAAATTATTACCAAACTGAAAACGAGTGAGTGAGAAATCCCAATCCCGGTTGACAAGACGCTGGCATCATGGTGGGCCATCATAGAATGAAGCTGGCCCAGAATTATAGCAACGCGTCTGTCAGACGCAGACACAATCGACCAAGGTTAAACCAACATATGCAGAGGTTTTACTCTGCATTTTTTTAGTTTTCTCAATCTTAGGAAAATCCTATTAGTGTAGATAAACATACATCCCAGAGTGCACGTGTACTCTCTCATCCTGCCCTCTCAGACTTCACCCGCTGATCCTCACGTCTATATTTCAAGTATATTTTTTACTACGCGATACACTTTCCTTTCTGAGAAAGGTCTAGTGAAAGGCAGGAACAAACCGAAAATACACGAACATGCCTGTAAGTGATCCCAGTAACACTGCAGCAATTTCTCACAACCATTTCAACGAGACCGGATACCTAGTTAGAGTTGGTACTCTGTAAGTACAGGTGTACTCCGAAACTCGCTGAATCTGGTTGACTACCCTGAGTAGTATTTTGTTGTATACCAAACCCATGTGATAGCATAAAGAAAAGAAAATTAAAAGGAGTTTATGCGGTTGATTTGTTTTTGAATTTTACTTGAAAATTCTTATACTGTACGTGTTATGTTTTATTGGTGGGATCCATTTTTTCATTTCAGGTATTATGAGTTCCAAACAAAGTAGGCCTATATGTTTGTAAACCCAACTATTCACTTATCACCTCGCCCACCGTTGGCGTTGAGGCTTTCCCTCCCATACCACCAGCACACGGCTATATATCCCAAGGTTATACAATAAGACAGGTACAGACGTCTGTGTAAACTAGTGAGTAAATTCAAACCACAGATCTCTGATTACAAACAGCAAGGTATATTTGTGTAGCGTCCTCCGTGGTAACTGAACACATATGTGACCATATCATATCTAGGTAGAAAGGTAAGATCACATCATCTCCATGAAATTAATTTGACTGAACACATGTGATATATACTGCAAATCCCAGTATAAATACAATTAAGGTTGGAAACTAAACGTTATAGTATCCCTCCTATGTGACTGCACGTTTACGTTCGATCCATTAGGCCTCAATTATATTCATGGACATGTTCAACACGATATGTTGACAAATACAGCCTCTCTCATGTCGTTACTACTACTGCTGCTGCTACTACCATATATTACCATCACATCCACCACAACCTCAATCATCACCCCTACATCATCATCACCACCACATCATCATCACTACCACCACTGCCACCACCACCACCACAACCGTCACCACCACCACAACCACAGCCACTACAATCACCAACACCACTACTGTAACCAACACCATCACCAGTAGCAAAGCCACCATCAGTCATCATCACCACCACCACAACTACAGTCACCACCAGCAGCACCACCACCTCTACCTCCACCACCGCCACCATCGCCACAACCACCACCTAACCAACACCTACACCGACATCACCTACACTTCTACGACAACCATCACCAACAATACCACCACCATCACCATCACATGCAGCTCTATCACAACCACCACCATTACCATCACCATATCCACCACCACCAACAATACCATCATCACCACACCACCACCACTACCAAAACCACCACACCCAGTTCTATCACGACCACCACCACCAACACCACAACCGTCCAACACCACACCATAATCCTCACTACCACCGACCCAACCACTACCACCACCATCATATGCAGCTCTATCACAACCACCATTACCATCACCATATCCACCACCACCAACAATACCATCATCACCACACCACCAACACCACCAAAACCACCACATTCTGTTCTATCACGACCACCACCACCACCGCCGTCACCACCACAATCCCCACTACCACCGACCCAACCACCACCATCGCCAACACCACCACCATCATCATCATCAACACCACCACTATTACCAATTTCTGATACTTTTATTTGAAGCTACTCATTTGTCCTGTTAAACACGCCCGCATCATTTTAGTTGGCTGTGAACAGTAATGATGGATAACAAAAAACTCTACTATATATATATATATATATATAAATAGGGTACTTTCCCAGTTTTTTTGATGATGTACAAGCAGAAATGCCCCTCGGTCTCCAGTCTTAGTTTCGTATATAAGCCGAAAGTATCATTGTGGTTATATAAAAATTGGTGCTTCTTTATAAAACGCGGTAACATAATTCGCCGAATTTGTGGAAGATGTATTAAATGTAAATTATCTTCTTTCATAAACACTCACATTAAAAACAAATTTACCAGAAGTAATGGTTTTTGTTTCCGTTATTAGGCGCTGGCAAGATTTCTAATAAAGAATTTATCGAAACCTATGAATTTTACAGAGCGTGGAATTAATTATCGAATAGATTGATGGACGAATGAATAAATAAATAAATAAAAGAATGCATGAATAAATAAAAGAATAAATGAATGAATGAATGAATGAATGAATGAATGAATGAATGAATGAATGAATAAATGAATGAATGAATGAATGAATGAATGAATGAATGAATGAATGAATGAATGAATGAATGAATGAATGGATGAATGAATGAATGAATGAATGAATAATTCAATGAATCAATGAATGGGGCTTTATGCCACCTTTGTGCACATTCAGGCAGTACACCCTTTTCACCCACGGTGGCTCAACTTAAAGTGGCAATAATCATCAAAAAAATCATCATTTTTATTTTGGCTCCTCAATATGCCCAAATAATATTATGTGAACATGTCCATATACTAGAATTGCGCAAGTCTTTTAAATTTGGGGCTGCTGTGGCAACGCAGCAAGTGTACCGAAAACACCGTTGATTAGTTTTCCCTGTATTTCTTATTTTTGACATGCATTTCTGAAATTAAATCTCGTCCTTATTTCTCTTTTAACTGATAAAAGCGCAACACAAAACAAAAAAAGCACTTATGCAATTCTAGTCTATGTACATTTTGACATACATTATCATAGACATATCGAGGAGCTAAAAGAAAAATGATGATTGTGTCGCTTTAACTATAAACAATTTACCGTGTCAAACTGCCAGAGGAGCTAAAAATAATTGTGAATGAGCAGGACCCAAGACTGGAGCTTCCCGATCGCATCCTTATGACTGGACATATACAGGCCTATATATATTATATTGTCATTTATTGTGAGACAGCTAGACATGTTACCAGCAGGCTATTTTCTTTAAAGTGGATCAATGAGTGATTTAATTGTATCTTTCGGTCGCGTTCTTCAGTAAATATACTTTGGCTTATGGTTGAGCCATCGTATGCCTGCTCTAGCATTCTGTTGACGCAGGTGTCAATGTTTGCTTTTACACTTCACTTGAACACAACCCATGCATTTTATGCTTTCTTTTGGGTCCATAGAGTTACAAATAAAATCTCTGATTCTTGGGCACACACATTGATGACTTGATGCCACAACCACCCTGCTATGTAAGTAAATTATCTCTGGACATTGTGGGAAAATCGCGGCAAAAGGAAAAACGAACTTGAGAGTCGACCTATAGATGCTCTATTTTTTAGAGACACTTAAAATGAGTATGTATAGTGCACAGCCTCATTGAAAGCACCGCATGCTTCAGCAGGCCTTTGAATAGTTTTGAACCACGAAGCCTAACATTCGAGCCAGCCAGGACTCGAGCCCGGTTCTCCAGGTTACGAGTCGTCGACAAATCGAATAAGCCACCGCGGAAAAAATCAACTTTCCACAGATCAATGGCTATTTTTAAATATGCAAGAATAATATAAATGTTTTATTCCTCTGTGTTTTTTTATTCTTCACCATTCTGTGATGCAAAACTAAAATCCAGTAACTACTTACTTAAAGTCGGTACTGTCTTTTTGCTTAGCACGGCAGTAATGTATTATGTACATGTATATGGATCTCCCTTAACACTTGACTTTAAGGAGCTGCGTCGTCTCGAGTGCGGAAGTTCAGCTGTGAGCCCATTTATTATGCGTGTTTATATTATGATAGCGACAAACGAGGACGTAACCCCTTTGATATGATAGGCGTCATTTCAGAATTCCTGGAGCCATTTTTAACAGCCATTAACTCAATAATAGACCTAATTGAGATGTAAAAATGATTGGAAATGGTTTTTTTAAATTGAAAAATATATTTTCACAGCTAAACTAACATATTCTTTTCAAATATCATGTTTATATATAAAAAAAAGGTTTGAAGATTTTAAATATGTTCATTCCCGCAATGAGAGGGTGCAGATTACATTATTGCTCTAGGAACATACAATAATGATCACCTAGAGCAGCACAGCCTACTCACTGTATAGAGATGTAGGTAACTGGATCAGGTAGAGTTGATAGCCTGCTAAGTGGGACCAGCCACTTCTCCCCCCACCCCCCAGGGAACGATCCCGAGTCTGCAGCCGCTGGAGTCACAGCAAACGCAGACGGTGAACACATATTGGTTTAATGCCGGCCCAGCGTCGCAGATGCTGGGTCAGCAGTAGGCCAGCATAGGTTTAGAGTCTCGCTATGGAGTGGCACCTACACCTCGCCCATCCATTCCTCCAGACCGCGCCACTTACGCCTCTACCGGTGTCCCACATCATACAATGTACATCCGAAATTTTCACCAGTTCTTCAACAGACGATTACAGGTCTAGTAGACCTATGTGATCAAAGTTGCAACAACACGTTGTCCAATAATTTCTCAAAGCTGGCTCGGAGGCCGACACATTGGCGCAAGCAAGAACAGGGTCTACAGGAGGGGCCCAACATTGACGCATTGTCAGGTGGGTAACACACATTTCCTAAGACGTCGATGCGAGTAGGCCTGTACATGTATTTTACAAATGAAAAGGCAGTGCTCACATACTGATATCATAATCAGATCCGTAGAGATATTTACTGGGTGCGATATTATTTCATCTGTCATTTCAAATCCCTGGAAACATCCCCCTATCTGTCATTTTGCCTCACATTGCTTGCTATATTTTGTCCTATCGAACTAATATACACCTGAGTAAAGTGAAGCAAGCCAAATCATCTCATTATCCTCATGATTTTTTTGACCAGTTTAGCATGCTCGTGCACAAAAGTGACATAAAGTCCAATTTAATCATTCCCACACAAAAATCTTCAGCTGTCACTAGTATTTGAACTCAAAGCTTCAAATCTGCAAGTTTCTTAACCTTTTGCACAGTGTGACACACAAACAAACAATATATTTCTATTAGCATCGTTGAATTCTTCGACAATTTGGCATCAGACCCTATATTTTCTGTTTGACTTTAATCGGTATGTAGCCTAGACATGATATGGTCAGGATTCCAATCAAATAAAAAATAATGTCAATGGGGAATTAAAATCAGAAAAACTGTTTTTTCAATATATCAGTGTGGGTGAAGCAAAATATATTCTGAAAACGTTTGTTTGATAATGAATAGAAAAATTGTTATCTTCACATGTATCGTTACCCCTTGTATCCAATATTGTGACTTTGGCTTATTCAAACATTATAATAGGTACTATAACATACCATATAATATTATAGTTTATTTTTCTAGCATGCTTTGCTTTAACTATATTGGTTCCTATTTACACAACTCATTATCATTATGTTGAGATCACATATCTATCTACATATCATACAGTCACAGATATGTCCAATTAACCTCCCATGATCTAGAAAACAACACAAATTTAACAGTAAAGACGAGACCAATATTGGTTTATTGTTGGACCGACGTGGATATACTAGTCTACGGTGATGTTGAACTTCGTTTGCAGTGCGAAAAGTCTACACATATTCGTGTGTTAAGGCTACAGTTGCGGAGCAAGCGTTACGGCATTTTTTCGAAACAATTTTGACACTAGGCTTAATAAAGAAACACATACCTAGATTTCTGCTATACATGTAAAACGAATAGTTTAATGCTGGTCCACCATTTTCGAAGCTGGTCCAGTAAGAACCAACAATGGCCCAACGTCTAGTGTGCTGGGAATGCATTTTTTTGCCGAATCCTATCTTGAAATTTCACCATGTAGAATAAAGATAATCATCACCTTCTCAGAGTGCCTGGTCAGAGCTAGCCCATATTGTCCATTTATCTTTTCTCTGTTAGCTTAATATCAATAAGGGCCTACATAGGAAAGGCTGCGTAAAATCGCCAATTTCAAATAAATCTTAAAATCCACTCGTATAAAATCTGGCGTTTACGGTAGCTTGGATCAGCTGATCTGTACTGCGCTGCCTTACCTTGAGGCTGCCTCCAATATAAACCCAGCCGTGCAGCATTCTGCCGCCATAATACCACACAACTCGCAGCTCATGGTTTGTTGTCACTATTTTTATCAAAGGTTTAAGGTAAGATATTTGTTTGTACAACCTTTCACTCATCAACAAATACCTTGTACACGTAGTGGTAGTGCATCTTTGGCTGACCTTTGTCAACAATTTCCACGTAATTAATCAATTCGAACTTCGGACCGGGCTTGAAGCTGTGTTTTCCCTAAGTTTCAGTTGCTTTCCAAGTTTTTTCTTCTTACGTGACATAGATATTTAATATTTACATTAAATGTTTAGTTTGTTTATAAAATTATAATTATTATATCATTAAAATATAAAAAATAAAAATAATAATCAGGTTTTTTTCCATTCTATTCTATACGATGATATAAACAAATGTGATAAATTGTGTTTGTGTATATCGCATATAAACCCCACACAGGATTTATAGTTTTATATACATCAGTATATCTTGTTTAATAAAGTGAATATGAATGAGATTTTTACAAATGATATTAAATATTATATCGCTCATATTATTTTACAAATACACAAACGTTCTTCGATGGACTATAATTTCATGGCAAGCTTTGGTGGAGATTTTACAAATTGAACTGTAACTAAGAATAAAACACAGTTTGTCAGTGTCACTCATGATCGGAAACTTAAAACTTACTTTTGTACATTCTAGAAATAAAACATGGCATATGTGATTATATAATGGACCAGTGTATAAGGACATGCAACTCGTTTTTTATGGTATTAGTGCAATTGATGCAAACTTTCCGGTGTACCATTATACCGCCCTATTTCCAGAATAATGGGGGCAACACCACCTGTGAATTACCTTGGGCACCCCGGTTTCGGCGTGGTAGACATTTATTTATAAGTTTCTGTTTTGGGGTGAATATATTTTAGCGTTTTATAGATCTGGATCCTTAATTTGTTTCGTCCGTTTCCCAAAACCATAGAGTTAAACCATTTCCCATATTTTTACTGACAATATGGCGAATAATCTTAAAATGCGTTTTCTACTTGTTGAATATTATTTAGAAAAAGGTATTGCGCAATTATGGTCATATTATAATAATCATTATTGATATGATGGTGCCAGCCTAACCCACACGTGTTTTACTGCTAATAGTTGACATGGTTGCATGATAATATAATGTATCTCTCGTAAATTAAAAGAAATACAAGTCATATATATAATAACTACGTTGCATATAGCGCAACAAAATCAATATTTCTAATAAACACTAATGTTAACCCTCATGTCATCAAGGTAATTCATGTCGTGATGTACCAACGCAAGTCCCTACCTCAGAAATGTGTAGATTTAAAAATAATACTTCAGTGCAAATATCGATTAAAAACCCAGAATGTCCCCATTGTGATGGATTATACATTTAATAATCAACGAATTTCATTCAATTTTTTTTAAGTTGCTTATAAATGCAGCATGTGTGCTTAACCCTTACAACGCTGAGTTATTTTTGTTTAAACCATGGAGACTAAAGGGTTTTTTCAATTTTAAATCATCATAAATGTCTTAATTAGTTCTTTTCGGTTCATGTGTATACCTTTGTTATGGACCATTATAAATATTTGAATTCTTTCAATGCGGGGATCGTCTTCATACGTCAGGATCTGACGTCTACAGACGTCATATTCTGACGCATAAAGAAAGTCCCAGCACTGAAAGGGTTACTGTTTCATATAAAACTACACCACAGCGGAGAGGAGCGTAGTATAGCTGCCGCCTGTCGCGCGGGCTGAATTCCCGCTTGGTGTAGATAAGCCCCATACGGGGGACTGGGGTCCTAAGGGACACAGGTACATTGGGACACCGAATATTGCGGGGAATCACCTGCAGTGCGGTTTCTCGTGACTTCATTTCCGAATAGATGGGACATTCCGACAGTGTTTCACTTCAAACATTAAGACATGCGAGCAATAATTCCTTTTTGACCGATCAAAGTAATTTTAGGCAAT